>BGPR01000006.1:2981706-3082876 GCA_013235015.1 Araneus ventricosus
ATTACTTAATTTTAGTATAACGAAATGGACTTAAATTTTTAAAAGATCATACTTTGAAATTTTCATTATAATCATGCTTTGAGGTACAGTACGCAAAATGTGCAAATAATATCTGTAAAATACGCTTTGTTTCAGTATTGGCATTTCATTATTTCACGATTTCAATGCCCAGATAAAATAATTACGCATTTTAAATGTAAAAAATATTTTATTGTGAAGTGATTCCCTAACTATATCCCCCCAACAATATCACCCATATCAGAACGTTCCGGCACTGTTTAATTTACATCTAAACCGCTTCATCCAACGAAATGATTCAAATTAATCCTAGCGAAACATACTAAAAAGTAAGAAGGGAATAATTCACGGCTGACGTTATTAATCATTTCTCTTCTCTCATTAAATTTTTGTCCGAAAGATGGCGCAAACGTAGCCAGGGAGAAACTGGCCGTTTTTGAATGGTTCTTCAGTCGTAAAAGAAGCTTTTGACCCCATCAAGAAAAAATTATTACAAATGAACGAACAAAAGAATTTTAACCGTTCTTTTTAAAATCAGGGAAAAATGTTCCAATCATTACCTCAAAAAATTTCAAAGAGATAACGAAATTAGAACGCTGGATGGAGTAATTTGAAATTCAATTCCTAAAATGTTTCGTGAAAACTGATTATTTTTTTAAAAAATTCTCAACATTCAAAAAAAGTTGATTAGAATGAAAATTGTTTGTTCTATCCGATGCTGCATTGATTGTTTTTCTACGGTTAATAGAAAAGAGACTACGGCCAAAAACCTGCCGAAAATCGCCCAAAACAACACAAAATCTTAAATAAAATATTTTCTAGATTAAATTTTAAAGTTCGGGCTTCGAAATGCATTGAGTCACCATTACGATTACCTGTGTCCCAAATTTCAGGGCTGAAAGTGCGATAGATCCGTCTGGACTTCGCACACACGCGCGCACACACACACACATAAGCACACACACTATAAGTATAGATGGTTTATTCAACAATAACTTTCAAAAATCCACCCATGAAAGAAAAAGTAAGAATGTTGGATTGATAACATGGGATGTATTTTTTTGCTACTATTAAAACGACAACACCTTAAAATAATATTTTTCTTTTTTCGAAGTAATGAAATTTGGACGATGAATTTAAAAACATATACCGCCTTACCCAACATGTCTCGCTCCGCATGCCTTACATTAAGAAATATGGAAATATGAACGTTATTTCTCTTTTATTTACATCTAGAAAGTTCAATTTAATTTTATCTATTTTAGTAAGTCTGTTTCAGTCAAAAATTACAGCAGATATATACATTATCGCAAATTGCTTAACTTTTATAATAAGGTGGTCCGAAAAAAAAAATCGAATTTTGGATTATGGAATTCTAATAGGGCGGGAAAGTTGTATTATCCCATCAATAGTATCTCTACAAAATTTCATTTTCATATTTTCATTGATTAATATCTTTTGCCTCCTCAAGACGGCCAAAGTTTCGAAAAACTGCCCAAAACGGCAATTTTTTCCTAAAAATAATAAATATTAGGAAAAATTACAATCGTTTTCTAAAAACGGGCAAATGGTCTACCATTTCATCATAATTATCTGTAAAAATATTTAACCAAATCGGTTAATAACTTTTGCCTCCTCAAGACGGCCAAAGATTTTGAAAAAACCGCAAATACAAAAATTATTATTATTAAAAATCATTAATGCAAAATTACATTTAGATAAGCACTTACATTGTTGATTGTTCATTATTAATTAATATATTATAAGCTGTTTAAAGCTTCATGCAGTAAATTACATCATCTTGTAATTAGCCTTGTGCTCAAATGAAGGCATAATTGCCTGTGATACCATGGTATTTCTAATAAAACCATCCCTGTTGTGTGATCCACAAACCGTACTTGCGGCTTCAGTCACAAGTTTTACACAGAGCTGTACCTATTGGGTGTGGCATGGCAATTTGTAGATTTGTAAGTCCTTTATAGATCCATTCTCAGCAAAAGACTTTAGCAGTACAGCTGATTGGTGGCTCAATAACATCACACTTCAACCAGTAAATTATGTCGATGTACTTATTGACTTTAAAAGTTTAGTTTGGGAAGGACAAAGCGACGACGTTCAACTGAGGAAGAAGACCTTTTACCTTGATATTCCGGCGAACAGCACGTTTTCGAATGTGTCGTCTCTCGGCCGCCAACATGCTCAGAAGCTGGTTTTCGGAATGTGCCATAAAAGAGTTGCGATTAATTACAGGATCCATCGCCTTTTTCAGATCGTCAGATAAATACCTTGAGTCTTTGATTATGTTCCACAAATGTTTTGACCAACTTGCGGGTGTACTGCATCGCATTGTTCAGTATCAAAATGAATTATTCCTGGTACAAGTGGATCAAAACTTTTGTGGAACATAATAAAAGACTCCAGGTATATTTATCTGACGATCTGAAAAAGGCGATGGATCCTGTAATTTCTCGCAACGCTTTTATGGCACATCCCGAAAACTAGCTTCTGAGCATGTTGGCGGACGAGAGACGACACATTCGAAAACGTGCTGTTCGCCGGAATATCAAGGTATATCAAGGCTTCTTCTTCAGTTGAACGTCGTCGCTTTGTCCTCCCCAAACTAAATTTTAAAACCAATTCGTACATCGACATGATTGACTGGTTTAGTGTGATGTTACTGAGTCACCAATTACAGCTGATCTTACAGTAGAAGAGCTAAAGTCTATTGCTGAGAATGGATCTGTAATATAGAGGACATACAAATCTACAAATTTCCATGCTACACCCAATCGGTGGAGCGCTGTGTAAAACTTGTGACTGAAGCCTCAAGTACGGTTTGTGGATCACACAACAGGGATGGTTTTATTATAAATACCATGACGTCACGGGGAATTATGCCTTCATGTGAGCACAAGGCTAATTACAAGATGGTGTAATTTACTATACGAAGCTTTGGACAGTTGATAAAATATTAATGAATAATGAACAATAAACAATGTAAGTGCTTAACTAAATATATCTTTGCAATAATTAAAAAGTTGTATCAAAATGTCATGTTTTGCTGTTTTTTGAAAAACTTCGGCCGTCTTGAGAGGCAAAAGTTATTAACCGATCTGGTTAATTTTTTTACGGTTAATTATGATGGACTGGTAGACCATTTGCCCTCTATTAGAAAACGATTGTCTTTTTTCCTAATTTTTATTATTTTTAGTAAAAAAATGAACGTTTTGGGCAGTTTTTCGAAACTTAAGCCGTCTTGAGAAGGCAAAAGATATTAATCAATGAAAAGGAAATTTTGCACAGTTTACTATTAACGGGATAATACAACTTTCCCGCACTATTAGAATAAATTCCATAATCTAAAATTCGTTTTCTTGGCCCACCCAATTTATAACCTGAGGTTATGTATTTCATCCGAAATATTTATTGTAGCTCAAAGTCGTACACGAAAGAAGTCAAGGAATATTTAATACAAAGGGATTAATGTAGAATTTAATAAAATCATACCAAGACATTTAATTTATGCCTCTTAAAATATTTATCAGACTCAATTTATGTTTTGGGATGAATTAATTTCAAAACTAAAGATACAGTTTAATTCAAAATACTTCATGATCTTTTAGTCATTACAAAATGCTTAATTTCTTTAAAAAGCAATTTCGAATATTTTTGCCATTATTTCATATAACTTACGCTTGTGAATGAAAGGAATCGAAGCAAATATAATTCAATCATATTCTAAAATAAAGTGTTATAAAGCTCATTATAAGAATGCTAAATTTCTGCTGCAGTTAAAAATCATTACTGAATGTTTCATTAAAGCCTATGATTATCCCGCGTTCTGAATGGATGATTTTTAATAATGAATATCCGAACACCATGCATGCTATTAGAGTAATTTTCTCATTACCTGAATTTCCCTAAGGGTACAGACAAATAGATCCACGGGCGCATTGTACCGACTAATAATGCCTAATTTCTATTGAACTGTCATGCAAGTGCATTCCCATATCAGATATATTCAGAGAATGCGAAGGAGACACTATCGACCCAACTGACAAAGACGTTCCAGAGGACACGTGGCCAAGTGTCCGTAACAAAGACAAGCTAATGGCTATGGCGATTAATCCTATGGCCTACCAGAAGGAAATCGCAGTAAATAAGGTAGCTTTATATAACATTAATGTTTACGAGTCCAGACTGTGGCATCAGGTGAGCTTAGGGGATATTATGGGACGACAGAGATTTGCCACGGGTCCGATCGTGGGACGGCCTTATCCTTGGAGAATTCGTAGGGAAGATTTCGTGGGGAAATAATTGCCCGGGAAGCGCTATTCTCCATGTAAAAGGAGATTTCAATGTATTATGGGATGGAGGATCGGTTTGAGGTGTTATTGGAGATTCAACACGAAGACAAATATTTCTGAAATTTCTCTCCATTATTCAATTGTTTTCTATGTGCTTAATGTGTGTTTCAAGGGTATTCAAGCAAAGCGATTTCCGCCTGTGTTTGAATTTGTACCCTACACAGAATGTTTAACCGTTCATCGAAGTTGTTTAAATCTATATAAATTTACCTGCGTAATAGAGTAAAGATCATTTTAAAAATTAACTATGAGAATATGTTTTTAATTGAAACTCGTTAATAGAAAATTAGTAATTGCTTAATGAGTTTTAGCTGAAGATTTTTTCAATTTTAGATCAAATATATAGTAGGTAAATCATTTTGTTTGTTAAATATTGAAATTTTAAAAATAAAATATATAAGTGGTACAAACATGACGTTAAAAAGAGCATGCCTATTTTAAAATGTTTTTCTTGCAAAGTATTCTCTGTCGGGAGTCCAAAAAAAATTTTAAACTCTGAAATGACAGCTAGATGGCCGATGATATTTCCATATCCATTTTTCATGGAAATGTGACATCAATTGACTTGATTCCATTGTTATGATTGACAAATTCTGTACGTAATTTTCACAAAATAACCTATAGCACTGAATTAAAACTGATTTCTTTATTTAGGATTATTTATATTTTCCTAGTTGTATTACGAATGTCCAAAGCACTAAAATTCTCAGATGAAAGCTCTGCTTCTTGAAACCCCGAATGAAAATTCCAGCGCAAAGAACCTTATTTATTTTCAGGCATTCTGAGTGAAGATAGATTAACGCAAAACTGTAAACAGCAGTCTAAGTAACTTTACACGTAAGGCTCAATCCTTTCTCTTGTAAAAATAACGTGGAAATCCTAGAACCATTAACAGCATTATTTCTATTTATCATTAAAGAAAAGAGTGAAGAAGAAATAAACGATTCTCACTATCCCATCAATGTGTTTGGAACCAAACTGTTGCCATTAAATCGGTTGTAACTCATAACTTGATGTCAGACGATAACTTTCTCTTGTCAAGTCTGTTCTTTCCTAACAACCTCATCATAACTTTCAAGAAAAGTCTTCAATAAGAAGATACGATGTGAAGGGGACTAAGCAATAAAAAACAGCACTTTCTTCTTAGCTCGTCTTTTAAGATTTCAATTCACCTAACTTTTTGGATTTCTATGTTAATCCTAAAAACAAAAGAACTACACATAATTTTATTCACTAGTGCATAATTTTTTTGAGATTATGATTTATTGGTAATGTAATTAACTCATTGGTTTGTGGACAGCTGCAAACATCCTTTGAAACATTTTTCAGTGTTAACCAGTTTCAGTTTATGGGTGGCTAAATCAAAATTTACTGTGAAAACAGGAATTCTGCTGATTTAGTAAATTGCGGTTATATTGAGATCCCGTTCTGAAGCAAAACTTGAGCTCTTCCGAGACGAGCCTAATCATTTTAAACTGTAATCAGATAAAGAGGATGACTCCTGAGTTGGCATCCACTCTAAAATCTTCCGCGCCACAACAACGGGGGGTTGTTCGAATTTCTGTTGGAGCGAAAAAAGGGTCTCCTGCCTTTCTGTATTGAAGGTATGATCTGTAGCCCATTTTGATTACCCGTAAAATTATCTATTATTATCTACCCTCATTAGAAATAAATCTAAACGAACAATATCATGTCCTATATTATTGTGGCGTCATAATATGATGTTCGAATCAGGATAGTATATTATGGTGTTATAATACAGGGCAAGGCAGTGAAACTGTCAACACCATGATTAGAAGACATGAAGATTACATCCACGGATAAAAGGGTGAAAGCCTAAAGAGCTAAGTACAAAGATAAGTAAAGAGCGTGTACAGAAAGGAAAAAATTCTGCGTTATCTGTGCCGACCAAAAAGAAAAAGATAAAAAAGATTATTTTAAACATTCTCTTTAGATTCTTGTAATACACTCGTGATTTTATACGATACAAATAATGAAATTTGTTTCGAATTATAATAAGCAGTTATATTTGCATAAGTTGGTGTAAATTTTATTCGTTATTAATAAGAAGAAAAATGCAATCACCTTTGATGATCCCGTGAAACTAAGAAAAAATGCTATAAACTCAAAAACAGAGATGAGAATAAATATTCCGGAGACAGATGTTCGTGAAATGTGGGGTATAAACGTGTTAAAAATTGTTGCCTGTATATCGGACTTGCTAATTCGTAGTCTGTCAGGTAAGTATTAGAAATAAGTAACAGAACTGCGAAGAAAATGAACTTAGTTTTAGTTGCATTTGCATATAAATAATGTGCTCTCTAATTCTTCTTTACGTTAAAAAACTGACTAAAAACGACTTTTATTCTCTCCGAGCAGATGAGCATTATTATCATTATTATGTAAGAATTTCCTATCTAGATTCACTCTAAGCAACATTAAAAACAAGAATCTTCTTTAAGCTAAAAAAAAAAAGAGAAAGAAACCAGTTTGAAAGTTTTTGCATGATTCTGAAATATGATATTCTGCATTATTTGTTTCGTACTTACCAATTTCTAACATGTTCCTGCATTTATTTGGAAAAAGTAGATTATCAATTCTGAAATCTTCTTATGTCATTATCGAGAGTTATAAATATTTTTTCAAATAATTATTTTTTCGTCTCGAGAAATGCCTTTAAATTAAAAGCTGAGTTCATTTTCGAATTTCTCATGTTTCTAAAAAGTATGTGCGACTGCATTAATATTCGAGCGTATAAAATCAATATAAATTCATATTCTGCTAAAATATTTTAAAAACTGATTCGTTAATAATATTTGGTAACATTTAAGGCAACCTGTCTACACATCTTTACATATGTATTTTTTTGCTTGTAAAAATATCAATCTTTGATATTGAGTAAAAGCTGAAGGAGGAAATGCTAATAATTAAAAGGCAGAATTTGAATTACCGTCATTATTTTGAAAAATCGAATCTGAATTAAATGCTACTGTACGATGTAGCATTTATTTCATAGTGCGAATAAAATATGTAATTTTATCACAGGAATTTTCACTTTCTTTTTATGCTTCTCAAAGATTTCAGAGCATTGATTTTTAATGGACGGTGAATTTTTTGAGAAATTTGAAATTTGAAAAAATGGCATGCCGGATACAGTTATTGAATTATCTCGTGTCTCGTAATAGAAATAACTCGAGATTTTCAACTAATTCGGTTAATTAGTTTGTCGATTTGAATAAGCATATCCTCTTAAGTCATTTCAATTGACGCTAGTTTTGTAAAGATGCAATAATACATACCTGAGTAATAGAGGTGTTCCAATTTTTTGTTGGGGTCGGTATATAATATTTCCAACAGATGACAAGTTGGGTACTTTTAAATTCCACGTAAAGATGATTTTATTTTTTGGAGACAACAATAGCCCAATGACCAAAATATAACCTAATTAATCATAACCTTTAGATGACGTACTAAACTTAATCTCAAACATTCTTCAAAAGTGAGGATTTTACCAAGAAACAGGATGCAGTTTCTATTTCTTTTCAAGACATTAGAAGATCACATTTTTTTCATTTCTATGATTTGTGGGAGTGGGTACTCTTGTTTTCCTCCATTAGTAATAAATCCACTCATTATACTTTTTGTAATACAAAGCGGCAGGGGAATACACCCAACAGCAGATTGATTGGAGCCTTTTATCAACATTCTGACTAAGCCATGTACGAAGAGTGTGATTAGCATCACGTATAAACAGAGTGATTAGTGCCGCGTGAAAACGCAGTGAATACTGCTACATATCACCAATGCGATTAATGCAACGTGAGAACAAATCGATCATTGCTACGACAGTAATGAAATTCTAAGAACTTAGTTGTACAACAAATGTACTAGCTCGTAAGGTGAGGTGAAAAGTCTAATAGCACATTAATATTTCTACCTGTGTCCCATAATAACATTAGCAAGTGAATATTTAAACGGGAATTATTAACGAATGCGCTGTAAGTTATGGTGTAGCGCAAAATTGTGAAGCCTTCAATCAAAATCAATGTTTCATGACATCTGTCATTTGTTTTGACACATCTTTCAGATTTTATGTTAACCTAATTATTACGAATTATAATTATTTTTCTAATTTCATCCGCTGATCGAAATCAATTGTTTTATTTAGGTTGAATATCAACCAACTGTAAAAGTAAGATGAAAAAAGAGAGTTTTCAAGCAAAGATCGAGTTGCAATTGTCCTACAACACTTCACATCAGTACACAGTGTCAGTATCAGTGCAGTACTACAGTCACTATAACATCAAGCCTCGCCCAATAATATTGATGAATTGATAGAATCAGAAACTATCTGAACACTCAAAATAAAAATTAGTAGTAATATTTTTAATTTATTGTTTAATTTAATCTAGTTTTTTGATAATAAATGTCGCGTTCTAGATTTATTTTCTTTTGCTACTATTATTATGGGACAAATTAAATTCATCAACTACTACTATTATTATGGGACAAATTAAATTCATCAACTACTACTATTATTATGGGACAGATGTAGTAGCAATAATATAACTGCATGCCCCGTTCCGTTCATGAGGGAAAGGTAAAGTTTCCATTTCACTAATATGCGCCAAACATTGAAGAACATATTTAAGAGAATACCGCGATGAGACAGAAATATAAATTCAAAGCGAGCCGTTGTTAAATTTTGTCTTTTCAGTTTTCCTCCCAACAAGAATTACTTATTTAAAATTTGGCTTACGATATTGTATTTCCTGGAACTGAAAGTGAAATCGAATCTTTCGCCATGTCAGCTGCAAATAAATCTCTCCTTTAAAATAATCTATATTGCATTAAAATTCAGTAAACATCTTGCTTGGCAAAGGGCCATGGGAATAAACCCGATGTATATATATCTTAAAATTTTGAAAGAAACTCTCAATAAAGCTTGGAATTTCGCCCGCTTCCTTTCTTTTGGACATGTTTATTATAATGGAATGGTCTCCTATGGCAGAAACATATCGAGCATTTAAAGGAAAAGAGGAGTAAGTATTACTCAAAATTGGATTTTTTTTCAATTTGTATTTCGTATATTCATAAAAGAAAATAATGTTTCTCAGGGATTGCTATTCAGAAACTTATATTCGAAATGGTAAATAGACGATGAAACATCGCTAAGAAAATTAAACGAAAGCATTCAGAGAGCAAGGCAAACAGTGAATTCATTACCTAGATTGTGTTAAGTTAATCTAAAGAAGCGAAACACGTTGATAATTTTTTTCCCCAAACAGCAACACGCGAGTTAAAATTTAGCTTTGAGTACATTTTTATTTTAAGAATCTATGACAATGAATTTTTAGAAAGGAATTTTGAATTAGTTTTTTAAACCCATTGTACCAAAATAAAAAATAGTGTTAGAAATGGTGAATATAAACTAGTATATCAGAGCTGAAATGAAAGTTAATGGACAAACATGCATCGATATCTGTGTATAAAATTACGAACCTGCATTTTAAATAGCTCAAATTGTTATTATTGTTTTAATTTTTTGATTGATGATTTAACTCTTTAAATGATTACTTGTAAATGGGTAATTCGTATTTTTAAATAAATTGTAAAAGATTTCGGATTTTTAAGAGATTTAAATAAATATATTTTACTGTAATATTTTTTCTAAAACATATTTATTGATGAAGGAGAGTTTTGTAAGAAAATTTATTCATAAAATGCATTAGAAACTATTTCTGCAACGATATTTTATCCACTTCATCAATTTAGTAGAGAATAAAAGAAGGCTGCATCCTTGTTTCGTTGCAAATACGGAGAAGAACAATTTCTAGAGAAAAAAATACATATCTTATACTGAAAGAAATATTTCAATAGGAAGTAAAATTGAAAAAAGATCGTACTGAATTTGGTTGATTTTTTTAAAGTGAAATATTTCCTATCTTATTGTCATTCTGTTTCTGCTTTAATTGAATTGAGTGTTACCAAAGATCTGATTTTTTTAAAAAGAACTGCATTTTTATCGTAATCAAAATTCAAAACTTATAAGAGGAAAAAAATTGAATCTCTAGATAAAGGACTGCAACGAAAATCATTCAAATCATCTTCAAATTTGAACCTTGTTTCATTAAGAACGTGTTAATTTTTTATTTATCAAATCAAATTCGTTTTTATTTTCAATTGCCAGAACTCAAGATGTATGTTCTTGGACATTTTCGATTATCTCAAGTTTTCACCATTGGAGCTAAAAATACATGAATTGCAATTCGTATTTTATTATTTATGCCTAATATTTATTCATATCCAACAGAAAACATAAAGCAATAATGAAGTGAAATTATATTATGAATATTACAACTTGTTTGGGGAGAGTTGTATATGAAGGACTAACACCTCACTAGTACTCATTATTGTACTGATTATTTACTAAACTTCAGTCGAAAAGAAATAATGAAAGCAAAATTATATTAAAGAGGATTAATTAAAAGGAATCAATCATGCCATTCATGAATCATCAAAACTTGTCTTAAGAAGATGTGGGTGTAAAACAAAATATATTACTAGTATCCTTTTCTCCGTAAGTAGCTGGCTACAACGATACGTATGTTCACTGTCAGCAGTTATGGAGGTTTAGTTTAGTTTAGTTTAGTTTAGTTATATTAACGTCCCATTTCGAAGCAACACGAGGGCTATTTTGGGACGGACCTCGTAATTTTGAACCGCTGTCAGATGACGAGCAGTTATGAAGATATGTTTTTAGTTGTTGACAGTTTAGGTGTGGATCGCTACGTTTAAGTACCAAAGTTAACCTTATCTTTAATATGCAGATTTTAACTTCGAGGGTTATTATGCAATGTTGAAATCACTATCCAAAATATTAAGAATCTTTACTTTTCCCTCATAATTTAATGGAATCAATCCACATTATTTCTTAGTCATATGACAAATATAGCTGAGCACCTCTACTTTCACATAACTGCACACTGCTATGCATTGTCTTGTGTCTTCGATCATTTTCCTTCCGATGGATTCCAAAATTGGTTCTTCATATTTGATGACGTGCATCACCCGAATGTAAATTGACTCCATCTTTTAAATAAATTCCCATCGTTGAAGCGATTTCAGGAATTTTTATTCTCGTGAGAGTCAATAAAAACTAAATATATCTTAAAGACACATACCTTTTTCAAAAGCAATTATTAAAAAAATACATTTTTACACTTATAAACATTCCCAGAAGAAATTCTTTCATTTTTCAAGGCGTGGATAAATAGGTAGACACACTCACAAAACGGAGAAAACTATTTCCTGGTGTCGCACGTCGGGGATATGATGAATCATAGAAGAGCGATTTGAAGAATGCTGTAGGAATCGAGAGTCCATTACTAGTACTCTATCGGGAGATGGGGAAAAGGTATTTGATGCCTTGCATGCGATTTAGAACGAAAAAATCTGTTTGAAAGCCTGCTGTTGTCATACTTTCTTTAGAATTGGGCTGTGTAAATCCATTATTGAGGGGAAAAATATACTTGGCCCAACTCAATATCATGATATAGGATCCCTCATGCCAGCATAGAGACCAGAAGTGCTCAATGCTCTTCTGTTGGCTATAGAAATAGACGCTAAATTTTTATCGGTTCTCTTACATGAGAATGGAGGAAAATGATTCTCATATTCCCTATTTCCTGCCGAATGTATTTTGGGAGTCACCATGAACAGGGACACATGAGGGGACACATAAACAAATCCCAATTGGGATTTGTTTATAGAAATACAAACGACCTCTCTAAAAGCATCAAATATATGCACATATGTAAATCAATACAATATACATTTCATCGCCATTTAACCCTGGAGGACGAGTGGGGTTCATTTTATGACCCCAAGCTCTCTGAAAATTCAGATTCCTAGAAAACTAGCCACCTCTTCATTCTTTTCTTATCAGTAGCTGAGTTAGTCACCCCCTCCGCCTTTTCTGAGTGTTTAGAAAGTATTTCCGGAATTATTCGTCCCCTAATACACGTTTGGTCAGTTACTGGGGTTATCAAATGACCCCGCGCGTCTTTCCGTTTGTTCCACAGACTAGTTATTAAACGTAGCTGATACGGGCAGCTCGATATTTTCCTTGCCGAATTGGAGTATTTAATGTTTCTCACAATGCCGATTCAATAAGAAAAAGAAATGGAGAGTTTAAGTAAACTTCTTGCTGAAGTTGAAACTGAGGAAGATCCAGACTTTGACAATGGAGACAATGGACCTGAGGATGTTTTAGAAGAGATTTTATTCAGACAATGAAAGTGTCTGCGAACATGATAAGAAATCGGAAGAGGACGGAGAGTTTGGAAATAAAGATGTGAATAACTTGGAATTATTTTCATTAAAAGAGGGCATTGAGTGGAGGAAAACAAAATTTAGGCAAAATATTCGTTGTCATAATATTGTGACGCGCTTATCTGGAACAAAAGCGAAATATGTGACAAGCCCTGTGAAGAGTTGGGAGTTATTCATCAACGATAACATGATACATTTAATTGTAGAGTGAGCAAATATATTTATCTAGAAATACGCACCACACTTTTCACGTGAATGAGATGAGCGGAAAATGAACCTCTAGAAATCCGTGCTATTATAGTCGATAATAATGGAGTAGATTTGATTTGTGTTAAGCACTGTATTCTTAATGTCTAAAAGTCAAAAGCCTTATTTTTCTAACTAAGAATATAATGATTTTAACAGCGCAGGGATGAATTTTAGATTGGGGGGATTCTGTGACCCCCGGGCGTCTTAGCTTTCGCTAAGGAGGCACGCGTTCTCTCGGGTTAAGGCAATAAGTATAAGTTGCATTATTTTAAAATTCAGAATATCAACATATATTTTAGCGAATGAAATGTAACTGTTATTATAATGGATTCGATGCATATGCACCATGTCACATGTCAAGTGTACCATATCATTTTAATTTTGAAACCTTTTGTGCATACTACAGGAGGGACAAGGGCGTGACATCAGATAATAAAACAACGTGCATTTCGATAGTAGGTGTCATCATCAGTTATATATATCGTCTGATTGTGACGTCTTGTGAACTGACTCCTTTGATATACACTGAAAAACAATTTGGAGAGGGCAACAGGCCCCATACATGGCGGATCTTCAGTGGAATCGGTCCTCTTCTTTAATTAAGATCTTTGTCAGGATGTCCATACAACAGAAAATACATCTCAAATATCATAAGATACTTTACAATATTATTACAACTTACCATGTTGTCTAACATTACGAATTTAAAACAGTATCGTAGAACTATTGTATAAAATCTATTTACTACTAGGCTTATTATATAGTAATTCTAGATGCTATAGACAACACATCATTTTATATGAACAATTCATCTAAGATCTGTCCTCAAGTGGATAGTACACGAAAAGCTTCACTTTGTATCATTATGCAAATAACAATATCATATAATGTGTCTAAAATATAAAATGAAGCCCAAATGAAAGTAAGTAAGACTGTGGATGCAACGGCGTTCCTTTACGCGGTAGAACTTTGAAATTTCTCAGGAGAAATCTGGAAGAAAACAGTTAGTGACAGCGTGCCGTTGAGTGAGATATTATAATGAAATCGATATTTGCAGTCGCATTAAGAATCTGTATGAAACTAAATGTATGTCACACACAGTAGTTTTCCATTGGCGCAATGATTCTAATCATGTTCATGTGATCACATCTGACATGCGACGAAGTGGTCAATAACACTTCGTCATTTGTATAAAAATCACTCAACCATCGAGAAACTGCACTTCATTTAATGCATTCGATTCCATACAGATATGTCTATAAATGTCGATTCCACTGACATCTGCCGACAATAATTTGGTTGCTACGAGATGAGTCTTTTCAAAGGAATCCATGTCATGACTTTACTTGTTTTGTCGCTATTATTTCATTCAAGGACACACCGACACTAACCTTTTAATACCAGATTTCTCCTGTCATACACAGTAATCTAGTGGAAAAATATCAAAGTTAATCATGTATTTATCATGTGGAATAACGCCGATAGAGCCTCAGGGCCCCTTTCATTAGGGCGCTCCTTATTTATTGAAACATTTGAAAAGGATTTAGTTTTTGCATCAATATTTGGTTTCCTATGGATTGATATTCTTTTAATGTGGAGTTTACGGTACCCACTTACTTCGTTCCTCTTAGGACCGCCAACTCTTTGCCGCCCAGAACGGAGATGAAAGAACATTTGCTTTGCTTGAGCAAAAATATTTTTAACGAGTGACATGCGCGGAAATTAATATTTTCATCGGTGTTTCGCACATCACGCCATATTGCGCCTCGTTTCGATAGGACTGTTTTGTTCATCTCTTCGATGTGATTGATCGATTCATTCGAATTTGAATAAAACTTCGTTTGGAATTCTTCGGTTTGAATATCGGCTCAGTAATATGTATTTTATTCTGCGTGTTTCGGTTCTCAATGAATAAGCGAAGCTACGAGTATTCCGCTATGCTGAAAGCGAAGCCGCTGATGTTCTTTATCTTAAAAAATTTTGCCTTGTACACGCTCTAAATGCCGCAGGCATTGCGTGCGGAAATTCTTGTTTTCGGATTTTTTTAAAAAACCTTGATTTCTAACGTTCATTGAAAAAGTGAAACTACTGGCTTCCTGCTATGCTGAAAGCGAAGCCTCTGATGTTTTTTAGAGTTAAAAAAATTTGCCAGGTACTTGAAATGCCGCTGGCATTGCGTGCTCAATCGCATGCGCAAGAGAGCAATAAAAATCGCATTGCACATCCGAAACAGTATTTGCCACGGCACATGAAATTGCGTCAAGAAAAATTCGTTAGAAACAGGTGGCTACCGTAAACTCCACATTTACCTATTATTCTAAGACGAAATTTGCATAATTCTTTACAACTCTTTGCAGCTTTCTACGTTCTCTTAATTTTAATTATCTCTAACTACTGAAAAGGGGAGACACATATGTGCTGACGACAAATATTATAAAATATTTGATATATTTTTTACTGTTCCAACTGTAGTAATGAAAACATTTTATGTGCAAATGTTTTCACACTTAATCGGTAAAATTAAATAAAATAACTGAAACTATAGTTATCATGAAGATTTACGTTTGGCATGTTGTTTATATTACAATCAAATTGAATCTAATTTTGTTGTCATATTCAATTTATGAAAATGAAGAAATTAATGCGTGGTAAAATCATTAATTTAGATTCATTCGATCAATTCAAACTTTAGCAAACCAATTACTTATTCTTAAGTTGAATAAACTTTATGCATTAACCCAATTTATGACTGCTTGGTTTAAACACTGAATATTATTTTTGCCCTTAATTTCATTAGAAAGAAATTCCAATAGAAAATAACATGATAAATCGATTTACGTTGGCTCTCATTTTTCTCAGAAATAATGATTGTTTTATTCGATTGTGTCTCATTAATCTTTCTTCATGGTTTGAACCTTTAAAGCAATTAGGATATCATAAATATATTCTAACATTCTTCCAGAATGTTTTGTTTAGAACATATATCAGTGAATTAAATAAAAAATGGAACAATGAAATTTTTTTTATAATTGAAGATTAAGTTTTTTGAATGATAACTTCTACATCATGTTTTTGCTTAAAAGGAATGCTAAGCGCATTTGTCTAGAGTTTTGTATACAGATGAATTTCGTCATACACCCTAATTAACTTTATTCGGCATTTTTGCTCAAATTTGTAATGTTTCTATCAAATTTTCAATGTATTTATTGATTAGTTTAGCCTTAATCTACATTTTAAGCAATTTCATCTCAAAGATACATAAAATGTTAAAATATTGATTATATTTTACTTTTAATATATTCGATATGTTTTGTCATTGATTTACAGGTTCCTAATTTTTTTTTATAATTCAAATCAATGCTATTGAATCTAGCTTTAATTTTGCAGCATGACCACGTCTTCCCTTTGCGCTAATAAGTTCAACACACGAACCATCAATTTAATTCGAATGAGATTTACTGTATTGGGTTTCAAAATTGATTTTTAACCATTTTCCAAGCTATAAGATATTTTCAATAATATTTAGATTTAGAAAAGCATTTATTCTCAAGAAGAAGACATTTAATTTTGTAATATATGCTTTTTTTAAAAAATTAAAACAAAAACTGAGTACCATGTGTATTATTTGCGTTTCCAGAGATTTTTGCTTCTAACCAGTTACTTCAAATTAAAGGTAATTGAATATCAAAAACGTTCCTGTGTAAACAATGGAAAATAAAGTATATAAAACATATATAAATTAATGGTTTTAAACTACTTATGGAGCATCAAGTGTTGTTTTTCCAATATTTAGTAGCGTAAGAAAAGTTGTCAGAATGGAGAATACTGAAACTGATTGATGACACTAAATTACACAATATGTATAATATTGTGTTATATTTGCTAACGTAAGGATTTGATTTATATATGAAAAGAAGATAAATTAGGTGGTGCTCCTGTATATTAAATACATTACTGCATTGATAAGATTTGAAATAGCTGAAATTATACGCTTCACACATTTACTTGAATCATGAAAATAACAATAGAAGAGAAATGCTTTTCAAGTTCATAAAAATAAATTTAGTTAATGCCTCAAATTCTTCCATGAAAAGAATTTACCTAGCATATAAAATGTTTCCATACTATTGATACTATGAGTTACCTCTTGCTCTAATCCATGTTACAAAATTTATTGCTTACTTAGAGAAATATTCATTCAAAAAATGTTTCCACGCAGTTACGCCAATATTGTTTCCTTTCACTTACATCCTAGTACTATACCATTACCATTACGAATTAGATGACCATATATCAACAATATCAGCATAAACTTTATTTTTCAGTCCCCTGAAGTGAGTAATTTCTATATTTGAATCCGAATAAGTTATTTGATTTCAAATATAAATATTCAGAATTCATCATTAAAATTTAAAAGGCGCCAAATGAAATCCAAATAGCATTTGCAAGGCATGAGGATTCTTCAGATAATTTTTTGTATTTTTCTAAGTATTATCTCTGCAATCATGAACACAATAATAATATTTTATATTTAGCAATAATTTTATTTATTTATTTATGTCATCATATAAAAAATTAATATTTAAAAATGAAAGGAAACATTTATTTATAATACTAGCTGTTACCCGCGACTTCGTGCCTCGAAGAATTTGAATTATTCTTTTTTTTTAATTCACGAGTGTAAATGTTTTGTTGCATTTTGAAAGAGGAAAGTAAAAGTTCTGACGGAGATAATGCTTAATTGGACGGCTGACAGGAGTGTACTGTACATGTATGCTGATATAGTTATGTAAATTGTTTATCTATTCTAATATACTTTTGTATACCACATTATTTGCACGGATGTAGAGGTTGTGTGGGCTGGACACACGTGAACACGCCATGTACAGTTGCCCATGCGAAAAATATGGTTTTTCCAAATGTACATCTGCCACTTTCAGTATCTGGCCCTGAGCCTGGCAAATGACATTTTTAAAGGGATTTGTTGCCTTCTGAACTGAGATGATAAATCCTTCGGCATTATCGGAAGGCGTGGAATTAAAATACTCTCTCTTCTCCCTATATCAGTCATAACAGTAGCTTTTATGACGTTTGGACCTTGGTGTGTAATTTGCGACCGTGTGCCATTGCGCAGACTCGGTATATCGAGGTTGCGTATTAGTAGTACTGGCACACCGGCATTCAATCTAAGTTGAAGAGCTCTACAGTATATGATGTTCGTTGTTAACGCCCATTACCGTATCTACAGATGGATATTCTGTAATACCTCACTGTGAAAGTTAAACAAAACACCGAGAGAATAATTCACTAACGTCATTGGATCACTGTGTAACAGCATTAAAAGCTGCAAATGCTACGACAACAGGAAACCGGAAGTGTAAAGTCTCCTTTGTTATTAATGGTCAAAGAAAGCAATATTTTCTTATATTAACTTTAACACTGGCAAAAGCCCGCTCGCGAAACAGTAATTTGGCTTGAATTTATTTCTATAAGAATAAAAAGACTTGTTAGAAATTACGTTACAAAAATATTTTTAAACCTTAATAACAATCAGAGAAAGCATTTGATCGCAATGTAATTAATAGCATTAAAAAGATCATTTTCTGGTCTTTAAAATGGCATAAAAATAATTGTTGTCTAATAAAGATTTCAGAAGTTATTGGCAAAAAACGTCTAAGCAATAGGCTTAAAAGCGGCTAATGTTCGTTATTTAATTAAATATCTTAAGAACTAATTAACTCTGAAAGTTGAATCTAGCACCTTGTGTGTAAATTTCATGTCGCTAACGTTCACCGTTTAGGAGGAGTTCTTGTGACCGACCAATCGACCGACAGACAGACAGATACATGTAATTTCTGCCTTGTTTTATAGATATTTATAAACGTAAGCAAAATTTTCAGAAATAAAGATAAATTGGTTGAAAGTCTAACTGTTTCCTAGCAGCGAATTAGGTATAAATTTGCGTTATTTCAAAATCGTCTGCACGCAAAAAATTATTAAACTTTAAAAAATGAATAAAAATTGAAGGAAAAATGTCACAGAAATAAAATTAATATCATTGAAAAAGTAAAATTTTTACCTTTAAGATGGAATTTTCATGGGACTATTTGTTCCGAAGTTACAGCGGAAGAAGGGATTACGTGATAGTTGATTTTAAAAATAATTTATTTCACATGTTTTCGCATTCCTGAAGGATCACGTGACAGTTTATTGAAAAATAAAAATCTTCATCGCGAATCGCGGAGTCAATGGGCTTTCTTTGTTAACTATTTTTAATCTGTAGTCAAAAATAATTAATTTAACGTGATTTCACCTAGCCTATGTCCGTTCTTGGGTTTCAAGCTACAACTCTGCCAATTTTCTTCCAAATCGGTTTTGTGGTTTGGTCGTGAAAGCTTAACAAACAGACAGACAGACAGCCAGACAGACAGACACACTTTCGCATTTATTATATTATTAAGGATTAAGGATATTAACGATAATTATATTAAATGTCAAATTGTGTAATAGTTGTATAATTATCTAACAGTAAAGATTTTAAAATTCCCTTTGACAAATTAAATGACATAAAGAATAAATAAAAAAAATAACAAAAACTTGGAGGGAAATATTCTTGGGGGGGGGAAAGGAGATTTAATGAGCTTTCTGCCTGTATATAATTCAAGAAAACATGTTATTTGAAACAATTTTAATAGAGCTGCTGAACAGCTATTTTCAATCCAAATGAATAATTTATTGGAATTCTTTTATTCCAAAAGCAGAACTAATACTTCTCTCTAATGTTAAATCTCGCTTCAGTTACAAATGAACAAACTGAAAAAAGCGGAGCATTGGATGTCTTTTCATAAATAAATTTTTTCATAAAATATAAAATATTCTATAAATAATCAAATAAGTCAGCTGGGAAGAGCGTTCGATATGGTATACTTTATAGATAATTCTGAATATACATGTTCACATGACATAAGTTCGTAAGTACTCAGAATGTAACTATGTATTTTCGATATAAATTAATTGATAACAGAATTTTAAAATATTTTAGATTTTGATATCTTTATATATCATAACAGGATAAATTTTACTAGTAAAAGGTTACGCTGGCTGAATTTTTTATAAGCAATATATTTTTCTGCAAGGATTGATGATCTTGATATATAACAAATTTTATTTATGTCTTAGTGAATGCTGACGAATTAATGTAGTGTTGGATGATAAATTGAAAAGAAATACATATGAATTTTGCATAAATTTATATTATTAATAATTTTAATTATTTGAATTTATATCGAGGTGGCCTAGAAAACTTTTCACCAAATTTTAATGCGAGGAACTATTTTGATCTTTATTTTAGTTTTTAAACATTTAAGGTTACGTAATTGAGGTAAGATTTAAATTTATTTTACAGTATTTACATAAAATGTTATCTACATTTGTAAGTTTAAACGGTCCTATTGGAAATTGTTTTTTATTGCTGTTTACTTTTTCTGTTAATATTTGTTACATATTAAAGTCTTGAAGCAGATAACAATGTTATTAAAATGATCTTGTTTAATAAAATACCTTAACGCGTATAAATATTGTACCTTTCATGTTCAGTAATCTTTTGTTAAAAACCACAACTTCGTGCCCATTCCTTACATTATATTCATATGACTTACTTAGATGGAAATTACAGGGAAAGCACATGCATTCAAAATCGATACACATATTTGAACACAATTTAGTCCTAAATAATATTCGATATGCAATATAATTTGATATAAGAAGAAAGTTGTTTAATTTCATGGAGATCTTTCAACAGCTCTAAAACACTTAGAAACGTGTATCATGTCATTCACGTGCGATGGGTTGCTAGTTGAGTTCTACGTACTTTTAACCTATTAGTCGTTGATTAAAAATGCAGCCAGAACACAGAAATATATGGTGCGTTTCTTGTAATTTGTAATCATTTAAATCAATCCTTTTCTCTGCTATAGCAAAAATAGTAAAATGTACCTCAAGAGGTGTGTCAATATGTTTTCTTTCAAAAATTGATAGTTTCGTTAATAAAAATTATCATAAAACCTTTATAGAGAGTAGCTGTTAATTTTGATGTTAACCAGTTTAAATGTTGTGTAGTTAATTCATGTAAGAACCTGGTCACATGGAAAACGTAACTGCAAATGTCAACTTACATGCAACTACATCATATAAAATGTAGCATGCATATATATATACATCGCATGCGCCTGTTATTAACCTTTTTTACACAACTTTTAGAAAAGAAAAATGCGTCATCATTCATTTATTATTTGTTACAAATGAGAAGAGAAAGTCTTTTGTCGCACTAAAATGTCTTCAAGTTTCCGTATAAAAAATCTGGGTTATTATAAGCTTGGCCTGAGAAAATTCGATTAGGAACTTTTAAGCCTATATCATAAAATGCAGTTTCTTCTTTTAGGCATAAATAATTTCTTATTACATTGATGCAGATTTAACTTATCGAAAATAAAAAAGTTATTTACAAAAAAATGCCTAGTAAATTTATTCTAATGAAAAAAAGAAAGCAGCATAATTCTAATGTAATTAAGAAATGATTATTTTATAAATTGTACAAAGGTTAAAGTCTAGTAAAAATTAAAAACCTAATGAAAATTCTAACAAAAAACGATATAAAGAAAAAGATATACTTTTTAACAAGGAAAATATAAAGCAATTAATGTAAACTGTTGTTTCAATACAGCAACGGAATTGCTCTTAATATTAGAGCAGCAAATATCAGATGTACAATGGATTCCATAATTAAATTGCTGAAAATGAATTGTACGTTCATCACGTGACCATGAATTGATTCAATTAAACATGCAAAGGCACTCTCTGGGTGTCCGTTGTTAAATTTATTACTAATATCAATTTAAAAATATACTGAATTCTATTGGAAAACCGTTGCTGAAAATTTAGGGTGAATTTAGTTTATCTTGCATATGAAAATATTTACAAACATACCATGTGTTTTATGGGAACAGCAAGATCGGTGAGAGTGCCAGAACATTTTAGCACGATTTCCTGCAATATTTTAGAGCAATCTTCAGAGATTTGCGTCGATTCCTATCTGCAGTAGAAACATGAATTTACCCCGGCAATCTTGAGTCCAAGGAGCAAACAGAAAGAAACAGCGAATGGTAAAAGCGTGGCAAAGAAGTAAAGCCAGTTTCGTCAACTGTAAATTGGTGGTTACTGCTTTCCTCAATGAATAATAAAAGTAGACAGTTCGGAGGGAGAAAAAATAGTAACAAAGGAATATTTTGCTGATCTTGTGAACTGTATAACTAAGATGTGAAACAGAAATAACCAAAATTGTTTATTAAGAAAATAATTTCTTCACCAGGACAACATACTGTTGTATAAATTGGTTGCAACCACTGTAAAATTTCGTGAATTGCCATTAACAGAAACCGAGTTTTAGAATGAGTTTAGTTTTGGAAATCAATAACCAATGAAACTAATCAAAAATATCCTTTTTTAATTTCATAGAGCCAGTTTAAAGACATGATGAAAAAATGATTATGCCATTCAGGCACAATGGTGTCGTTAGTAGGTTTCTACTTTCTTTAGACTTAAATTTTCTTTGACAGTAGAAGAAACTATAACAGTGATGATGTTCATCATCCAGACAACAACTTTTGCTAAAACAAGTATGTTTTCACCATCATTGGTATTGGTGCAAAAGCTTTCAGAGTAAAAACAAGTATACTCCAATCAATTAAAACTTTTATTGTTAAGATAATTCCTTTTCTAAAGAATGGACAAGAATGAAAAGAATGTTTATCAGTAGCATTTGGTATAAAGCGGAAACTATTGACATTGTCAAATATTTTTAATTTTATAGTTTTTGACACACGTTTCAAACGACTAACGCATACTACTTGAATTGTTTGAGAGAATTAACAGTTATAGTGAAAAAATCTGAAACTCTGGTAAAGAATAGTTACCGTATAATTCAGTTATTTCATAGAATAACTAGGTATTCAACTAGGTAATTCATGAAATACCAAGTTATTCTATGAAATAACGGATTGAAAATAACTTGTATAATAACTCGTTATCTAGTTATTCTAATAAGGGATTCCACACTTTAAATGTAACATATATATTATTTGAATTAAAATATTTATCAATATTATCTTCTGTTTTCTTTTTGAAATCTTGACTTTTAATTTAAAAGAACGGTAAATATCTTTTAGAACACTCATTCTGTTGAAAGAATGTTACTACTTATTAAAATAATTTGTGGAAGGAAATAATTCCAAAAATTGAGAAGCAGACAATATTCAGAAGTAAATTGAAATCATTTTTGAAAATATCTTTTTCTCAACCTCTCTTTAGCTCTAAACTGCACTGAATTAAAATTGTCTTATGTATAAAGTTTAATTTTAAAAATTGCGATTATATATATATATATTTAATAAAATGATTTAATATAAAATAGATTAAATGCTTTTAAGTTGATTTTTGTATTTATGGACTTCATATGTCAATTAAAGAAAAATCATATAGCAATTTAGTTAACCAAAGAAAAAAAACACATGCATGGAATTTTACTTAAATGACTTTTCGGTATTTATTTTGAAATAACAGAATATGGGTTTGCAATAACAATAATAAAACCTTTAACATGTGATCAAAATCATTAAAGGTATTATAACCGAAGCTTAATTTCTATTTCCTCGAACGAATATTGTCGAATAATTTCTTTAACTCAAAGAACAGTGTAATTTTATTTTCACGTACTTTACACATGCTTCATATGTATTAAAACTTTCATCAATACTTTTTAATAGAATACAAAATTATAATCTCCTTTAGAAGAAGAATCTATACAAAATTATAATCTCATTTAAAAGAAGAATCTATACAAAATAAAATCTCATTTAAAAGAAGAATCTAGAAGAGTTGGAAAACACAATACGTAATTTGCCGAAATGTTCATCTCGAAGAGTTTCTTTAATTTCTTCATAAGCATAGCAATAATTACAAATTAAATGGCAAAATAAATTTTATACAACTGCAAAGCTATGCATGTAAATTAGGAATTAGTTACTTATTAGCAATTAAAATATACATATAGCTAGGCAGATCTGAAAATATATGTATCTATTCTTATTATTTTACGTGACTTCCAATTTTAGTTGGACTTCTTCTTCTTGTTCTATGGCTACATATAAAAGTGTAGATTTCTAGCAGCGGGAAAGATGGCAGAAGCTCAATAGTCATATCGGAAGGCCATCGGTTCGAGACCTGATTCAACCAAAAATCCGCTGAATGCGCTTGATGCACGATAAATCTGTCGGGGTGGAACGTCCTCCAGCTGATATGGTGCTGATGGTGGGAAATGAAAGTGTGGTCTCAGTTTGATCCCTGTCTTCTGGTAATGGTTCAAAATTACGAGGAGGACATCTAATTATCCCCTTCTATCTTGAAATAATTTACCTTCAACGTTTTAATCGCATTTATTACATCATTAGATACATTGTTGTGCAGATGAACACCAGGAAAGAGGAAAATACATTAGAATTCATTTAATTAATAATTAAATAATTCAATCAATTTAAATAAGAATGAAAGTAATTAAATTTCTGTCTCAGCTGCCGTTTACTGTCATATATACTATCGTGACTATACTCGACGACTAAACTCTTTGTGTCCTTTTGAGTATCGTCATGAAAAGGAGTCATATTACGGAGATATAAGCATCTGATTGCAGCGGTACATTCAAGCACCTTCAGAATATAGAATATATACAGAATAAAAGAGATATAACTTCAGAATAAATAGTTAAATCCTTCGAGAAGATTCAATACAGGACTTTAAATGATCAAATCTATAAGATAGAAACACCGTTGCTGGTAATTTTACGAGTTTGAAATACTTTGAAGTGCATAAATTTAAAAAGCAACAAAACATTTTCTTGAGATCAATCATTTTTAAATAGTGAAAATGTTTCTCCAGATAATTTTTAGTTTCTTCTACGAAACATTTAAGAAATTTAACAGCAAAAAAGTGTTTTGACTTAGTTCATTTTTCTTTCTGCTTCTCGGCTGCGAGATTTGTATCTTGAAATGTCTCCAAAGCGAGCGGGAAATGTTGCAATGGGAATAAGTATTATTCAACACCAAATCGGTCTTAAATCAGATTTATGTTCTGCGAAAAACCACGAAAATGTGTAGAGATGTATGCATTATATTGAAATGTGTTGTTCGTAAGCCAGAGATTATGCATGCAAAAACCGTTTTATTTAAAACGATGTATCGTATTTACATATTTCGACTTAAAAGCAGAAAAAGTATTCGAATTACAGCAGTCTTGACTCGGAATGAGTTATTGTATGTTATTTAAAACGTGCGCCATTTGCAACAAACAGAAAAACAAATGGAGATAACGTTCTTAACTGTTCAGCGATAATAATTTTTGAAACAAGTTCTTCAGTGAGCACTGTATCTTTATTTTGCCCTTTCTTTTATCTTTCTCTGCTTTTTTTAAAAGTGACTAATGATAAATGTTCACGGATTTTGTGCAGTAATAAGAGTTCTTTCTAACATTTTGCCTTTATGATATTTCACACACAAAATTTAAAAATGATAAATTTTATAGAGGAAATTATTAATTTACGAAATTTTAGTTATAATTTTATAACAATAGAATTGTTGCTATTTTAATCTTTTTGTTACTCACATTGTAGAAATCGCGTTGTAATTATGCCATACATTATCGTGAACTATACTTTTATAGATTTGCGTGAATCAGGGCTTCATGCATTTTTCCATATTTCTATTGTTTTTTAAGCTTTTATTTTTCATTTCGGTTTTAAAATATTCCCCAACACCATCTATGATAGAAAAACTAATTCACGACATTAAATATAGCCACACGTAGGAGAATAAGTTAGAAAAAGACGTATTGATTAATAATAAACAAAAAGAAGCTTAAGCAAATATATTTATTTGTACTGTTTTGCTGAAAGTGTTATATTAAAATGTATTCCTGAAGCTTTTTATTGGTAATTTAAAAGGAAAAATCTGTCAGAAACCTAAGTGCTGATGTTTTCTTGGGGTTGGATGCCACAGTTATGATTGTTAAGATAGGAATTATTTTAAGATAATTGCTGATCTACAGCAATTATATTATACTATAGTACGAGGGTTGCTTTTTAAGTAAGGTCCGTTTTGAAATTAAAAGAAAACAGGTAAAAAGTTTCAAAAAATGCATTTATTTTCAGATGCTACGTACACAAGCACTTTTAATAAAACTTTTGATATTTCTGTTAACCCTTTCAAGGGCCATTTTTTTCTAGTAATGGTATAATAAAATAACTTTAGGATTGAGATTAACTTAATAAAAGAAATTCATTTAGTCAATTGGATGACATTTACTTTTTGTTAATTAATTTCATTAATTAATAATTAATTAAAAAGTCAAGATATTTTTTTATGGTCTGATATTAAAAACTGAAACGGCTAGGATATTTTTCATCGAAAAATTTGATCATAACTTTAAAATAGCTTACCTTGTATGTTCAAAAATTGATGAATGCGGTGGGAAGTATACTTCCCACCACCTATTAAAGGGTTACGAAATCAAAACAATCTTGTATCAAATATCATACGAGTAGTGTCAACTATTTTCCCAACCTTTATTGAAGTCCCTTAATGAAGACAATTCCGTAAGAGTAATGTGATAAACATGGTAGCGCATGTCATCTAACATCTGTCTGCATATTACATTTTGCTGTGCAATGACGTCATTTCCTTTTTCCTTTTGCAGAATTGCTGTGGATTCGAAAACTAAATTGACGAATTGTGATGTGTGTGACGTAAAAATGATTTGATTCATTGCTGAATGAGCAGTTTTCTAGAAAAGAAATGCCTTTCTTTTTCATTATTTTTATCTTCCAGCATGAGTGCCGTTCAAAAGTTCAGAATGCCGTTCCTGCTGACAACAGTTTAATTTTTAAAAATTAAGTTTTTCTGATATGATTGCATTCTTTATAGCTTTAAAAATCATTTAATACATAAATCTTCTGAAGTGAAAATTTAAAAGCTTCTAATTATATTTCGAAGTTAGCTTTATTAAAATATGATTGTTGTTCGCGTCTCGATTCTTCATAGGAATTCAGAATTTAAAACTTTATTCCTTACACGAAATTGCTGTTAAAAGATTTAACGGATAAAAGTAGGATTTCAGAACGAAAAAATTCTGATAAAATAGTTGTGTGTACAACTTTTCCGCTTTAGCAAATCTTTTCCTTCCCCGGCAGAAACGAGTTTTCTCAACAGAAGACTGCATATCTGTCAAGAGAATTCAACTATTGTTCAGTCTACTCTCCTTTGTTGACTTTTAATCTAATTCACTTTCCTAAAAAACAAATTTGCTTACAAGAAACTCATCCAAGAATGCCAAAATAATGCCAAGTACAACTCTAAGTTGCCATGGCTTATACACAAATAAGTACATACAGAAATTATATATGTCTTTTTCATCTATTCATTTCAGTCTCTTTGATAAGATTTCAAGCGCCATCTTATTATATAACTGAGATTAAATAACAACAAACATAAATGTATATAAAAAAAACTATTTAATTCTCCCTTTTTACTTACTGTGAATGAGTTGGATAGCATGTCGACTGGCAGACTACAACATTGACAAAAATGCACACAACTCGGTATAGATCATGATTGAAAAACCGTGAACAGAAAAAGGACCGCAGAAATAGGGTTAACGACCTCCCCCCGAAGACAAATTTTTTTCAATTATTTTTAGCAACGAAATAAAATTCGAGTGGTGTCTGTCAGACGCTCACTACCTTTTCAGTTTTAACAAGAAAGAGAAATACTACGTAGGAAAAGGAGAAAACATCCAAAGGATTTTATATACATTGTGCAGTAGTGTATTTATGGAGGAAATTATTTAACATAAGAAGTTTACAAATCCTTGATTTTTTTTAACACCACACTTTCACAGAGCTTGGATACATATTCTGAAAGTTCTTGGATTAAGATATTGATAGAAGTAGCATAAATCACACAATAAAATGAATTAAATTCATTCTGAAAACCGTGCAATTAAATTCATTCTGATAACCAAAATGTACAGTTGACAATAAACTTGGTATCTACATTTTGAAGAGCGATGTTGAAATACCTTATCTTTCTTATATGATGATTCTAATGAAATCGTAAGTAGTTAATCCTTACCTTTCTTTAAAGACGATAACCTTTTCTTTACGATGAATCTTTACAGTACGATAAATATAGCGTACCAGTAGTTGTTTTCTTTGTTTATACCTAGTTCAGATTCCATAGCAGTAAAAACCATTAAATTGCTCCACTCGCAGAACTCTTCTCTGTATCATCTAATCTCCATGTAGATAATTTTAATTGTTTTCTAGTCACATCTGCAAAATATGACCAATGGATTAATGGTTAGTCACTGGAAGTCATGAATAGATAAACTCGAGGATGGAGGGCAGGAACAGTAAAATTATCTTCAAACGATAAGTAAAGAGTAGAAAACATTTTACTATTCATGGCCAGAATGCTCGCTTTAACCGCTTAATGACATAACCCGAGATAACTAATTCTAAATACCGTAGGTTACAAAATATGCCGGTCCTTAAGCGGTTAAAAGAACGTTTTGAGATTTTATCCAAACACAATATAAAGGATAGTTGCTATATCAGTTCTCTGCACCACATTAAAGTCATATGGATATAGCATGCAACTCTTATCATCATAAAAGTATAATTACACTTTAACAAACTTTTTTTATGTCTACTATTATGAGATTTTCACTTTAAGCTTTTTATAAAAAAAATAGGAACATTTAAATTTCTGGAATTTCCTTTTAAATTCTTGGAAAACAAATAAATTGTTGAATTATTAAGTAATAATCTTTTTCTCAGCATTTTAAGAGATTACAGTTTTATCTTTATATGAAAATAATAATAATATTTACATAATAATTATCATTTAACTATCATTGATTTAATTATAAGGATACAACTTAAGCATTTGCAAAGAACAAACGTATTTACAAAGTTATAAAAATTATAATGTTTTTTATTCATTCAATTTATGTTCTTTTATCCTCGTTAGACAATATCGAATAAAAGGAATTTTTATTAGGAATTTCAAACCATTCGATAATAATTTTTCTTTCTTGGCATAATAAACAATTATAATCATCTCATTACTTTGAATAATACGATTATATTATGTCCACTATTATCAATTTGCCGCATTTCAAGCTTTAAATATTGAGGAATGCTACTAAAGTAGTATTTGACGAGAACAAAAGCATTTACACCACGGTTTTTATTTGTATCTACTCCATTCGTACTTTTTTATTTTAGATAAAACCTTTTTTCTTTTTTTAAAACTTTTTTTATACAAAATCGAACACTGAAAATTGAAGAAAGAGTTATCCTCTTAAGCATCATTTCGAAATAGTTCATCAATTCTAATAGAGTAATGCCGAGTACAAATTTGTTTAGTTCTTGTAGAGTATAGACTGAATCCATAAAAAAAGCTGAGCCGCATACTGTCTGCTAGAAGGAAATGCTGAGCTCAGTTTCAGTTCATCCTCCATAATTTAGTTGTTCTCGACTCACAGAAACCCGTGTTTCCATCAAAACAAAAAGAGAACGGAAAACAAACCAATAAAAAGCAGAGAAGAATTGCTAACGAACTTACCAATTCCAAAACTACCCCGTTTGTGTTCGAAGCCCCTACTTTGGAACGGTTGTTTTCGAAGTCCACGAGGAGAAACCGGGGATCCTCTATCTATGTAAAGTGACCTTATACTCATTTGTACTTCTTTCTAGGGAGCGTCTCCAAAGTGAGAACTATAGCCATGAGCAACAAAATGAAACACAGAAATTTTACTCGATATCTTACTGTTTCTTTTAACGTTTCTATTCTTCTATATCCTTCGTCTTGCTTCAGAACGTGACGTTATTATAACTAAACTAAACTAATCTATTCTTCTAATTTCTAAGATTATTGCAATGTATTTCGTTTCATCTTGAGTAGAAAACTAAAATTATATTTTTAAGAATTATTGATTTGTTGCATTTCGGGAATGCAGATATTATATTGTATTTTTAAATGTAGCTGAACAGTAGGTAATGAAAGTTTCAGCTTTTAGAGAAGATGAAGATTTGGGTAAGAAAATCAGTGCAAACATTATTAAAAACGATCGATATACGTTATAATAACAAAAAATATGTGGAAGAACAATGATACAAAAATAAATCAAATAAAATAAGTTTTCACGTTAGAATAATTTTTATTTTTTGAATTCATATGTCGGCCTTATCGGAATTCACATGGTTTGCAGTGTATTGCAAAACACTACGCTACTAACCGTGGATATCCTACATATTTTAATTACAAGATGTTTGCTTATTAAAAATGAAACTATTTTTAGACAATACTCATTTTTATTTTGACGCATTAAGGGCTCAAATTTATGCAGCTGATGTTAAACAAAGTGATGTGAAAATAAAAAAAAATCATTTCTTAATAATTTGAATTTATAATACTTCATTAAGTGAATGAATTTTCCCTGAATTTATTTTTTGATTATGTAGCTGTTTATTAAATTTAATTCAACCGTGCATTCGCAATTAATTTGCAACATAAATCCTAAAAATAAAAAAGAGTTCCTAAAAGTATTGTTGAAAAATGAATGTGCAAATTTAAAGAAATAGATTGGAAAGTTACTGTCTTCTGTTATATGTCAGTTAGTTAATTTAATGTCTAAGAATATATTTAGTATACTGTCATTATCAGATTTCTGTTTGAAATAACATTCCATTCATTTTAAAAAGAATTATTTCAATATACATAACTTTAATGCGTTTTGAAAGCAAATTTTTTCGCCTAGTTTTTATCAATAAACTGGCTTATACATATAACTTTTAAGAAGCTAGAAACTTGTTGAAGAATTATTTTCTGTGCATTCTTAATTAAAAGATCGATATTTTTCAGATTTACAATGTACAATTTTACTTAGAAAAGAACTAGAGAGAATTTCCTTATTCAAATGTAAAATTTCTTAAAACGGAATATGTGAGTTTGCTTCTATGCAATGCGTCCTTCTAAATCCTTGACTTGCTTTGGTATAACCAACACTAGAAAATTCTTCATTCATTTTTAACTCTAACACTGTTTTTTATAATATCAGAAATCTCAACGCTCTGATCTTACTGATTTTACACATTTCCGTTAAGGAAGTTTCACTGTTGGTTTTCTTTCATCTAATACAAATTTTAAATTTTGACACACAATTTCGATATTTTACAACCTAAGCTTCATGGAACAGAAAATTAGAGAACACATAAATAAATAATACTAACAGTACTGTGTTACATGTATAAACAGTTTTCAGCAGGTTTTATTATTAAAATTTTTTTGCGGGAGATAAAAATCATGTTCCAGTAGATTTCTTATTCTTCATTTTCGATACTGTGTCAGTAAATATTTAGGATTTTAATTCTCTCACAATATTAATCTGATGGGTCTCTAACTACTCTATAAATAGCATTGCTCCTTCATTATATCGTATCACTTATCGATTGATTGGTTTCTTGCTAAGGAGGGACGACGAGAATAGGTAACTCCACAGATGGTCTATAAGGACGACAAATATTATCTTCCAATGATTGGAAGAAGAGAACATAACGTCTTGTTTGTCCGCTAAAATCCCTAATCATTGATTTCTCTTAGACTCGATCTAAATATTAAGAAATAATTATTGAGGTGTAATCATTTTTTAATAAAAATCAGATTTTATTGTAACTTCAGAATGTAATATTCTGTTCGGCAGGTTACCAGAATTTTATTTTCATTCTAACATGGAGTACCATAGGATAGAAGGAAACAACACTCTAGATTTCTTTTCCGTTCTGCAGTCTATTGTTCCTATCTGACTTCTTTTAGTGCAACCAACACTACGTGGAATACTCTTTTCTTTCATTTTTTAGTTCCAATATTGTTTTTAAAAGCTCTGACACCTCTACGCTTTCAGCTATCCGATGCAAGACGGTTTCCATTGCTGAAGTTTTTTTCCCTCGTCTCATATCAAACAATTTTCAAGAGCTACAATTTTGATCTTTTATACCCAAAACATGGCGGAACAAAAACTTAGAGTAGAGGAAAAGAAACATATACGAGATAATATGAAAGCTTTTTTTCTCTCCTCTGTTTCTTCACACAATTCTTTTATATTTTTATATTTCAGAAGGAGTACAGCAGAGGAGGGGGATATTGGTCCAAAGGAAAGCAACAATTTCACGAAGCAAGAGGTTTTAGGGAGCATGGCTACGGAGTCAAATTTCGTCGCAAAATTTATTGCACCGTTTGAAAGAAATGCTCGGCAGTAAAAAGAAATCGTGACCCGAGGGAAAACCCAGAGAATGCTAGTACAGAAAAAAAGTAAGGAATAAAGCAAAAATGATGGAAAAATGTAGAAAAGAGGAGGAATGACAGGGCCCCGCTCTACGTCAACTAGTGAAAAATGACGCCTCTGGAGTAGGAAGTGAAAAATTTCTTTCGTTCGGGGAACTTACGTTAGTTGAAAAAAGAGTAAAAAAAATCGAGAAACTTTTCATATCACTAAATTAAACTACTTATGTAAGTTTTTACTTGATAAAACGTATTCTAGCAGCAAGCTGTCAAAAAAGTGAAATTCAATGTTCGTGCGATTTGTATAAATCTGATTCGTAGTGCGCAGGCGCATAATATTATTTTGAGTCGATCCAGTTCCCTTATGTTTGATAGAACCGAGAGCTATTTTTAAATCTTAAAGTACCTGGCTTTTACCGTTAGAAAAAATTCAGCTCTTGTAGAAGATAAATTTTATACGAAATTCTTGTTTTATAAGTTATATTTAGTAAAATGTTGTAAAAATATTTAAGCTTAAAGATTTTAACTTTTTTCTCCTTGATGAAAAGAGTTAATAAAATACCTGCAATGTAAGATATCCTCCAAATAATTACTGTTGTAATATTTGAAATGTAATTTATATAGACGGATTTTATCATAAGTTGTTCAAAAACTAAGCTAAGGATTACAATCTAAGCTTAAATCATTTTCCGGAAATATATTGATTTAATTATATACCCATTTAATTTTCTTTGTTCCCCTATTTGAAATATTACAACGATTCAAGATAAATCCACGTTTTTCAAATTTAAATATTTCAAATAGATTATTCCAGCTCGATCATTTTAAATATCATTCTGTCAATTTTTAGTAATTTTCTAAATATATGGAACTTTTTTAAAGTTTCTATAAAGAAACAACGCTTTATAGATGCAAAATATGTGAATTTAATTAGGATTTATCAAGAAAGAATCAATGTACTTGGTGCAATCTCTTTTTCTGAAAATCAAATGTAGTAGAATTTGATTTAAAAGTTGGTTCAGAACTTGAGTGGATTTAGAAGGTTTATCAGATGTATGAATACTACAAATTCCATCCAAGATTTTCGGTTGGTCAAGATGTCCATTAAGTTCGCATGCAGTATTAAAAATAGACATAAACTAATAAGAAGAAAGGATATGTAAAAACGATTATAAAACTTGTTGAATTTAGTTTGTTTTTGTCTTTGGAAATTTTAATTTTGTTGGTCCATGTTTTCACTTAAATTCTTTTCTTATTATTGGCAGAATCTGTTTCTCTAAATTTGCTTCACGTGAATGGGAAATTCCACTTTGATGCTTCATTCTTAAATCGGCTTTTAAAAATATTCTTTGGGAAATAGCGAAACATTTAGTTATTGAGCTTAAGGATATAATTTTTTTTCTCTCCTAGTAAATAATGGAACTACTGTGGTGCAGAAAATTAAGTATATTTTAGGTTGTATGTATTTTCTAAGAGCAAAATAAGAAGATTAAATATAACACGCTTTCTCATATTTGCAGATTATGCACATATACTTACAAAACTACAAAGATTTAAAATTGAAAGCGGAATTTTTGAACACCCTGTATATACGGATGTGGTATAAAATAAAGCGAACAACTGCGAAATAAGATCAATTACTTGTTAACAGGGGGTTGGAGCACCGTTTTACTGAAATACACATTGTATGCGCACTGAGATGGATGCACGCGTCGAGATATTCTTTAAAGGGACACAAAGCAATTCCTCTCATAGAGAGAACTGTAAATTCGGAAGTGTAAATGGAGGAATTCGAAGACGAAGAATTAACTCCACATATCTCCATGAATGGTCATGTAAAGGGAAGAAAGGGACAAATGAGAGCTACTATTTCATCATTTTGCACTTGCTTTAGTTTGAGCACATTAAGAAGTGTGGATAACAGCGTTGCCGTTTTGAAAATGCGATCAATCTCCAGGAAATAATGTTTGAGGATTATCCCCCTAAATTATTCAATTGTGGTTAACTTTTTTCCTCCCTGCTGACTAACAAGTGGACAAAAAATCATCCATGATATCGTACACCATACTGGAAAGAAGCCACCTCCATTCCATAAAGTGAACAAGAAACATTCAAGTGTCAATACTTCCCTGGACGTTCTACAGATATAATCCTTCCATCTCTAAAATAGGGTGAATCCTCATTCATTAGATCAAATGACTGATTGTCAATTTTGTGGAGACCACACTCGATAAGCTCTGCAGAAATAGCGTCGAATTACAGCATTAACAGACGCCAGCAACAATTAAAAAATTGACACTCTATCATAAATATTTCCATTAAGAATTCCTTTTTGAAAAGTTTGGTAAAAACAGAGTCCTGGGTATTACTCTCTTTTCTGATGTTATCTGGGATAGCGAGTGCATATACTTCGGAGCCGTTTTTAAATTCAACACCATTATTTCCATATAAGTCAGCTTTGTTATTTAGTTCTTCTCAGAAGACATTAATTTGCCATCTTTTGCGTAAGCATCATAATGTCTGACACCTTGAACAATCCGAAAGGTTTGAATTTTTTCCGTTAGCCAAGGACCAGCTAAACTCTTTCCAATAATTATGCCTCTATGGATGCGACTCTGATCTGAATCTGCAAAGTGTCTTAGAGAGTACGATGGGCGAATATAACATCAATGACAGGGCCTGAGAGTCTAATGCGTTTCCTTTCACGGTACTAGGTGGCAGACTTCTGTTAGACTTGGCTAAGCTCTATTGAGGCCAGAAAATGGAGTAGTTTTTTACATGCGTCTGCAATATTATTTTGTATCTCATCTGTATTCTGACATGCTGCTGCTTCCATACACATTTTATGGTCAATGAGGATCCTGAACACTGTAAGACATCTTTCTAAAGCAAGTTATCAAGATATCTTGAAATTGTCAATGCAGATTTGGGTCTAAGTTGTCAACCTATCAGGAATGAGGATATTCCAGCACTGCTAGCTTATCGGCCTTTTCTGAAATCCTGAAAATCGAAAATCGTAAATCTCTCTAAATCTCAATTGATCAAGATACGCAGCATGCATCTGACGAGCAGCTAGATTCTCAATTATATTTTCTTTAAGTTGCTCTCTTCAAGGTAGTATTTTATTGTATAGAGGCTGAACCAAACTGCAATGTCTTGCATTCAGTTCAGATTATGTGATTGAAATTGGTTGGTCAGAATTGTTATTACAGAAGGATTATTTCACATCTTATCCTCTAATGTGGCAGCATTAGTTAGAATATTGGAATTGAATATTGGCATCATCGCATCCTTCCTTAATTAGTCAGTTACATTATTGATAAATCTGCTTATTTTAAAACACTTTTGTTTAACTTGACTTGTTTCATGTTTGTAAAAATGGTAATCCATTTGTAATCCCTTTTTCACTCATATTCTGATGTACAAGTGTTTGAAAATTTTTACACTTGTGCTACTATTTATACACTATTTAAACACTTGCATAAAGTATTTTTCAGTTATTTGATTAATTGAATCAAATTTTTATTCCTTAAAATTGCGCCACCTCATAGTGATTTTCGGAAAAAATCTGATTTCATGATTCCAAAATATTTATTATAATGAATGAAAAATTAAATACTAAAAACCAGAAAATAATTAAAATGAAAACAATTTCTACTTTTTACTAAACTAATAAAGGAGAATTCAACAACTGTTTTTATTAAGTATTATATAAAATTGCGTAACAGGGTGGAACGAAAAAAGCTTTCTTTTTCTTTTTTTAATTTTTAATAGTGCGTAAAATTTGCCTTTTGATGCAAAAAAGATAATAATAAAATTTGATGGTAATCGGAATATGTCTTGAGGTGCCTCATGTACGATAAAGTTTCAAAAATTTGAGAAATTTTGCTCTATTTCAACGTTTCTCTCTAATTTCTCATTTGCAGCACAAAAATTCAAATCAAATATTTTGTACTTCTTATCATTGGGAAAAAACGTTTTTAAGGGATTTAAAACCTATTATTAGTATATAAAATATTAATTTTTAGACTAAGATGTGCAAAAAATCGACTCTGAAAAAAAGATAATATGCTGCTTTTTAATCTGACAATTATTGCACTGTTATACTTTTAACTGATGAAAAAAGTTTACAAGGACTTTATGCAGTGGCCTCTCGTGTTATGTCATCTTGGGTGTGCTGCCCTTCTTGCGCATCTTTAATCCTTCACTGCGCAGTAATGCATATTTGAACCACCTTATTTTTTGGCGTTTTTAACTCTAAGTAGTTTTATATTTACTGAATAACTAATAACATCTTTTCTTCAAATAGGTAAGTATTTTAACAAATTAATTTTAACAAAAAATTTAAGCTTGAAATTTGTTTTTCAGATCCGTTTTCTGTGTTCCTTACTAGATTTTAAAAATTTAACATTAAAATGACAGTATAGTACAGAAATAAAATAATTTTCTTATTAATTAACGAAAAAAAATGTTATAGTATAACTAATATAAACAGAAGCGTAAGCGAATATTATTTATTAGTATCATTAAAAATTACTTAAAAATGAAATCCATTCTTGTTTTGTTTTCAGCGAAAGAACAAAAATATTAATCTTGATGCTTTACGACGATTAAAAAATTTTCTATCCATTGAAATCAAAACAGCTACATATAATCGTATCCCGATTCATATTGTGTGCGTCAGAATATATTTTATTCTATTTTTAATGTTAGAAAGCTGAGTCCAAGCTCTGATATTTTATGTAGTATCGGGAATTGCCAAAAGGGAAAAAAATGATTAATTAATTCTAGTACATCTTTCTAAAGTTGAACTGCGATAATTTAAATTGGGAATATACTTATCAATATTCTTAAGTAAATCTTAATTTATCTAATCTTAATTTGGGAAAATGAATCATGATCCCAAATAGAAAGGTACAGAATATTAGGGTTCACGAAAATTTTGAAAACATATTTGTATCACGAAAAATTTCTATTATGTATTTCATCAGCATTTATAACTAAAAATTATCAAAAATATCTTTTGGATTGCAAGAAATTCGATTACTATAAAAAAACTTATTTCAATTAAATTTCTATTTATTATTTATTATCTTTCATTTCTTTATTTCTTATCAAAGTTTTAGAACGGGAAATTTTTTCCGCTCAAGGAAACGTTTAAAACTCCGTTCCTAATGTCACAGGAACAGTCGACTTGCACAGTAACTTATCAGATTTAAAACATGGTAGGGAAAGACTGCGCAGTATCACTGCGCAGGCGGAATTCGGAGCTGGAAGTACCCACAGTTCCCGTTTGAATTGTTACTTTCTCCTTTGCGCTTCTTCTTCGGGTAGTGAAAAAATAAGATAGGCAACTTCGTTTTCTGCGTAGGTTTTTCTTCGCGTTTCAGTTGAATATCGTAATCTTTTTTTATCCAAAATTGCGTTAGATAGATGATAAATTTAAATATTAAATGCGAAATAAAATTAATTGATTAAATTTACACAATTGAAAAAGTTGGAGGTGCTGCAGTACCTCAGTCCCTTCACACGAGCCTCCCCTGACTTTATGTATCTTTGATATAACCATCAGTAGCTGCGATTCGTAATTATAAGTGGGGGGATAATAAAAAATTTATAGACAAATAAAAATATCGGGAAATATAGAGGGTAGAAATTAAATTTAAAACTTTTGCTATAAAATTTTCTTTCTTCGCCAAATTCGTTTGGTATTTTATAATTCATAGCTTAAATGAGCTAAAATGAAAGAAAATTTAATATCTTCCGCGGGGTGTGGGAAGAAACCATCCCCTACTCGCTTATTGCTATTATATAACAAAATGTATTTTGTGTTTTGCCAATGAAAGATAATGAATAAAGTTAACTGTATTGTTCTTTAATCTAGTATTTGTTTGTGTTTTGCTTGTATTTGGATTTATAATTGCATTTGAAATTGTGTATTTATATTAATATTTATTTTTTTTATCTTGAAATATTATATTTCAACTGGGGGAGAAGGTTCTGTACTGTGAGATGATATTTGCTAGAGATGAGTGCTCTTGTGAGATAAAAAAATGAGATCCATTATTTTTTACTAGGCTTTTTATGTAATCAATAAGGGCAGTAATAGTTGTGTACATTTTACTTAGTTATGAGTAAAAATATTTGGTCATGTTGTTATGCATAGTTGCAATATTCACCTCAGTGGTATGAAGCAGATGATGGACAAGACACCTTTGGACTCAGTAGTAGATATCGTGGCCCGAATGTTTTTTGGGAACAAAATCAGCACCGCATTAGGTGTATTCCAACTCATCCATTTCTTCCCTACTTGGTGTGGACTGCGGAATTCAGGTCATAGATGCTATTTTCAGCAAGTCTCCAGTATTTCTGTTGTAAGAATGGCATTTTGTTACACAGCTGTTTTTCAGTGAAGGGCAGATGCATTGTCCGGCACGTCATGAAGACTAGACGTCGGTACGTTTTTGCTACTTTTTACAGCTTAATATGTGTTAGAGCGAAAAAATGCGTCTTCACTGGGCGCCATTTACACATTCCAAGGCACTAATGACCAGCAGGGGAGAAAAAGTTATGTTATAACACGGACGCCAATTACCCTTAATACTTCAGTCTTACTTTTCCCATTCTAGCACATACATAGAGAAAGTATTACAATGACCAAAAAATTCAACCTGTAGATTTTGATGATTTTTTTACTTTGTAGAAATTCTTCCAAAAGAAACAGAGAGAGAAGAAGAGTCCAAAAGAAACATTTTTAGAATTAGAACTATCTATTCGTATGAGAACAAGATATTTTAAAAAATGCAACGAACAAAAATAAAGATATTTGATATTTACGCCAAAACTGTATATCTGTATCAAAGTTTGGATCACATTCCTGAAGGGTAAGAGGTTCTTTTATATAAAATGCTCGATATTCTAGCCTTAACAATAGAACTAAGATAAAACAACTTATATTTACAAAGGTATATTAACATGACCTTCTTCACACACATCTAAGGAAAATATATACATTCATTATCGTTCTTTTTATGTCGATTGTGCGAAAAAAGGAGACTGTAAGAAAAAATAAAAAATAAAGTTATTGAGCTGGCTAAGAACTCGCTCCACGAACAAAGTACTTACAGTACTTAATATTCACCGCCGATTGAAATATATTTTAACATACAAATATATATTAATATGAATACACAATTTCACATACAATTAAAATTCCAAACACAACCTGTCTCTAAAAAATGCAAGCAGTAGAGAAATAAATGCTAGAATGATGAGCAAAAAAATTATTTTATTCATTATCGGTTGATTGGCAAAACACAGAATACAATTTGTTGTACAACAGTAGTAACAAGGATGTAGAAAGTATTTGTAAGCATTTTTCGTCAGTTAAAAGTATAACAGATCAATAATCTCAGATTAAAAATTTTTTGTTTTTTTCTTAGTCTCTTTCTTGCGTATTTTTGGTTAATAATTAATATTTTATATACTCATAATAGCTTTTAGTCCCCTAAAAAATTTTCCCAATGATAAAAAGAACAAAATATTTGATTTGGACATTTATACTGCAAATGAGAAATTAGAAAAAAACATTGAAATAAAGCAAAATTTCTCAAATTTTTGAAACCATATCGTATCTAACACCTCAAGACATGTTCCGATTACCATCAAATTTTATTTTGGCTTTTTTGCATCAAAAGACAACTTTTCCGCACTATTACAAATTAAAAAGAAGAAAAAAAAATCGTTCCACCCTATAGTGTAATCAGAATAAACACATATAAAAGAATGTCATGTTATTCTATTTAAAACCAAAGGCTTTTATTTTTCCCTGACATAAAATTTTAAATAATAAATGAATTTTTGATACAAATTATATTATGCTCATTTTTATCCTTCTAAATTATATAGAAAGCTTCATTTTAACAAGAATCTTACATAAATATACAGAACTCCACTCTGTATATTTATAAAAGATTCTTGTCATATTTAATATGAATTATTTTCCAGTATATTGTCAATATAATGTAGAGGTTCGGCTGTCTGGTGCCAGTGGAGTAGCGACCGTGGGGCAAGGAGGGGTGTAGATGCCCCGAACGCCATGAAATTAAAGCATTACTGTGTTTATATCACCTTTTAAAGCAAAATATGATGAAGGAGTTTAAAAATAACATTCTCCGGCGACTATTTATAGTTGCTAAGCCGTTAATAACGAGAGGAGTATAAAAAACATTTTATTCTCCTGTCGCCACTTCCACTTGCTGCGCCACTGACTATGGTGACAATCATTAGCGCGTTTATGTCACGTTTTAATCCCTTAACGGCTTATCCCGAGTTCCACTCGTGCATCGAATTATGGCATTTTTCCACTTAAGTCTGAAATTACGCCATTCGAAGACATTATAATTCGACACAAAAAATGAAGAGTTACTCATTAACGTCTCAAGTGTTCTATGGACTCTTAATTGAATCAATACGACAACACATTCCCAAAACAGAGAGTGCCATCTAATTAGACAGCAGAGAAAATGAAAACGTTAAGGGGTTAAAGCTGAATACTACCAGGGGGCATAATGCCCCGAAAGCCGTTCACATAATCTAAACCATTAATGACGGTAGGGGACGCGAAAAAATCTTATAATGACCCGGGCGCCACCTACCCTAGCTACGCCACTTTCTGGTGCTATAGACCGGATCGTAAAGTCTCGAGTTCGACAGACCATTCCTCAGAATTCCCCCCGTACACACGGATATGGTTAAAAATAAATGGTTTGGTATGAAACGCTTTCCCAGTAGTGAGATGTGACGTGGATGTCTGAACTGAAGGACGTGGGGAGCATACAGACGGTGTGCTTTGAGAGAGACGGGGCATATGAGAATATGTCCATAACAAAATGATTTTGTGTAGCTTTAAGAACGAAAATTTGATCACGCAAAAAATAAAACTCAGCATAATGTAAAGGGGTAATAAATTTAGTTAAATAGACACACTCATACAGTGAATTCAGCTAGGGTTTTAATTTATTCATTGTATTGGGGTCTGCACGGTACCTATTCAACCTAGCTGAATCCCTAATTTTAAAGAAAGGAAGTAACGTTCATTTTATTCAGCTGAGCCAATAATTGCCCCTTTTTTTCTAATCGGTATACCCTTATCTGGTTTTTAAAAAATGCGCTGATAGTAAAAGTTTTCCCACAAGTGAGATGTGGCGTAGAAGCCTGAACATTAGGAGCCGGTTGACAATAGGAGCCGTTCTCATCATCTGACCACAGTTCAGAATATATCCATACCAAAATAATTTCGTGTAGCTTTAAAAACCAAAATTTAATCATACACAACTAAAATTCAACATAATGTGATAAAATAATATATTTAAGTTTATGAGACATAAGTGAATTAAGCAAGAGTTTTAATTTATTCATTGTATTGCGGTCTGCACGATAAGTATTCAGCCTAACTGAACCCCTAAATCTAAATTAAGGAAGTGACGTTCACTTTATTCTGTTGAACTAATATTTGCACAACTTCTTTTTCTCGACAGTTTAGCGATCGCAGCTCTTATATTGATTTTATGGTATGATGTAAAAAAATCCTTGTTGACAAACATGTTCTCCTAGACGCAGAATTCATTAAATACTTATTATCCTTATTTTTAATTATAGGAATTTAAATCAACTTCTCACTTAATTTTTTTGCCTTTAATCGCTTTTAGAGATTAATTTGCAAGATTTTATAAATATATAATGAATCTTTCTAAATGCCATTAATAATTAACTAAACACTAATTGGCTTAAATCATTTTTTTAAACTAGGAGTTGTCACTTCTTTTGCTAGGAATTTATTCCATCAAATATTTTCTTTTTTCGTTCAGTCAGTTCGGGTTTTTTTTTGAATTAAATTTTCGATCCCTTCAAAGACATTCGTTTTGAACATGATTTTGATGTCCAGGGTTTTTTTTATTTGAAAAAAAGAGAGTATTAAACTAGAAATGACTTTAGCTCGAAGACTTATTACGTAGATTAAATTCTATCGTGAATGATTTTAAATGTGATGTAATCAGAACTTGATAAATATATGTTGAATATAAATATCTGTCAACTATGAAGTCAAGTTACGCATTAAATATGAAATAAATTATCTTATTTCATCAGACTTCAAATATTTTCGCAATTAAGAAACAAATTACATTTCACCGCAGAAACGTAAACGCATAAAGTTGAAGAAAGAAACGTAAAGTTGTTTACACAGAAATTATATCAAAATTGTGAACAAAAAATTATAGGTTAAATGCAGGGAAATTGATACACTTTTTTTGGGGAAGCTAAAAAATTATTTTTCCAACGGTATTAATTATAGCTAATACGTTAAATGTATACATTTGTTAATATAATATAGGATTTCAGTCGAATTTTGGTCATAAATGATATAATAAATATTTATTACGCTTTTTTCCTAAAAATGGATTTGTATCAATCTGCCCCAGACTAGGGGTACATTGATACAGATGAAAATATTGAAAATAATGATGGTTAATAGGTCTGGGATAAAACAAAATTGTTTTATCAATACACTTTATATTCCAAATCAATTTTTAAAAGTTTAACAAAGTAACAAACTTTTATTTCAGTCAAAATTCATCAATTTTTTTAAGACTGGAAAATTGAAACAATAATGACGCAGAAAATAATTTATCTCTACAAATAATAAAGGAGAATGTATGTAAAAATACTTTGGAGGGAGGGAATGTGAACCTCGATTCAGTTTTTGGAAATTTTAATTAATTAAATATAAAGGAAATTTTCGCGTTCTTCTTTGATGACTGACGAAAATAATATAGCACAAAAATAATTTTCACATCATCTGAAAATACAGAAAATTATATTTTTGATGATATTAATTAACTTTCCGTAGATATTTTCCCAATTTTAATAAATTCGTAAAAAATATTTTAATTTACAACATTACCTTTCATTTTTGCAATGAAATTCAAATCGTTTTCATTGTTTAAACAAATACTCAATTGCGTGTTTCTCTTAGATGGTTTATTTTTATGTTTTTTTCCATTTCTGAAGAAGATTTTGCAAAGTAGTTGCTGTTAAGGTGCATTGATACACACAGAAGATGCGTATCAATGTGCGTCGTCACGCAAAATCAAAGCTAAAAAACCTCAAAACTTAATATAGTTCAGAAAAACGAATGTCTTTTCTACCTTTGGAGAAGCAGCACGTACTTAGATTAGAAGATTAGCGGTTTGATTCATTTGTAAATTTACTTTTGGCTTAAATTGGGCGAAAAATATACCGTGTGCTAAGGCATAAGTGGCATATATATGAAGGGACGTGAACAACTTGAGCCATTCCAATCAGCAAAATTTATGGACTGTATCAATGTTCCCGCGTATCAATTTACCCCAACTCTCCCTACTCATTATTTTCCGCAGACAAAATAAATCGATTTAATCCTCTCACTTGGGGTATTTTTTTTACCTTTGTTTGTACACAAAGCTATTATAATATAATAAAATTAAACTCTATAATCGCATAATATAATTCATTAAAATGAATTTATAATAATGAAGTTCTCTAAAATGTATGGAATAATTGGTATTCGATTCTCACGTTGCTTGATACAAGAGGTTTCAGTATGTGAAATACTTGCATGTATCCTAGAAAAGAACACTGAAAGAAAAAATATATAATAATATATTTAATCGCAAGTTATTAAGACATTACAGAATTAATGATAATATTAGTCAAGCAATTTAAAGTGAATGATTTTTTATTATTATTTCCAGCTAGAAAATCAGTGCCCGTCTGAGACGGGCTTTTAGCTTGCAAACCATATCTCAGAACTGATTGTAACAGATTTACTCTTGAAAAATGTAATACAAAATCTCATGCACATTTTTTGGCATAATTTACAACAATACTTTTCATTGTTGAAACGTAATTCAATCCGTTTTCATTGTTTAAACAAATATTTAATTGCGTGTTTCTATTTCATTGTTGAAAGCTGAGGTAATATCTTATACAATCATACGATTTGCTCGTTCAATAATGACGCAGATAAAAGGGGCTGGGTTATTTTAAGCTCCGCCCAGCGTTATATATAAAAAATATTTTTTGGCATAACTCACAAGAATACTTTTAATTGTTGAAACGCAATTCAATCCATTTTCATTGTTGAAGCAAATATTTAATTGCGTGTTCCTCCTTCATTGTTGAAATCTGAGGTAATATTATTATACAATCATCCGATTGGCTCGTTCAATAATGACGCAGTCAAAAGGTGCGGGGTTATTTTAAGCTCCGCCCAGCGTTAGAAACATCTCTGAGCTTTTCTATTATAGATGCCAATATTTCTCAAATTGTAAAAAACGATTTCCTTTTAGAGAAGTATATCAATACTAAAGCAATTTTCAAAAAAATATATCTTAGGAGTATTTCAAAAGCATTATGCCACTAGAAATCTCCCCTTGAACCACCTTGCTGATCTACAGTGAGAATTTGCGATCAGTTAAGTAGGCAGGTTCTCTGTTCACTTAGATTACTATAATGGCGGTGTTGACTGGTTAACAATCCCATCACTGGTGACGGGACTTACCTCCTTGTGAGGATTCTGTGCATGAGAATCTCGTAGTGGTGTTTATTTTGCATAGTTCGAAGTATCCGTATCATTATTTGCGGTGTTCATGTCATTTAGTTTTCCCGGATGCTTAGGTTGGTCGTAGTAATATTTTGTGGTTATACTAAAAATAACCAATTGTCTTTAATACAGAAAGTAAACAACGTGACTTTACCAAATGAAATGCAGGTTACAGCCTATAAACAATAATAGATCATAAATCAGAAAATATGAAAAGAATAAAATAAAACAAAATATAAAAACATTAAAAAATAATAAAGTAAGAAAACGCAAAAATGTAAGGCATGAAGTTTAACTAAATATATTTGAAAGTCTTCCTCTAGTAATGTTAAAATAAATCATACTTGATTTTTGTGCTCTTGCATTCCTAAATGTTTCCTCTCACGACTTTACTTAAATTTCTGACTGCTCTCAGACACCGAACTACGAAAAAAATGCGAATTATTGCTAGAATATTTATCTACGAAGAACATAAAAAGAGCAAAATATGAAAATCATATACAATGAAGGCTATAATCGATCGTACTAAATTTTCATATTCTTTCTTGTATAAGCAAAAAACTTTCACACTTAACTTACAATACTGCTAAGAAATATTACTAGGCAGCCAAAATGAAGAATTTATTGCAATACATTTTGAAAATGAACACAAAATGTTGAATAACTAATGATGTAATCAAACACAATATATTTCATGTTCTTGCATGCATCAACAATATTTCTTAGATATGTAAACCTAAACACTAACTATTCTGAGAACTGTAACGGGAGAAGCAAAGCGCAATATGCATTACGTAATCTAACTAATAAAAGATTTTGAAAAAAAGTTTTTAAAATCACACTTTATTATTATACTAAAAAACAGATAGTATTTTTGTTTTAATTATTTTCTACTGTTTAGTCTTTAATTTATAAGCCATTCCTTTAAATAGTATGACATATTATTTTTTCTCAATCTCACTACCAGGTGTCGCCATTTGCACTAAAGCAAAATTTAATTAAATTAGTCGATTGACTAATAATTAAACTCGGAAAGTATTAAAACAGTGCATCATCATTGAGACCAAACAAGTGTAAGAAATTTTAAAACAATAGAATATTAGAAAGTGAGTGAAAATTTGGTTACATGCATATCTTTACATACATAAACACGCCAAGTTATTATATTATCACACTTATTAAAATAAGTTATAAAAAGGATACTAAAAGGAGAGTAAATATAATATATAAAATGTGAAAATAATCGACAATCAAATGTTAAAATCAATCACTAGATTTTCATGTGCATCAATGAAATATAACACCAATGAGCTTGCCGAACTCCATGAAAAGTATTATTTCTTCTAAGAAATGAAACTTTCTAAATACAAAATATATAGATGCAGTTATATTCTAAGAAATGTGACTAGAAAGAAAATAAAATATTTATTAAAATAAGTTGCTAAAGGAGGATATGTAATGTAAAAGTAATTCGCAATCAAACGCTAAAATCATTCACTACATTTTCATGTGCATCAATAAAATATGACACAAATGAGCTAACCTAACTCCCTGAAAACTAATAATTTCTTCTAAGAAATTAAACTAGCTATATCAAACGTTATTTTTTTATAATATGGGCATAAGAAGAGCACATAAATAACAAAATACGAAAAAATGATGTAAAATTAACTAAATGTTCTTATGAAATTCTACAAGGTAAAAAAACGAAATACTCACTATAATATATAAATACAAAGAACACATAAATGACAAGATACAAGTACTGCACATTTCCCTATATAATTTTCTTAAACTAAGCAAAATAAATAAACAAAATACTAAATACAAAATCTGAATAAAAATAACACACAAATAACAAAATACAGAATTGTTGTACACAGTTAATGATAAAAATCAAACATTCTAAATATGTAGCATCACTATCAGGTTTATTTTTAATGGGATTAAGATAAAACATCGAGTATTTGAAGAAATTTAAGTAGTCAGTTTGTCAATTATGCTTGATGCAACAGTAACCGTGGTCCGAAGAGCAAGTACGCATTTTGAATAAGAAATAAGCTTTCGTACTTTAAAATGCATAAGGCTTAAGTAATATCTTTAATAAAATAGCAAGGGGCTTAGAAAATCGATGAATGTTCATTAATATCGTAACGCTTTTATAAACAAAGGAAAAACCCGCATTCTTCGAAGTTATATTAAACGCAGATTGCGAACGTTGTTCGTTCATACCTATCCTTTTTCTTTTTCCAGCATTTTTTGCATTGTATTTATCTCTCCTCATCGGAAGTTACGCTAGTATGTAATTTGCTTCCAAATTTATGAAACTCTTTTCTCAGAAAACAGGATATCGTTCCGAAACGCGTTTTCATATATATATATATATATATTGTCTTGCTTCTTCTTTCTTCTGAAAGGAAAAAGAAGATACTTAAATAAGGGTTTTATTACTACTCTCGTAATATGAAAGTAGGAAAGATTAAAATATGATTTTGAGAAAGCATAAGAGCATATTTAAGCAAAAATAAGCAATTATGAAAAAACGGATTCATTAAAGTTGAGAAAGAAAAAAATATATTTCTGAAGAACGTGAACTTAGAAATTAATCATATTAGCATATTTGATCTATTTTTTGCCAGAAGATAAATTTCTTCTGTGAAATAATAAATTTAATTTTTTTTAAATTATAAGTTAAATTTTTATCCGTACTGATTTATATCTCTATTGTAAATTATTTAGTAAAAAATTGAAAGAAATGGCCATAGTTAGCAGATCAAACAAGAAAAGGGTAAAACTGAATTCCAAAACTCTGAAAAATTAAATCTTTTCCAGGGCAAAATCTGAAAATTTTCTTTGTTACTCTTGTTACTTCTTAAATATTTTTAAATGTTTACACATTATACTTGAATTCGGAGAACTGAAGTTGCATTGGATATTTTTAGATAGTGGAAAAAAGTCTTTCTTAATATTCTCTTACATGAAAGAAGGAATTAAGAATGAATATACTTTAGTTTACATAGAATTTTTATTACCTTGAAATATTTAATATAAAGGGTGTGAAGAAAAAATAACGACTGATCAATTCAACCGAATAATATTTTTCACAGATTTTTGTGAAAAATATATTTATAATTTAATATTTGAATTTTTTTCACTATTATGTATAGCATATGAATTTTTTTATCCTTCAATATGAATAGTTTAAACATATTCACAAGAATATATTTTAGAAATCAGTTACCATTCCTTATTTATAACACCACTTCTTTGATTCTATATGTATTCTTGGAAGTTTGCACTTCTAGAATGCACATGAAGCAGCATATTTTTCTTCAAAATCAAGACAAATTTAAATGCCACAACGGAATTGGTCATATAAAATTTATTTTCTGTCGTGTCATCAATCACCTTACTTTAAACTGCCTTCCCTAGAGTTCTGTAATCATGACTTGCTTTTACCCTACAAGATACACAATGGATTCTAAAATTAAATTAGTTCACCACAAAAGTTGTGCATCTAGAGAGCATGAATTTACTTCAAATGATAGTTACATGTTGCTGGCAGATTTTACCAAGTTCATAGCGATTTTCTTTAATCTTTAGCCAGTTGTGTCGGCGGCATAAGCATATCTAACAATACACATATTTCTTCTGATTCTTGTATACCTAGAGTTTTGGGTAAAATGCAATTTTCTCACCATTAAGACATTTGCCTTCTTCTCTCTTTTTTGTCCATCGTCTGCAAATATGGTTTCTTCATTTTTATCTCCACGCAGACTAATGGGGTAAGTTCATGCAAGTTCATTCATGTAAGTTTGTAACTCCAATATACATTTTGAATACCTTGCGCAATGGACCTTATGCATGTGACGTCACATCCTCCGACACGTGACCTGCCGGAGGCAGCCATTGGTCAGTCTTAAACGGCTGACTCAGAACTGCTTTTATTTCTGAGTCGCTTATAGGCCGATCGTTTTGTTTATTCCTCCACAGCTGTTTTTCTATACTCTCGAACCCAAAGGGTGCATAAGGTCTATTGTGCTGGAAACGATAAGAAAAATTATTTTGCTGCTTGAAAAAATTCTTACATTTTGGCTTATATTTTCTTTGGCGATATAACTCTAGTTCTTACAATAGAACTTCAATTAAGTGTTTTGGATTTATTTTATTTAGTTCTTAAATTTGGTCTACCAGGGAGTTACCACGAGTACGTGGACGATAAACCGTCGGATAAGTAGGCGGGATCTTGCTTCCCTGGTGTGCATGGTTTATGTGGGGATGAGTTACCTCCACTCCCAAGAAGGAACGCACTTCCCTCGTGGTTGGGTTGGGTCGTGTTCAAATATTGCTATAGGACTCCATTCTCAGTTTCTGACTGTTGTGGTGACGAGTATCATGCAGATGGCCTCGGCTGCTTAGGCAGGGCAGTTATTTCCTTAACTTTGTCTAATTTACTATTACTGTTATCTATTTACAATAGAATCACTTGTGTTCGCTAGCAGTATTATTAGAGTAAATATAATATGAACTCTGTTGACTTTCTTTTGAATAAATAGCACATTTAGCTGAGGCAGCATAGTTTGGCTTATAGAATGGTGTGAGCTTAAACTTTTTCCTTCATAGCTTTTCAGTGTATGCTTTGACTAACTTCGTTTTGTTAATTGGAAACTTGAGGAAACTTTTTCGCACGAAAATTCCGTCTCTCTTTGCATTATTACAACATAAACTGAAAAAAATAAAGATTTTGTTCTTTTTTTGTGGGAAACATAAATATAGCGTCATAGCACATCTTTAAAGGCTGGATGACAGATGCATGCTGGCTGTATCATGCTGCAAAAAAGGTTTACAGATTTAGATGATATGTGCACCCTGCAGTTATTTGTCATGTGCCTATGGAATCATATGAATTTACTCCATCGCTAATGCATTCTGTTTAACCTTTGCTTCGGTGTGCAGGATAATTATATGAATCACACCCAAAAATATTATATTAAGTTATATATAGCTGTGCAAGTAAATATTTTCCACAGTATGACATTTAATTGCTGAGACCAAAGTCGAGCCATGTGAAGGCCTTTTATTCCTAAACATACTTCGTACTCTTTCCCAGCAGTAATCATTTAGCTAAGTGCCTAGAAAATGCGTTTTCCTATTGCCTCACGAGTCTGCCGTTTCACTTGTATATTCCTTTTCCTTTATACGATAGGGCAGAAACTTCAACCACAGACATAACTTGCCATCATTTATCTTCCCTGGAACTCAGTATTTTTATTCTACAAACAATTCTTTGCATGGCATTTTCATAGTGAAGAAATATCATAAGACCATACTCACCCTAGTGATCATAAAGTTATTTTGATAGCATTTTTGTTAATGAGATATATAAAAGAAAATTGAAATGTGTAATGAGCTGGTTTACCTTCCACTTTACAAGTTCAATGAAAGAATTATTAGTTTTATAAATTCTAATTTATTATCCCCGATATGACAAATTATGCTTTTCACTATACTTTTGAAAAATTATGTTCAATAGATTATTTATTAGATATATTTTGGTAACTTTTTCACATGATTGAACAAGGTTAATATTCTATCGAGAAGATATAGATAGACACTTAGAAAATATGGATAGGAAATTAAAAGAGGCAATTTCTGTAGCTTGCGTTTATATCAGTTTCAAATTACAGTTATAATCACATGGATGTACATCAGTGCATGGTCATAAAAAGATATCTAGGTAACAAATTTCAACTTAACAGAGTTTTTTACATTTTAAAGCTAATGAAAATTGTCCCTATTTCTGCTTTTGGGGTTCATGTTTGGAGTTAATTCATGCTCATATGATACGTGTGAATTACAGTGTGACAATTTAATTTTCGAATACCCTGCGCGTCTTGCATTGAAAAAAGGACATGATATCACAGCTTAGCGTAAGAGAATGTGCAGTGAGAGATTAGAAGATATGTGCATTTATTTTCTTCACTTGGCTGTTATGTTATATAAATTGATTCCATTTGAGAGGTGTCTAGTTAATAATTTCACTGTTTATTGTTTGTATAAGATTGAACAAAATCTTAATATTACTTTATATAATTTTTCGTTTAATGGGCATTCATCTTTGATTAAACTGGTTGAAAATTTCATTGTTATGAAGAACACTGAAAGAGAAGTCAGCAAAATTTTTTGTAAAGTATTTATTTTGCTGCCATACTTGTTAAGATCTTTTATATACCTATATCTAAAATCGCTGAACCTAACATTTAATAAACCTTTATTTGACGATTCAAACATATTCTAGAAATAATTATACGAGCGCAGTGGCAAATCCAGAATTCGGGTCGGGGGGGGGCCCCGGAGGTCATAAAAATTCTATATCGTAGTGACGAATGTCAAACCTCATGGCTTATGTAAACCAAAACACTTGAACTTTACAGGCTTTGTTAACCTGACAATAAGAATCATAGAGCACACTTCAATACTTTCGATAATTTAATAAAAAATAAAATAACTAGCCAAAAAATGTTTTCGACCGCGTCAACTCTACAAGTACAAGTGGAATGACTAGAAAAGTAGGAAAATGTTCGAGCCTGTCAAGCCAGAAAGCAATGTTGTCACGATTTCATTATTATTTTTTAATGAAAATTAAGAACGAACAGTTGTAGCGATTTCAAATAAAATAAAGAATTTTGGCTTAGCTCTGGGGGGGCTGCAGCCCTATAGCCCCCCCGGATTCGCCACTGTAGGAGCGCAACTGATGTTTGCTTAACGTTAGTTGCACATCTATATATATTATGAGATATATTAACAGTATTTGGCATGTATATTTTAAGCTATATCAGAAAAAATTCCGAAATTTATAAGTGTGTCCGATCAAAATACGATAATGTACTAAGAGATAAATTCTAAAATTATTTTACCTTTACTACGAGGTTGATTTTCTGTCCTCCATGGCTTTAAGATAGCCAGAATTTCACTCCAAATTAGCTGCTTTTGTTGGTGGGGGAGTATTATAAAATAAATGCAGAATCATCAAGACGAAAATAATAGGAAACAGAATATTTTTTGGAAAATTGGGATATTATAATGAAGAATCGATGAGAACGCAAAGTAACGGTGGACTTCAGTTAGCTAACTAGAGAACTAACTAACTTCAGAACTAACTAGACTGCCTTTTATGATTGAATGCTTTTGCAGTTGTTTTGTTTTGGTAACATGCTTCTGCGTACTTCGGTATGGATGGCTGCTTACGTGCGTGCATCTGTACAAATGGAGAGTTAAAATATAGAAATCATTTTCACTAAGAAAAGAAGGCATTTTCGATTGCTGTGAATTTTAAATCTTAATATATAACCCATTTTAATGTGTTAAGTTTTTAAGAAGATAAATATATTTTGCTTAACCAGTTGTATGGAAAAAAAACTGTATGCCGAAATATACAGAAAACAAAATGATTATAGTTCGTAAAAATAAACTTAACTTTTTTTAGTATTTGATATTCAGCCTCTTGTGCTTCGATTTTAATAAGGTTATATTTAAAGTTTAATATAATTAATAAGTTTATAAGTAATTAAGAAATGAATTATTATTGAAATTCTTTTCATAATCAACTGAAAGCAAAAATAATTAATTTGATCAATTAAAATTAAATGTATTAATCTTAAAAGATAAAGCTCAACAAAATGTGAAATAACAAGTTTGTTTGATATATTTGCATGTCTCATTTGTCTTCATACAAAAATAAAATGTTAAGTAAAATTCTATCACAAAGGTTTCCCAAAGGATTACTCATATGTGTTCTTAAATGATTAGTTCTATTAAAGAAACACGGAAATATATCGGTTAAACTTCAATAAATTTTGTAAAGCATTCAATTCCTAGTCAATAGTTCAAGAATTGTGCTTTTTTCCCTTTCAGGTAGATCAAGATAAAATAAATAAAAAAAATGGAACATGAGTATATTTTATGCTTAACACGAAAAAGTTTGCTGCTGACGATCAACAAAAATAAAAATTATTCCTGTTTTGAAAATTTTCTGACCTAATGCATTTTATTTCTATGATAAACATTGACAAAATTTGTCTGTAAGTTTAAATATTGAATTTCAAATGGACAAAGCAGTTCTTATAAGCTATATAAATGACTATTCATCAAAGAAAGGTTTAGCTGAGATCAAGTATAAGGTTAAAGTAATTCATTAGCAATTTTTCTTGTAACAAACTATATTACCAATGCATATGTTTGTTACCAATATATATATATATATATGTATATATATACTTATATTTTAGGCTTCTATTATTTATTTTTATATTTATAATTTAATTTGTTATGTGGTACATTAATAAATAAATTTAAGCATAGGATTTTAATCAATAAACACTATTTAAAACTTTATGAAATAAATTTTTATCTCTTTCATACTCACTGAAAAAATAATAGCATCGGACTGTATTGGGTTAAAGCCATTTGTTTATAACTTTATTTGTTGCAAATTACTACTCATCGTTTTACTGATATCTCAACTTTTATTTTAATCGAAGAACTAAGACGAGAATAAATTCTGTTTCCCGAATATTGATCTCTTCATAAAAGTGATATGTTTACGTCCCCTTCGTTTCAAGATACAATGATGCCTGCTATTTTTTGTCAGAGTTAGTATCTTGAAAATCTTCGTTTGATCCTGCGGGAAATGTAGCTTCAAAGCAAGACAAGTTGCAGTGAAAAGTTTCCCTTTTCTGTTTTTCATATTCTTCCGTATATCAAATGGTATGTACCCATGGTTTTTGTTATGCATGCAAAATCATGTGTGAAAAACGAACCACCGTCCGAAAAAGTAAACCGTGAAAGCTTCACAGCGGTGAATGCAAAATCGCTTTCAGGCAATAAGCTATTTTTTGTTTTGGTTATTTACTTTTCCCTAAACCTTGTCGCGGACAGAATTGTGATGCTATCCATGGAACCTTACATCGAAGATTTAAAGTTGATGTTCTAAAAAGTGAATGTTGACTCCTTCTCGGAAACTTTTTAGGTTTTATTTTTTATTTTACTTTTCACTCTACTATTTTAGAAATTTTACTTGAATTTTAAAAATACTGGGAAAGAATGGTTATAATATCTTTTAATCTCCTTATACTCTAAGGTTAGATATAAAGTCAAATGAAAGTGCCATTATGTTTAGGATCATCTCCAATTATTTGTACAGATATTATAACTTGCTTTCTGCGAGGATAAATAGATGATCTACTTTCTTTATCATCTGTTTCCATGAAAAATAATCATAAATTTCTGGAAATCTATAATAATAACTCAATTATTAAATCATATCCATATGTTATCAACTTGATTTATTTACTTTCTGACTTGAATTTTTGCAGCCTTATTTTTTTAAGTACTTTGGAGAGAAAGACCATATTAGAATAGGTTGGTGCTTGTGCTTTGTTATAAAAATATAAATAATTGTTAAGAACTTTTTAATTCAGGAATCATCTAATTCAAAACTTTTTGTTTGAATGTTCTAAATAATGTATTTTCCATACTTACTACGTATGTTTGTAGGAGCACTTTATATCCAATATGCCTGAAACAGAATTCGTTGCTTGATGTCTTATTTGTCTTATTTCGGAGGTAGTGCAGGTTTTAAAATTTCATTAATTTTTTTCAGTGAGTAGGTGTGAAAAATTCTTAAAGAAGATGGAATCTGCTGTTGTCAATCTTAACAACTGAAAAATTCTTGCCAGCCACTGTGAATTGCATAACACACTATCTCACATTTCAAGCAGAAAAATTTCTAACGTTGTGATAATAAGTAAAATAGTGCTTTATAATGTACTTTAATGTCAAACCAATCTTGACACTTTAATCCAGAAAAATTTAACAAATAGTAAAGCAAATTGCAGTTTTTAAGTATTCTTGTTGTTGTATATTGACAGAGCAAATAAAATTGCTGCTTATTTGCATAAGGATATAGAATGTATGACAAGTATATTCAATTTGTCGTCAGAACTTCATGAAAATAAAAGATTTTATTAACTGCACTTTTTTTTTAAATTTTAAATACATAAGAAATATTATTCATATTAGACCAACAATGCAATGGCTTTTAGATTTTAAATTTTCTTCCTGTTAAAACGATAGTTTAAAATTCTTGTTCATGAAATTTTAATGAATCTACATCCTATGAGATTAACTTTAACCTTCCAGCGGGCGCAACTGCGCAAACTTCACGACAAAAGGGATTTTTCATACCCTGTTCTCAGATTCGGAGTCGAAACTGTCTAAAGGTCATTTATATTCCTTCGCGCGACCCCTTTCTTTAGGATTAAATGGATTTTTTCCGAGTTGCAATGTGTTTTTATACTTTTTTATGCTTCTGTCGTAAAATTTACGCCACGCGCTCGCTCGTGTAATTTGATAATTTTCTTCGCGACTTAAAGTTTCATTTTGGTAATTATATATCCGGTGCGAATTACGGCGATTTAATATTTTATTTTACACTGTCAAAAATATTTAATATGTAATAAGCCTGCTAATAATCCACGAAATCGAAGAATTTCTTGAACAACTTACCCCTCAGTCTTATGAAAACACACCTTATCAGTAGAACCCAAAGAACATGATCGTCGTCATATGGCATTATCATGTCTTTAAGTCTAAATTATACACCACAACCTGAAAATACTAGTGAACAGCAACCTGCATAGAGAAGAACTTGTGGTTTGTGTTTGAAAGTAAGAAAACGATAATCGAAATCTATGAAATTCTGTAGGTGCAACATATATACATCCAAGCGTCACTCTCAAATAAACGTTAAATGTTTCTGATGCAAGTGCAGTGATTAGAAACTAAGAAGAAGGTCTTAGTATTATAGTCTTTTTTCATTATATTTTGCTTAATAGCTTTTTTCTAAAATCATCTTATATCTCATCACTTTCTCTGAGTTAAGTGTAATTTTAGATTCTGAAAATAATATTAAAATTAATTTTCTCTCTTGACGATTAGAGTTGCTGAAAGATTAAATCTTAAAGCTCAGCAAATAGTTTTTTTTTTCAGTTTAGATATTTTAAAGTTCTGTTTTAAAACGGACAACATGTATTTTGCAACGGACCTCGTAATTTCGAACTATGGTCAAGAGGACACCTAAGCCGACACCCCTTCTACAAACTTTGTCACTACGGAAATGGGAGGATGTGTGACTCAGATTTCATGCGCACCAGTCCTCCAGTCCGGAAGCCGAGACTCTTGCCTTTCAGACAACGTTACCCGAGAGACAAATATTTATTTGTATGTTTCATTCAAAGATCAATGGTTTGTTTGCTTGTATGATGCTTCTTGCTACATAACAATGTGTCTGTACACTAATATACACATAAGCATCAGCTTAGTTGAAGCTGTGGTAACTTTACAGTTGCGCGAAATGACATTTTGTTTTGAGTGGAGGATGTGGGACTCCGACTGATTTAATGCGCACCAATCCTCCAGTCCGGAAGCCGAGACTCTGCCTTTCAGACAACATGATCCGAGAGACAAATATTTATTTGTATTTTTCATTCAAAGATCAATGGTTTGTTTGCTTGTATGATGCTTCTTGCTACATAACAATGTGTCTGTACACTAATATACACATAAACATCAGCTTAGTTGAAGCTGTGGTAACTTTACAGTTGCGCGAAATGACATTTTGTTCTGAGTGGAGGATGTGGGACTCCGACTGATTTAATGCGCACCAGTCCTCCAATCCTCCAGTCCGGAAGCTGAGACTCTACATTTAGACAACGTGACCCAAGAGACAAATATTTATTTTTATTTTTCATTCAAAGATCAACGGTTTGTTTGCTTGTATGGTGCTTCTTGCTACATAACAATGCGTCTATACACTAATCTACATATAAACATGCGGAAGTTCTGATAACTTTACCATTGCGTGAAATGACATTTTATGTCCAAGAAAACGAAAAATCTGTAACATCAGTTATTTCATATGCATTAAAAATATCTATGTAAATCTCCTAGAAAATTGATCTTGTCTCGGTTTTTTTGACTCGGAAGGATCACACACTCTCTAATACACATAATACATGCGATAAAATGTTTCTGCGTGTTAAAAAATATCTACTATTAATTGAATTAAGACTACTTATGCTAAGAGATTCTTATTTGAGTCATCAATGCCACATCAAGAGTTTAATGGAGAACTCATTCATGACAAATTGACTTAACATGCAATATCTAGTTTATTTAATTATTTTATATATTAAATGGATATTGATATTATCCAGTGGACGAGAAAGAAATATGGTCCTTCAGATAACTATATCAATTTCTGCTTATCAGGCTACAAATGCAGCAGATATGAGTTTCAGAGGAAAATCAGCTCACTATTTATCACAACATTAGTTTATTAGTGGAAAAAAGAACGAGGAATGTCACTCTTAATAGCCATTGTGCTTCTTGAGTGTATGTGTCCACTTTGTCAATCATATTTTCTTATCGTAAGATACTCTAGTATATTTGTGTTGTTCTTCTTAAATGTCACGCATCGGTTCGAAGAATACATCCTCGAACAATAAGAAGAATATAGAGGGGTAATATATAAGCGAATTATTAGGAATAGTCCTTAGGAAAATATGTTAGGGAAAGTTATCTTCAAGTCACTCAGTATTGTGTTTGTAGGAATGACACATTATCCTCATTCTTCTTCTTTGAATTTTCTCAACGATATTGTTGTTAATGTATTTTGAAATAGTTTTGAACAAAGATGTCATTTGAAATTAGGTTTGCTTCGAATTTTTAAAATTTTTTCTATGATTTTGTTAGTTGGATCTTTAATTGTAAAAGCGGTACAACTCAACAATTTCACGAAGTTAAATAATTTTCATTTTCACAACAACATTTATGTATCCCTACAAAAGTTCATGCAAGTTAAAAGTTCATAAAAATGATAATTTGAAAGGGTGTTTAAATAATTATTTTATATAAAACTGAATGTAAATTATTCATAAACGATAAATTTTTCGATTTAAAAATTGAACCATCTCAGACATTAAAATTATTAATGAAAATTTTAAAAATACGGTCGAATTAAAAATTAAGAATTCCAAAATTTGATTAATATTAATTATATTTTGAAGGGAAATTCATTTCTGTCATAATCTTCGCTTCCTTATAAATCCTCATTTAAATACTTTCGTAAGGAACTCTGTGGATTTCAAAGTTTAACTCTAAAAATCAGCTCATATTAATTTTCTCAAGTTGGCTAATTGTATCGAATGAAATGCGTCAGTGCTAGGAATTCGAGTAATAGTTGAACTGCGAATTAAATTATGCGTATATTTATAAATATTGAACCGTCACCGTATTCAGTATATTGAACCGTTATCAAATTCGATAAAACTATTCTAAGATTTAAGTTTTAAAAATATCAGTTTGTGGGAAACCCCTCTTCATTTTGTTTCTCTTTTAGGTCAACAGAAATTCTACTCTCTGCCATGCCGATATATTTAAAATCTTACTGATATTCGAATGGAATTTTCATATAAGCTGCTCTATGGATCTAGTTTCCAAATTATAAAAGAAAAATTGTACTATGATTAGCAAATGAGCTCAAATAATTATTTACTACAAATACTCATATTTCCTCCAATATTTAAAGTGTTTACTTCAATTTTTAATATAATGCTTCGTTTACATATTGTCATGTATTCTGTAAGTTTCATATATTGTGATTGAAAACTCTGTTTGTTATAAGCAAAATACATGTGGAAAAGTTTGGGATTTTTTACGAAAACATTTATATCTCCCCGTATATGTATGCTATTTTTATCAAAATATCTGTAAGTTTGCGCACAGGAAACAAAACCATTGATGAAAGTTGCAATTCATTACCGGCTTTCCGTGGAACGGTTTGAGCCGAAATTATTTTCTTTTTCATCACTTTCATGTCTGTCCCCCCGTGACCAAATATTAATTGTAAAATGTGAGTTCCGAAAATTTTGCTTCCCACGTATTGCTGAGTCAATGTAACGTCGAGTTGCTGCACTTCGCCGGTCAGAAGGAGGTTTATACGATATTAGAAGGTTTCCCATGAATTTATTTAAAAAAAGATTTATTGAAGTCCCACTTCAGTGCAGACTTCATTAAAGTTTTTAAACTATTAGTATAACCACATTAATCAGATGTTAATGCAAGATTTAAACAAACATAAATAAACGCCTGAATTTTGTAAATTTAATAGAATAGAGTAGACGTAGAAAATGCTTTTAAACATGTATTAATGATTGGACGACATTATTTTAATAGCATAATTCAGTTTTAGATGGCTCAGAGAAATATAAAGGCTGGATACTCTCAATTAACTAGGATAAGTCAGATGTAGAAAGTTCAATCAAACATTTAAAAACTCATTAGAAAATATTAGGAAATATCTTGTTGCTTTTGATAGCTTCAATTGTCGTTCCTAGAGCAAATGACAAACATAATAGCAGTATAAATATAACATATCTTATACGCAGAAAATCACAGTAGAACTTAACGGATAACAAAAATAGTACATGGCGATTAATAGTAAAAATAAAAATGTAACATATATATTATATGTAGATGCATTACTTATTATTTTAAATGAAACTTAAGAAAAAAATGCATTGATTTGGAATTTAGCACAGTATTTAATGAAAATAAAATAAATAGCTGCACTATAATATATAGCGTAGCTAACACATGGTGATTCACAGTAGTACTTTAAGGGTAACACAATTAACACATGACGATTAATAGTAACAATAAAAAGACAAAGTATACAATATATGTAGATACGTTACAAATTATTTTGTTGAAATTTGGAAATTGCATTGATTTGCAATTTAGCACAGAATTTAATGAAAATAAAGTATTAATTTCATTACATGCGACCGTTTCGCCCATCTTTTTCATATCCCCTGTACACTTGCATTTCGGTATGATCGGCGGTACACCGATATATTCAAACTTACAGAATGCACTACAGCATATTATGCATTTTCTTACTGCTTTCGCCGATTAATAGTATCTCTAAAGGAGATTATATCTACGTAAGTCGAGAACTTTCGATGGTAATCAATATGAACGTTTGCATCGATCGAACGCAAGAAAAATTGTCCTTAATCGACAAATTGATTTTTTTCGGCGTGATTTGCTGTTTGGGCTTGCTTTCGTTAAATTAGCCGTGAAGGTCAGCCGTAACTAGTTATATTTATGGACGCAATTTTGCAGCTTGAAATTTATAGCTAGATGCGTTTAATCTTGTTCCTGCGTTTTTCTTCTCGTGCACTTGATATATTGTTGTTACTTCCATTTATCTCCCCTCGGCGAAAAATTTAGCTTATGTCTTTTTAACAGAGAAATAAAGAGTTAAGATAGATTTACTTATTTAAGATCGAATCGACGGCATAATGACTGGCGGAGAGTGTTTGCCTATACATTTATATATCAATTAATCACATCAGTTAAGGGGAATTAATTTAGTAATGATATTCATTGCGTGGAATTGAGTAACTGCGTCAGTGTAATTTATTAACTTCAACAAACGATTCATTTCTTCAGTTTGAATGAAACAAGAAATAATATATATAAAAGGAAGTAAGGAAAACCAGTTCTCACGGACGCCATTGAGCTAAATGGCGATTAATTTTTATGTTCTCTAGTTTGTTCGCTTGTTTGTTCTTGCCGTAGAACGATTTTATTATTTTCGATACTGATAAATAGGGAAAACTAGGGATATTTGAGCCCTAGGGATATTTGAGCCCTAGGGATATTTGACCCTCCGCGATTTTCTCATATTGTAATATAATTGGTAATTTGTGTGTGACATTTTTACTTGACCTTTGGTCACATGGTCTATTGGAGGGGATTTTCATTCCGATCTGAAAATCCATAATAATGGTGGGTAGGTTTCATTCTTCAGTCGACAGGAAGTTTACTATTGAAAATATGACGAATTAAACGATTTCTGAGTATTAAGCATACTTCTAGCTATAATTTGATAAACGATCTTTTGCAGTATCTTAATTCTAAGCGCTTTAATTTTTAGATTATTTAGAAAAAGTCAAGTTAGGGATACTTGAACCTAAAAAGTTAGGAATACTTGACCCCATCAAAAGCTATTTCAGCTTTGATGTCGTGGCCGAGCGAAGCACATTTTGTGGTAGGAATCAGTTTCCTGGTACGTGCAGTTTGTCGGCAATATGGCAACTGAAATATACAGAATGATTTTTTAACAATTGTTTGTTAGTAATTATTTAATGAATAAAATTCATTTTTAACATAATTTTAAATAATGCAAATAATTGTTTTAGTAAGAGTTATAAAAAGAATTGAAATTTAATTAATCTATTTTTTCCTCGCCTAAGAAAAAAAGATTCATTTTTTTATTATTAAAAAATATATTTTGCTTGAACTATTTGTCATTGTTTGGTTTTATTCAACGTTTTTCTATTTCTGTTGAGTTTGTCTTTCTTTCTTCATTTGAGTTTTCTCCTAAAATATATTTTTATTCTTTTGTTTTTATCTTTCTTGAAATACTAGAAAAAAACCGAGAAAGTCTACTAAGTTTCTCATTTGCTTGTTTTGTACAAAATATTTTAGATCTCTTTTGTGCCTTTTGATGCTATTATTTTTTTAATTTTCCAAAACTGCCAATTCTTCAACGCGCTAATGACGTTGCAAGGTTCACAGTTCCATTACTGTAATTTTTTCATTCAATTAAATAAATATGTTAATTTTTTATTAAATTTTGAAATAATTTATTAAATAACTAGATTTAATTTAATGACTTAATTAATTTAATTTATTAGCTATATTTTATTAATAACAACTACGCTTATAGTAACCATATTAGATAATTTTTAATATTAGTTTCATTAATATTATTTGATAATAAAGACCTTTTTCAATTCAGTAGTTTTAGTCTAATATCTGAATTTCGAGTACATACAAATTATCAAAAGAATTTAAGTACTCTTTGAAGTAGGGTCAAGTATCCCTACTCCTCAGTCAAGCATCCCTATCTTAGGATCAAGTATCCCAAAGGTTAGGGATACTTGGCCCTAGGCGATTCCATGAAATATATTTATTTTATGATTAAATGTGATATCAGTTTAGCATAAGCACATTTTTCATTCTTAAAAGCAAATCCTTTTATGATACATTCTAGCATTTCAAATATTCGAGAAATATAAGAAAAAGTAAAAGTAGTCTCAAGTATCCCTAGTTTCCTCTATAATATTTTTCTGTCTTTACATTTTGAAGTAATTAATTGTCATAATCAAAATAAAATTACACTAATTTGTTTTTCCATAAGATTATCTATCTTAAGCATATATCAAAACCATGCAGAAATGCAAAAAGAGTATGTTTTCATCGATTTAATTTATACGAAGAAAATAGTAATTATTTTTCCCCATCACCTTATTTCGTCACTTCATAAGATATCGCCAAATTAACTCTTGCGAAATAGTGTTGACAACCTAGTTTTGAAGAATCAGGCAGTTTTAGATCTTAAATTAACTGGCGTGAAAAGTTCCTAGTTCTGAATTGTCTAAAGAATCATCACGAGCCAATGGCATTTTAAAACCATTTCACAAAAATACATTTTTTTAATTCCGTCAATTCATGATACATGTTAAATACACCACACCAAATTAACTAGAGTTGTTTAGAAATCAAGCAATATGTTAAACTCAACAAAACTGCTGTGTCGTTGTGATGTGGAATGCTTGGAAGCTACCAGGTTTTGATTCCGTTTAACAAATACTATATTGACATTTCATCGGATAAAGAGTTTCTGGTCCGTACTTAGGAATAGCGTCGAAAGTATCTGAACTACTACTTCACAGATGAATATTAATGATTTGTTATATTTACATCTGCAACACCCCCAATTAGTCCAGTCATTAGGTGCTACAAAGGAATGATTTAAAGCAAATTCTGGTGGAGTAGTAATTTTTTGCTCCTATATGTTTTTTGGGGTGCTGATTACGAATCTGAGGTTTCCCACCAAATATTATTGTTGGAATTTTAGTTATAGCCAAAAAACATGAAAACAAAAGGACTTTCCCCAGTTTTTTGCTTATAACTCAAAAACTATCAACTTTTTTATGGCATCATCATATATCAAAATAATGAGCACAAAATTTTCTACAATTTATGTCTATACTATATTTTCGTTTAAGTACTATAGCTGGTTGAAGTTTGGCGAATATTTGACTTGCCTGCTAGCTCGGCTTGAACAACAACGAACCATCCAATCTGTATGCGCGAAATTATCCGTCTTACTAAATAAATTCCTACTTAATTAATATACTTTTTCTATCGTAAACCTCTTTGTGCAAATAAAGATTTTATCAGTTATATTATTACTCATAATATATAATCATAATCTGCACAAAATTCCTTCTAAATCTTTCTACCCCTGGTATTACCTGGCTTTCGCGGTTGTTAAGTAAACAACAGAGTAAATATCACGAATTTTTTAGTAAGCTATGAAGCTTAAACATAGCCCTGTTATTGTCCCCTACCTGCTCTTGGTATCAAAAGAATCGAAGGAAATAATTTTAATACTGTGAAATTCAAAAGAAATGACAGAGTGCAACCACTAGCTCTATCTAATAAGTGATGCCATCAAGGTACATGATGAAAGTGTATCTATCAACCCTACAACGCTTTTCCAGATAATTTATATTACAAAGCAATCGTATGAACTAGAGGATGTCTTAACATCTGAACTATGCCCCTTTCCATTACCTCTGTTTGATGCAGCTGTAATGCGAAAAGGCACGAAATCCTCTTTATACAAAGCTTTCAAGCCATGTACACGGGATTTTAATGCTGAAAGCGGTGTATGGAGGATACTTGCTGCACAGAGTCATCTGGAAAAGGGGTTCAACTTTTTCATCAATTTGTGATAATTATATGACAAATGTTTGTACAAAGTACAAATCAACTGCTCTAGTCATTTTCGATGGGTATCCTGAAAATGAAACAGTAGGAGGCACTAAATGTGCATAATGGGCCAGAACACAGAAACAAACGTCAAGTGAAGTAATGTTTGATGAAACGATGATACGAACTGTTTCCTAAGAAAAATTCCTGGCCAATCCGAAGAACAAGGATAGACTAATTTCCATCCTGATGAACAAATTCTCCACAGTAAACATGGCATACAAGAAAGCAGACGAAGATGCTGATTGTTTAATTGTGAAAGCTATAGCTTTGGCCCCAACACATCTGTGGTTGTCATAGGTGAAGATATCGAACTTTGTCATCTTAATTGGCATTTGTACCTTTGACAATGTATATTTCCTAAAACTAGGAAAGGGAAAATCGCTGAAAAGATATTTTCTCCTCATACAGTTTTAGGAAAAACAATCGCCTACAATATTTTATTCATACATGCCATGAGCGGATGTGACACAACATCAGCTCTTTTTAATTATGTTAAATTGAAGTTTGTGCAGACTTTGAAAAACAATAATGATCTCCTCAACGTAATTGAAATTTTTAAGAACCCGGATATGACCCCTGAAGCTGTTGTGGATGTAGGGAACCGCTTTCTTGTGGCATTGTATGGCTACCCAATAACTACCTCGGATACTCCATCCTTGGCTTCGCTTCGCAGCTGCCCACCAACATTCCCTAAAAGTTTACTATCATATCCAGCACTGGCTTGACAATAAAAAGAGACATGGAGACTGGGGTTGGGAAAGAATAAACAGTGAACTCCAACCTGTCAAAACTCTGAAGTCCCTCCCTCGCACCTGACTCTATCCTGTACGCAAGATATCCTGCAAGTGTAAGAGGAGGTGCACAGGAAATTGCAGCTGTAGGAAGGTCAGACTGTTTTGTTCAATGTTGTATCCTCATTGTTGGGGCAACTGCAATAACAGAGGGATTCAAGTAATTAATAGTGATGAGGATGATGATGGTGAACCAATACTGCCCGATGATTTAGTTGAGGCGTCTTTATCTTTGCATGTGGAGGAAGACACAGGTGATCTTTCAAAAAATATTGAAGCTTCAAAGCGACCAAGATAAAGTGAAGAGAATGTGTAACGTATGCAGATGCTAAGATCATATTTATGACTGTAGTTGTATTATTATTAAGTTATCATGACTTTTAAAGTTTAGAATGCTACTTTTTTTCATGTCATTTTCTTTCTTGGTTACTATATACCAAGTAATTCAAATTAATTACTAGAAATTAATAAGGTTTAATTAAAAATCACACTAAGTACTTTTAGTTGTTTGTAAAATAGCATTTATTGTGAAAGTGAATCTAAGTTTCCATCAACATCATCCTTTTAGAGCTAATCAAGGAATTTTATTCATAACTAGCACTCATGTCCGGCGTTGCTCGGGACTAAATTACCTTCATGTCTAATATAACAAATGAAAAATTTATTTGAAAATGGAACATTATGGTAGAAAAAGTGTATTAAATAAGTAAAGTATATTAATAGTAAGATAGTAAATTTTAGTGCATACAGATAGGAAGATTTGTTATTTTTCAAGCCGTGCTAGCAGGTAAGTCAAACTTTAGCCACACTTCAACCAGTTATGGCGCCTAAACGGTAAGCGTAACGAAAAAATAGTATAGACATAAATTGTAGGAAATTTTGTGCTGATTATTTTGATATATGATGATGCCATAAAAAAGTTGACAGTTTTTGAGTTATAAGCAAAACACTGGGGGAAAGTCCATTTTTTTCATGTTTTTTGGCTATAATTAAAATTCCAACAAAAAGTTTTGGTGGGAAACCTCGGATTCGTAATCAGCACCCCAAAAAACATATAGGAGCAAAAAATTACGACTCCACCAGAATTTGTTTTTAAAAACTACCTAATGACTGGACTAAATGAGAGGACGTGTGATCCACGATTCTGTGCGCTTTACCTGATTCGGTTCAATATTTATTTATTCATGTTGCAAAGAATCGGTTATTATACATCGTATTTTTTTATATTTTATGAGTTTTTCAAGATTTGACAGCACATTAGAATATATTAAAAATGAAACAATCTTTCGTATCAGTATCATTCTACATGTTGATGACTGAAACGCCGAACTTAATTTAAATATAAATTTACTATTTTAACGTATTTGTGATTACAAACATCACAACATATCTTCGTTAAATATCGAATAATTGAATCTCTTTACATTTAGAAATATGTTGATTACGAAAATAAAATCGAATATAATATCTATGTTTTCTGTTAAGTCTAATTTAATCATCTAAGCGTTTGAGCCGTATTCTTCCGTTTTTCTTGTTCAGTTCAAAAACGGATTATTCATATTTGCTTTAATAATTAGCTAAACTACCATGGATAAAATATTCTTCAGTTCAGATCCGTGATTAAATACAATAAAGATCCAATTATTAAATCTAAAAGCTATTTTTTTAAGATTGTAAGACTATTATATCAAAAAAGCTAATCTCCAAGAGCATTAAAATTATCCTTCAAATTTCATGTATTCTTTTTCCGATAAAGCTTCGTTTTCGCTTACCATTTTGCTTTCATTAATACTTTCAATTATAACGGTCCTTTGATAAGAGCTAGAAAATATTCCGAGCTTTACTCACATTAATATTTCAAAGGGCAGATATATTGGGTAGAGAAATCGAGTTTCTTTACGTGTATCTCTTTTCCTCACGTCAAAATTTCTGTGTACTCAAGTACATTGCCAGATATCTTGACCGAAGTAACAGTAACGCTCGAGGTTCAAATATAGAGTTGCAAATTTCAAATCTGTCTTTATGTGCTGAATATCGAGCAGACCATGTTTGAAGATCTCTCCAGTTGAATTTCGCATAGGTGCTAAGGAAATTTAAACTCAATATTAACTCGTTCCACATAATGTTCCAATATGTTTAAACAGTATATTATTATTATATTTATTGTACTATTTCAAGAAGCGTAGTAAATCTAATATTATTTAACATTTGATTATTCTCCTTCTTCTCTTTCTACATATTTTGTTTTTTCAATCCAAGGTATATATCTTCCAAAATGGTAAGAAAATTACATTTTTATATTAATAATATTTTTACGATTTAATATTTTAAATATATGCTAGATAATCAACAGAAGAATTCAATCGTCAATCTAATTCTTTATTACAGAAATTTAGGTATTTTCACTCATTGCCCAAAACTGCCATTGCTCATATTATCTATTCAAATAAATCATCCATTAATTTTAAGAATATTTCTGTAAGAAGCTTAATGACATGATAAGAAACGCTTAACAGAGGAGCATGAGATATTTATATCCTATTGCAACGTATTTTGCAATTGAAGACCGAGGAGCCTGAGATAGGTATATCATACTGCAACGAGGTTTGTAATTGAAGAGTTACAGAATTAACAAATAAAGTGTTTTGGAAAGCTATATAAGAAATATGATGTCGACTTCATAGTTATTTTTTGAGTAATTAGTTATTAATTATATTCGGAAGGTAGTCAAGACCATTTTGAAAGATAAAAAACAGCAAAATATTTGTTAGTAAAGGACGTAATCTGGAAGTACTTTATCTAAATACACAGGTCATGTTTATATTAAAGTATAGGAAAGTTAAAAAACGAATAAAATAAACATTACATGCTAATGAATGACTGAAAACATTGCATGAAATTTTCCAGTAAACCACAACATCTGGGGAATACTTTAGTACTACAACAAGCTCCATTGCAAATAAATACTTTAATTCCAAAAAGTTCTTTAGAAAAATTCTAAAACAAAAAATTAGGAGACTGAGACTGAAAACGTCGGTATATACCATGTCTGGCTTTTTACAAGATAAACTATTATCAATGCATAATCATATTATATTATTTTTGAAAACAAACGAAGCTCTATACTTATGGGCAATGTATGTTTGTACGTAAGTATTATTTGGGTTAAAACATATTAAATTCTTAGTTCAAGAGAAGATCTTTCCGAAGAGACTTAAACGTAAGAATAAAGTTAAGCTTATTGAAAGAAAATCTATAATTGTGGTGTCAAGACAACATATCAAATTTCACATTCCTGATTTTTATGTTTTTAGAGTAATCGCGATCACATGCATGTGGATAGATATACACACCTGATGCATATAAGAGCAGAATTTTTACTTTTAAGTTGCGTTTCATGGAAATTCTATGTAAAATAATAGTTTATAAATATAACAGTTAATAATTAAATTAATACTTGTTATATCTCAATTAACAGTTTTTATTCCAAATAACGCTCTATCAAAATAATAAAAAAAAATGAAACGCATAAATTGAAAGCGTCAGTATTTATCCTGCTTGATTGTTTAAAACTAAAATCAATACATAATCATATTATTTTATTTTTGAAAATAAATAAAACACTATATTTACGTATAAAGCATGTTTATACGTAGTAAGTGTTGCTTAGGTTAGCACATTGCATTTTTAATTTTAGCGAAGAACAGTTCGACGATCTGGCGAGAGAATGAATATAAACATATTGCGATGTTTACGTTTCAGAATTCTATTTTTGTATTTAGGACATAAAGCATATTTCAGAACTTCCAATCTTATTAATTAACTGTATGAGGAATTATTTAAATATTATCTAGTTTTAAAATTTAAATCCCGATATATAGATTTTTCTTATACAATTTCTATTTTACAACGCATTAAACTAAATTCTTCACAAACATCTTCTTAAAAGAGCAATTTTGCTTTGCTTAAAATTAGTTAACTCTTTTTTTCTAAAATGTCTGCCTTGAAGAAATTTGAAAAGAATAGTGAATTTTTTACTGCAGTGATAAAAGAAAAGTTAATGATAACTAGTTTGGTAATAACGGTCCTCTATCTAAACGTTTTCAAATCAAAATTACTTAACATTCATTTATCTTCACATGCAAATCTTATTTAATATCAGTTGCTAAAAACATCTAAAGACAATTAATCGTCATTGCTATTTTATAGCAAAGAAAGTTACCATTTCTTTAATTGCACACACATATTTGAATAAAGTGTGATCTTCTATTTCCTTGGTTTTAAATATCATTTTTAATTAAATTGTTTTGATGGTGATCTATAGATAATATATTGTTTAACAACGGATTCGGAAACCCTCCACGCTATTGCGCATGCTCCGGGCGGAGTTATTTTCATCAAAATTGGTGGAAAGTGAAGAATGGTATGGTGATGTTTACATTTTACTGAGCGTGATCGAACAAAGAACTCAGGAAATGCGCTCATATGACTCATTGCCTGACGGCCCTTTCAGGTGTAAAATCGTCCAAAATTGGTAGTCTCGGAATCCGTTGCTGAACAGTAGAATAAAATATTTGTATCATTAAATATCATCAGTATGATTTCTTGCGTTTATTTACGCAAGCAAAAAAAATCAAAACTGAATCTCTCATCTACTTTTCTATATTGTTGCAGCTATGATTAATGCATTTCTTATGCTACGGTTTGTGTTTCGCAGATATATCTTAGATAACCTTGTATCCAATCCTTTGACACTTCTTTTCCTTCAATCCGTAAGCTCCTATATTAGATCCCTGTAGACTACTGATTGGTTATAAGTAGACCACATGCAGGGAGCATTACTTATAATGCTAAACTAGCTACCGACCACAGATTACTAAGTATTACACAAATATTATAAACATTGTAGAAGACCACATCAAATTAGGACAGCAAGACATTTTTTGTTGGACCTGACTTTAGTTTAGTTATATTAACGTCCCGTTTTCGAAGCAACACGAGTGCTATTTTGGGACGGACCTCGTAATTTTGAACCGCGGTCAGATGACGAGGACGACACCTAAGCTGGCAACCCCTCTCCAAACTTCCACGCCTCACCAACGGGAGGACGTTTGGCCACTACGTATGATTTAACGTGCAACACGCCCCATACTCGACGGATCTTCAGTGGATTCGGGTTTCGAACCTGGAAAGCCGAGACCTTACCACTATGCCACCGCGGCCTTCTGTTGTAACTGAGAAGAACTGTTTATGGTTTTTTCCGTTAAAACTAAATACTTGTATTACAATATTCTTAATAACGTATATAAATGTCAAGTAATGATTATACAAGTTTGCAAAATTCTAGTTTTATGGAATGGCACCAAGATTTTAAGAGAAAAACCATATATTCAGGCCACTATAGAACCAATAATTTAATCCAAAACTGATTAGTAGCACAAATATTGCAAGATTGTGTAACAACAACGTAGCTGAATATATAAAGTGGAATAGAGAAAATGCTTTAATCAAAAACTTATTAGTAATGCAAAGCTAGATTGAAAGAATCTACAACAGGAACGTAACTGAATAAGAAAAACGAGAGCAATAGATAATTTCCATGTTAGTTTTAAAAAACCATTTTTGTTTTCCTATATATTTCCGTTCTGACAGAAAATGATAGAAAAACAATTCTCATATCAAGTTAAACTCTTCGGCAAGGCATAATAAGTACAAGTGAACGATGAATAGTAAGTATATTAAACTTACTTTTCCTACGCATTGCTTTATTTTTGCCAAAAACTTTCTAGCTGAATTGTACGCATGTTTTCATGATGATTTAACAAGTTATAGCTGTTGTTTATTAATGCATTTGTAAGACTCCAAAGAATCTCGTCTTCGTTTACCATAACACAAACTCTTTTCTTTTATCTTAGAAGTTCAAGCTCAAAAATTTGAATACAAAAATAAATATTAATAATAAATAAATAAAATGCAACTTCGCTTGTATTATTTTAAATGACATTAGAAAGTGGAGATTGAAATAATAGTAAATTGCAAAATTGATCAATTCAAAAAAATTAATAAAGTTTAAAAAACATAAAATATAAATTTTTCATTAAATGTATCAGAGGAATTAAAATAATAAATAAATAATAAAATAAACTAATAATAAATAATATTAACTCATAAATGTATCAAAAAATAATGATATAAAATATAAATTTTGCGCTAAATATATAATAAAAACAAAGCTACTTTAAACGTAAATTCATAAACAAGCAAAATATTGACATCGAATAAAGGCATAGAAATAAACAGCATAAGAGTCCCCTTTCTTATTTTAAACGCACGCTGAGAAAAATGCAAAATAAAACTTCATCTTGAAGAGGCGTTATTGATCGTTTTACTAAGTCAAGAGTGATTTGTTTTGTTTTCTAAGGATTAATATTAGTTAAACAAGGTCGAGTATCTTAAGTCGGATTTTTGAGACTTTATTAAAAGATAATTTTTAACAGTCTTCTTAAGATAGATTCTAAGCAAGAGGCGATAATATGGAAATAAGTTTGAGCTCTTTCTCTGCCTTTGCTTCTTCCTCTTTCAGCTCAAAAACAGGCTTTGTTGGGATAAAAACCTCAAGAGGTTTCTGTTTTAATCATGTCTGAAAGAGACGCTTCTGCTGCGTGCCTAAGGAGACTTTTCAGCGCTCGCTTTTAGTTTAACATCTATCTAAACAATCCATTTAGTTTATATTTGGCTGGCGTTATGAATGGAAGTGATTAATAGGTGGCGAATGTTAAGAAGAATAGATACCTTACATCTGAACAAAGAGTAAGACGAAGAAGTAAACTAAACATAGAATCTCTGAGGCTTTCAAAAGTCTTGGAGATGTTTTGGAAATCTTTTTCAGAATGTGTCGTATTAAAATGTGAAATTAAAAACAAATAAGAATAAAAAAATGCTTTACATAAATGTAAAAATCCTTCCAATATTATTAAACACACTGCTTTTCAACGAATTTAAAGTCAAACAATATCTTTCAGCTGCACTAAGATACAGTGCTAAACATTTTGTCAGCTCTAGGTTAAAAAGAATCTGTGAAAAGTGAGATATATATTGAATATTTTATAATGTGTGCATATACAAGATGCTCAAACAGTATCCAGCTAAATTGTAAATCGTGGCACAGTGAACTAAAATATACCATTTTTGTCATGGAATTTTTATGTCGAAATGACATATTTTGGTGGTAATAGAACTGTTTAGATCAAAATGAAGGAACGAATAAATTAGTATGTATTGATTAAAGTAGATCTCACCAAATTCATACTAATGAAACAAAACGAAACGAACGTCACGAAAAAACATGGCAACTATGATGTCTGCGAAACGACAGACACGAAGAACGAACGGTGGCTAAAACGAAAGTTAACGAAAAAACATGGCAAATATGGAATCTTATCCATATTTGCCATGGTTTTGCTTCTTTTTAACGATCACAAAAAGGTTATAATGTTCTCCCCATGGATTCCGGGTAAGATAACTTCTCCGAACTCCCTACAGTTGGCAATGCGTTGGATGTGCCTGGAATTTTGAGAATATATGGAGATATATTGCTTGACAATGGGAAGGAAGTTTGAGTGAAACTCATTTGGGAATCTTCTTTAAAACCTGGACTCATAAATATGCTTTTTGATTTCTTTTTATTTCCTTTAATCTCAACTTTAAAAATTTCATAGTTACAAGCTCTTAAGCAGGGAACTTCCGGACATATCGTCGTCGATCAGGCAGGAGTCATTAAGTTCACAAAAGACTTTTTGACGGACAACTGCAGTAAATTAGAACTTGCAATTAATTATTTCGTGATAGAAACCTGTAATCTAAGCATCAGTAAATCGACCGTAGGTACTAGAAATCTGTAAAATAAATTTTACTATTTATCATGACGATTCAAAATTAATTAAGTTGAAACTGACCACATCTGGAAACTATAGTTTTGGACTTGGTGATTTCTGTCTGAACGACGACGATATATTCGATATTAAAGCTAAATTGTACATAAGAATATTGCTTGTTTTTGAATATTCTGTAGGTTTCTTGATATTTAATAATTTTCCTTCTCATTTCTAAATAATTGGATGTATTTTCAAAATCTTTCTTTCCACATCCTAATTTTATTTTCAGCTGTATCAATACAAACATGTTTTTTCTATTTATATCTTCAGAATCCTATTATCGGTACATGAAAGGTAAGCATTTTATATGCGGATATTTTTTACAATTCCTTATTTTATATGGATTTCCAGGAATTCAAATTAATTAATTCTGAATAGTTCAAATACTAGGGTTTCTCTTACTATCTCTAAGAAATGTGTTAGAGAATTTCGAAAGATTTTATTCCGGAGAAAAGTACACTGAAATAGGAAGGCTTTATTCAATGTGCACAAAATTATAATGGATTCATACTCACGTGATGCATGTTAAATTGCTATGCAAAATTAATATTTTTATTCTACTGAGCATCTTGCAGGAGAAAAAAGGACTTGGCATCTCAGAAGAAGACCATAATATAACGTACAGTTAATTTTTAGATGGCATGTGCTGGTCATGTCTTTTTCTTGTAACTAATACCGCATCAATCAATGACTGATGCATTACTAAGAAATTTTACGCAGGTTATTTGATTTTTTTTTCTAAACCATAAAAATTCCGCTCGAAGAGCTTTTCTCAGATTGTTTCAGAGAATTTCGGAATCAGAATTCCGGAATATTCAATTTGTTGTCTCATAAAGAATAAAAGAAATTCTAATATAAAATAGTGTGAAATGCTCAATCCATTTATTCAATACACACTGAATATTTCTAAAGCCTTTTAATATATTCATGTCGAATTTTATGCATTTATTTTGCACGATATGTTTCTTAGGGCTTATAAAGTATTCACGTGAAATTCATTTTATCTTTGAATAAGAACAAAGCAGAATTTTCTTCCAAATTTTTCTATCAGAACGCACAAGCCAACGAGTAGTTTTGTGCATAATCTAAGTGCATAAAAAACCTTTCAGTACTAGACTATTTTAAATATGTAAGTGTGAATCTTTAAAATTGCTTCTTAGTGGAAGTATTTTTTTGTAGAAATTAGTTGATATATCTAAGAAACTGAATTTTCTAGGAATTTCTTTTCATTTTCATTCAGTCAGTACAATGCTGCTGAGAACCTACAATTTTAGTTTAAAGCTTACAAATTCGAATCGTTACTGATAACTTAATATTAAAATTATACTTGGTTCTTTCATCTGGTTTCAAAACCAAATGAAGATTCTTTTCAAAAAGGAAGAAAATACTCAGTTTTTCACAACCAATAACAAATAATTCATAATTTTTTTTCACATGTGCTAGAAACAAGCGGTCTCATGTTTATATCAGAGATTAAAAAAATACAGATATATCCATTATTGGTTGCGAAAGATTCAGTATTTTCTTCCTCTTTGAAATTTCAAAAAATTTGAGATAGGTGGTGTTGCTTGTTAATCGACGATATATTACGAGCATAATTTTAACGAAAGAACGGAAAAAATAAACTGAAATGGTTTCTTTTTATGTTTAATAAGTTTATAATTAACGGCTTATATTAAATTTAATAATAAATATGAAGTAAAATAATGGTATAATATAAAATAATGTAAATATATAAATTATTAAATGTATTCATAATAATAAATGTAATATGATAAAATGGATCTGTAAATATTAATGAATTGAATTATTTTGTAACAATTTTTAAAACGAAAACAAGTGAAAACTTAAAAAATAAAAATAAATAAATTTCTATTGCAATATATATAAATTTCTATTATATAATTTTTCAAATACATAAATTTCTATTTTCAATCGAATGTTAGTGAGTTTTTAAGCACTCTTTATTATACATATATGATGAACCCATGTAGCAAAGATAAAACTTTTCCGGAAAAAAATGAGAAAAAATATTATAACCCCTTGAATGTTTTCTATCTTTACTATTATAATATTTTATATTAAAGCAAGTTCAATTTTAAATCGTTAAAATTTTTATCTTTAATATATTTCTGAAGCATAATAAACGAATTTAAAGGTTGTTTTTTTATCGCAATATCTGCGAATTTACGTAGCTTAGAATAAGGTTTAGTACAAGATTGGGAAAAATCTTAAATTCTAGAAAAATACTTTCTTCTATTGCCTATTTTATAAAAAATTATTTTAACAAAATCTGAAAACTAAATGAGAAATAAAATCATATTTTCAATAACTACCAATATAACATGTATAACTATAAGATGTTTATACATCTTTTAATTTTTTTAGTTTCAAAATGATTTTACTTGAATGAATTAAGAATTTTTTTACATTTTTAAAGAATCAAAATTATTTTTATTTCGTTTTAAATCGTGAAAATATTTATTTAAGCCAATCTTTCTACTAAAAAGTTCATCTCTCTGTAACATATTTTTTTCTAATTTTAAGACACGATAAAGGGGAAGAGCAACTTATATTAGCAAAATTTTAGATAAAAGGCATGAATAAACACTGTGAAAAACTTTCGTTCATGAACACTGAGAGTTATAATAACGCGGAATGATTTACTGTAATATTCAGATAAGAAAATCTTTATTTCCACTGAGAGAATTAATGTTTTTTACACAGTTTTAGGAAATTTGTCTGGAATATCTTAATTTTCTCTATGGAATTTTATTTTCGATCGGAATATCATGATTATAAATTTGACTATTTTTCCAGTAATTAATTTCCTTGTGATTTCCCTTCGAAGTTATTTTTCTTTCCTTTAAAGGAATACTGCTAATTATGAAAAAGGTTGATTGCAGATTATTATTAAAATATTCACAGTGTATTGATACATCTAGGAAGGTACATTAGATTAAAGTAAGAGTTAAAGTATAGTAAAACTACTAGAAAAGTTATTTAAATAGAAACTTTAAACTCTATACCCGAAAGATTAACTCAATCGCAAAAAAATTATTTTAATCCTATGTTGTGATTTTTTTAGTTGCGATTCGTAGATTGTTTTACTGATCTGATTCTTGCTGCTTTTGTTTTTGTGTTTTTAGTCTTCTGTTTACTCAAACAATGTCTTTGATATTTTGGCAAAGACTTACAACTTCATAATGAGCCAAATATTGCAATTTTTTTACTGTCTAATTGATCTGTTTCATGTTTATTCGTCGTTATTCTTTTATTTCCAAAGACAACGGCAATGATTGGTTGGCATAAACATACAGTTTCTCATCAAAAATATAAATAAGCCTAACTAAAAAGAACTTTGAATTGTAAATAATTCTCGAATTGATTGGCTATATTATAAATGATTAATTTCAGTCAATGCATGGGGATTACAGTGACTGTATTGTAAAAAGACCATGGTTCTTTGTCCAACGTTCTTCCCATTGCTAATTTCTATGAATTAACACTAAAAAAATATCAGAATAATAAAATGAATTACCAAAGAAATTTAGATATAATTTTGTTCTGATTTTTGATAATAAATCATCGAAACATTGCATTGATTACTGAATCTTGATATATGATTGTTGAATAAACGGCTTGTAAAGAAGCCTAAAATATAATTTTGAATCCTAAAAAATGAAGTATAGCTAAAAATAGTTTCTTCGTCTTATTTTAATTGCAAACTTCACGATATTTTTCTTTTCAATCTCAGTTCAATCAATTTATGCTCAAGTAATAAACGCCGCTTGCATCTCACTCGCTTAATTTTGGAATTTATTGCGTATCTTGTAAATGAAAGGAAGGAGATTAGTTTAGTTATATTAACGTCCCGTTTTGAAGCAACACGAGGGCTATTTTGGGGCGAACTTCGTTATTTTGAACCGCGGGCAGATGACAAGGAACTGAGCTGGCAACCCGCTCTCCAAACTTCCGCACCACACTAACTCTTTTAAGAGCGAAAAGGCATCAAGCTAAAGAAAAGCGTTAGATGACCTGAAGTTATTTGTTAGATGTCATATAGAATTATGTGTGTCATATGACGTGGCGTAAATTTATTCCATCATCTTAATCTTTAAAGATAAGTAGAAACATGGAACAACAGTAAATTCATTTTGAACTTCAAATTCTAGTTTAAATAACTTAATTAAAAAACTTATCTACTTAATTAGAACTTTTTACTGAAAAAAATATCACTTCAAATCAAAAATGCAATAACTATTTTATTATAGTAACTCTCGACCTTGGACTACCTCATAAGCGGGAAACACGCATTTCAACGTGTGGTCAGAGACACGCCGAAAGCGGTCAGCCCGTATATTTACGTCTCTTGTGAACTGTCTCTAAAGTGCGATAAACGTATTTTAACGAATTTCTTCCCCCTTCCTTGGTTTGACATTTTGATTGATTAGCTGGGTAGGGTAGCGGTCGACACAATGAGTGCTGATAAGAATGTACTTACTGCAAATTAGAGATACCACAGGATCCAAGACCCCACACCCCTTTGGCTTGGGGCATTTTAACGCTATCTGCATTGAGGTCTTGTTTCAGAAAGAAGGTCAGTTTTGGATTTTTTTTTCTAGTTGTGTGTGTCCGAATTTGGATTCTGTATAAGTTCGGTTTAATATTTGTCAGCCTGGATTGAAATTGTATTATGTTTCAAGTGTTTTCCCTGTAATACACTTATGTTATATAAGATTTTATTTCAATGCATCAATGTTTTAATCGAATTGTTAAGTAAAATAGATTTTGTGGTCCAATCTCTTTCAATACCCCATTCAAGCATAGAAAAATTTGAGAAGCCGGGGGTGATAAGAAAAGAGGGGGTTGTTTATATCGTTATATAACACTGAATTGAAAAAAAATAATTTTAAGGTTTAGGTGTGATTTTTTAAAACTATAACAGTTTTTTTTTTCTAGATGAGTTTTCTATATTACACTACTTAGAATTTCTTTTAAATTCATCAAAATGAAATAAATTCCGAAAAAAAAAACAATTATTTTTTCAAATAATTATTATTCAATTTATTTTTTGCTCACTTTGAGCAAACATTGAAACAAATGTTAAAGAAAAGAGATGAAAATTTTATTTTTTATGTTTTAAAATATTGTATTTTTGTTGGAGAAAATTTTGGTTTACATGGAAACGTAAAGAATAATATCAACTAAATTTAACGTTTGAGTGATCTTAACAGACTTTTAGTTATCTTATTAAGAGTCTGATAACATCTGCAGTTTAAGTTTATTTCAATAGTCAGTGAAAATGTTTATTTCTTTTTTAAAATGTAAGAACACAAAACCATTTCTAAGAAAATATCAATGCTTACTTCAATGATACTGTATTTATGCACTAGTTCCTTGAGCGTTATAGTTTTGCTGATATGCATTCTTCATTAAGTGATCAAATCTAAATGCCTGAATTGCATTGCTTTTGGTAGCTCTTATGCCAATTGCGATCTGAATTTTAATAAATGCTATGAGACAAGAATCCACTAATATGTGTTACAAACCTATGATGTATCCCGACACGTTATTAACGAGTTTGAAGACAGTACTTCTAATAATAATAGTAGTCTCAGGCATTGAATTATTTCCAAACTCCACCGTCACATGCTAGACTGTGTTTTATCACAATATCTTGTGTGTGTGCTGTGATTTGTAAAGTATAATTTTTTAAAATAAAATTCTGATTTATATACAGGTTTTTATTTTCATTCTGAACTTTAATGGATAATAATGAGACTCTTATTTATTTTCCAAGCTGTATGATATATTTGAATTAGATCTATAATTTTATTTTTTAAGAAAAACAGTAAAGTGTCAGTTTTATGTTAGTTAAATTTCCTTTATATTTAGTATGAAAAGGCCCAAATATGTTTTTGAATATCACACCGATAACGTCCAAGACATTTATAAATTGTGAAAAGGCACCTGATTAATTTCGAATAGGTGTTAAATTTTTCTCCTTATTCTTTGATTTTGCGAAGTTTGCAAAAAATTGTCTGTAGAAAAAAAAATTCAATAACACTTTACTTCGTAGCTAGCGCATTTTCGTAAAATTGATAGAAAAAAAGTTTGATCGTTTTTACTTTCTAGTACACGAAGTATACAAAGAGAAAGTATTATAATCGTCGATCGTAAATTTCAACACGAGATTTTGATTAATCTCCACGTTTTAGACCTCCCTGAGTCCGAAAAACACAATTTTGGAATTTTGTTTTTGAACACGGTAACTCAAAAACGGTTAAAGCTAGAAAGGCGAAATATGGTGTATGGACTTTATACAAAATTAGTATATATCAATCAATTTTTGGATAAAGTCCGTAAACGGGAAATTTGCCTGTTAGGGTTCATATGAACACGATAACTCAAAACTCAATAGCTAGATAGATAAAATTTGGTACACAATTTCAAAAATTAGGAATGTAGGCCCGTATTAAATTTTGGACGAAATCCCTTGAAACTTTGACTGTCGGTCGGTTTCTGTAATCGCATGCTTGTGAACACTATAATTCCCAAACGCAACGACTTAGATAAATGAAATTTGGTATGTGGTCTTTTAACCTTAATTGCCCAATTTTCGTTTCAATTGGGTAAAAAAACTCTAATGCCCCTGAAACTCAATATGCCATTACTTTTCGATAAAAAAAATTATAAATAAAGTATTAAATTTAATTTTGAAAAATTCGCGACTGGATGCTCTACCTGGACTATAGTATCAAAGTTTCAAATTTCAGGTGAATTAAATTTCCGTTTATTATAATAGAAGATAATCTCTTGCGTACTAAATAAAGGTTATATGAATAAGCTATTTCTTCCGACATTTAGTGCATTGGTTTTCTAAATGTAATCTTTAGTTTGAGGATTATTAACTCGCCCTCTTAAAAAGCATATATAACTAGTTTCAGTACAAAAGGCTTGAAGTATATTGTTTTATTTAAAACATTATTCAGGGGTTAAGAAGGTTATTTATAATCCTTCATGTGTATTAATTATTACTGGCTATTTTGGAATATAGATTATTATGTGACTATCTATATAATAAATGTTTATATGCATACAAAACGGATTACGCCAGTTAAGCTCCGTTTCTATTTGTGATCGGCTCTAAATTTTTTACTTTTTGCCGAATACTAAATCAAGAAACAATATGAAAAGTTTTATAGTGCCATCAGAGATTAGTAAAATATATATAAATGGCATTGTAGTTAAACCTTAAAATTAAGGAAATAATTTTTACATTCGTAGACTAATATGCTGACGTGTAGTAAATTGAAATCAAGAATATAAAAAAGACAACTAATAATATGAAGTACAGCCAATATTTAAAATACAACTATTAATAAACATCAAATAAATTGAAGTCACATACATCTAAAGAATATCAACTTTCATGCAACTTCAATGATGTTCATATTTTTAGAAACTCACGACATGAAAAATAAGTAATATAGCCTTCAATTTTTTGGCCCAACGGTCTGGCATTTGTCTAGTCTAACGGTGTTTATCTTTGTCATAGACACGGGCAATATGAAGAATGAGGGCTCTCGAAGACATGAAGTGTAATTTTGTCACACGACAGGTGGTATCTCCGAAAGTTACCTAGTTTGAATAGGTTCCAAGCTGAATAGAACGGATTCTTGCGGTTAGACCGCCCCTCCAAGAGGGTTGCTGAATGTCCACAGTTCAGAGGGGGGAAGAGACTTGATCTGCTGCGCTTTTGGGAAAATTTTCTGTTGGGAGGAAGACACTTTTAAAATAGATAAAGGTTCTGTAGCCGCTCGCTTTTCGAATCGCTTTAGAAAGAAGACCGAACCACTGGGAGGGTTAAAAAGGCGCATTGATATTAAAAAATACGAACATTATTGTGCACCTCTCAACAATGTATAGTTGATCTAATTAAATAACTTGTAAGATTAAGAAAATAGTAATTGAAAATAAATAATAAATTCATATAAAAATTATAACCACTTCACAATAAAAATATGTAATTAATAATAAACATTTCTAGACAATAAATTTATAAACATTTCACAAACTTAAAATTTATTACTCTCATTATATTATCATTAAGACCAACTTCTGAATCTTATTGATTTCGTTGAAGGCACCATTTTATCAAAACTCATAATAAATGGCAGAAAAATAAAAGAAATTTATTCTGTCAGATTTTATGAAACTTCACGGTTAAACGAGAAAAAAATATTTGGAAGAGACTTGAGAATTTTCCAGCATTTTCATTTTATTTTGCAATATCAATAAGAAAAACAAACTATTCGTTTCTCCCATATGATTTTTTTATAAAAGTCGCTTTATTGTCTTGGAAACTAAACAATACTCGAGAATGACTGTTATTCTAAATGCACATATATCTACAGGACAGAATTGTGGGTCTCTTGGAATTCCTCGGTTGATCTGAAGTAAATGTATTTATCCGAAGCCATTTCTTCGCTGCAATGCTTGTCTTCTACTTACTTACAGATAGAGAGTAAAACCACCACAGAAGTCCGCAACTGACTACTGGGTAAAAACATCAAAGATAAAACTCTGTCACGCAATTGTATTTTCTTTACTTTTATATCCTGTCATTTTATTCGAAAGGAATTTTTTAACTTTACTTTTTTCTCCGATGAAAGGTTTAAAACAGTGTTTCTTCCATTCCTCTGGCGACCATTTTTAAAAGCAGTGATTTTTATATTGAGATTCATTTTTTGGTATTTTTTTGTGTTGTTTTCTTTTCTCCGCAAGCTCTTTTGTTAAAACTTTAACGGCTATCTGTCTCGCCAGAATAACAGCACAGGCGAGAATAATGACATCAAAGCAACGTTATTTTGGAAAATGAATTGCCTCTTTTTAGAAACATATATTTCTCGACAAAGTTTCATGTTTCAATCCTCATTTTTTTTATAAATTAGCAAAGTTGTTTCTTTCGATATGTGTTGGAAATATAAGCAACTCTTAAAGATTATTTAGGTTATATTTTTCCATGAGGCCTTTTTTATTAATCTGAAATTTTTATCTTGATAAATAAGAATCAGAAAATAAAAGGAAACTATTTATTATTTCTTCAGCTATTTAGTAAGATAGCAGAACTCAGATTTGTACCAGTCTACTTTCCACCCCTTATCACTCTTCATCGTGAAAAATAAGGTTTCAATTTGAATAAAGACTTCAAATTGATTTGAAATTATTTCTTCATAAATAATTGCAATTTATCATAATAATTTCATTTCGACATAAATAATTGTCTCAATTTTTATGTTGAGATTCATTTTTTGATATTTTTTGTGTGGTTTTCTTTTGTCCGCAAGTTCTTTTGTTAAAACTTTAACGGCTATCTGTCTCACCAGTATAACAGCACAGGCATGAATAATGACTTCAAAAATACATTATTTTCGAAAATGAATTGCCTCTGTTCAGAAACATATATTTCTCGACAAAGTTTCATGATTCAATCCTTATTTTTTTATAAATTAGTAAAGTTGTTTCTTTCGATATGTGTTGAAGATGTCAGAAAGTCTTAAAGATTATTTATGTTATATTTTTCCATGAGGCCTTTTCTATTAATCTGAAATTTCTATCTTGGCAAATAAGAAATGAGAAAAAAGGAAATTATTTGTTCTTCCTCCAGCTATTTAGTATGAAGAAAGAACTCAGATTTCTACCAATATACTTTTCCCATCTTACCACTTTTTATTGTGAATAATAAGGTTTCAATTTGAATAAAGGCCAACAAATTAATTTTACATCATTTTGTCATAAATAATTTTAATTTATAAAATTATCATAATAATTTCAATTTTGTCATAAATAATTGCAACCACAATGCTAGCAAATGTAATTTTGTTCACATTAAATAGTGAAAGTTTATGTAATATATATGGCTCAGATATTACAGATGTCATATAGTGTTGCAAATAATAGCCACTGTATTAATTTTTTTGCTCATATTAAAAGAAAAAAATGAAACTATTATTGCATGTTTTCCTATAGATCAATTTTTAAAAATAAATGATTTAATTTTGTTTAATAATGAATTTAATAATGTATTTACTTTTTGATTAAAATTAGGATATTGTTGAACGAAAATAAGTTCTTTTGTTACTGTCATTCATTACATAGAAAATGAAAGAAGAAATTTGAAAATTTTTAAACATTTGCCCTCATTCTGGCCAACATTGCTTTCCAAGTTGATGCCTTTGATATGGGATTTAATCTCTCGTAAAAATACAGTTTCTTTGATAATCTTGCATTAAAAAAAGTCTCTTTTAATATTTATAAAGGTATATTTTTTCTGAAGATTGATTTTCATCCATATTTAAAAATTTTGTTTAATAAATGATTCCTAAAATGTAGTGAAGCAAAGATCAAATTGCAATTTGAAATGTGAATAATAATTTAAGTGTTGTTTCCAAACAAGTTTACCGGAACAAGTCTTTTCTTAGCAAACACTAACTGACTTGAAATCAATTAAAATGCCATCTTGTAAACAGAGAAATGTGTTTAGATTATAATAAATTGTAGTGAAATGATAGTAAGTTTCAATTTTAACCTGAAAATGTTAAAATTGAATTATAACATTGATGTTTGATTATAACATTTGCATATCATGAAAAAGGTTAATTATTAAAAATTAAAAGTTATAGTTAAATTAAAGTTATATTTCTCGAATGCTTTGTGAGGGAGAATAAATAAACTTTTGAGGATGCCTTTTGTGTATCTATGAGGTATTTGAGGGTAAAAATTCAATATATATTTCAATCAAGTTATTATGGAATCGGTTTTCAGTGTTACGCGTGTTATCATCTGATAACATTTTCTTAACATCGATGATTTCTTAATTATCACATACACACGCTAATGAAGCACTATACCAAAACATGATTGCTCGATTAACTCTGGCCTTGTAAATTTGTATCTAAAATACATACTCAGGCACACTTCTGAAAAGCTACAAAAGAATGATGCATAAATGAAGACTAGTTGGGTAAAGTTATATCATATTGTCGTGATTGTAGCAATCTAATGAGGCTGAATTATAGCATTTGAAGCTGAAGAAGATAACCAAGTTCTGTTCGAAAAATGAAGAAGAGCAGAATTTGCAAATTATCGTCTCCATGAGCAATATTTTAAAAACTTGTTATAGTAAAATTAAAACAAAATATTTAATAATAATTATGACTGAATTGAAAGCAGATGGATAGATTCGAGGAGTACAATTAGAGACATAATTTATTCACCTCTTTCTGTTCATAAGCTAACCTATTTGATAGGAATTTAAGAAAGAATTATTTCAAAAAATCATGGTTCAATCGTAAAACAATGTCTGAATTAATTAGAAAATATATTGCAATTTTACAAAATATATGATTGGCATTTCGATAACTGGACTTTGAAATTTTAATTTAACTTTTTACTTCGGAGATTCTGGAGGAGGATAATGGAAGTGCATATCCTCACTTCAAGTTATTGGATGATAAGATTTGTGGTCCTACAACGGTCACCCATGGGGTTTATTACTAACTTACACCTTCCCTCACCAACAAAATTTCTAGACATCTCAAATTGAGTGATATCACGTAAAATGCTTTATAGGGACTGTTTCATTTAAAACACTGCATGGTTTATTGTGATGAGATAATATAGGTTAATATGCTTTCGATTGGAAAACTTTTTGTTTTAGATATCTTAAATGGTTTCGAAATCACGATAAAATGAAACGCACACGTGCAAGACATTTGGCTTAAGGCATGCACGAAACATCCTGCCTTTCTTATATCTGCTCAAGAAACAACATCAATTCTCAGAAAATGAGAAAAACGTCGACGTAAAAATTAATATTGGAATTCCCACTATGAAACAATGCTTTGAGATGAAGCATCAATTCTTCTTTTCTGACACATCTCCCTCTTTTCTCTGCTGCAAGCAACGAATAGAAACATCATTCTGTAATATAGAAAATGCAACCAGTTCGCGTGAACACATTTGTGGTAAAAGAAAAATACAAAAACGAAAACTCTTTTCATAGCACTCCATGCGCAATTACCTTGTTGTTTACGTCAGCAGTGTCGCTACGCTCGGAAAAAAGAAAAGAAATGTTGAACAGCGGAGAAAAAATGGGTGATCATAGAAACATTACCGAGGTGTTCAGTTTTTGGCGACTGGTCTATAATATTGGAAAGTAACGTGTGGAGACGGAGATTAGAAAAAAATAAAATACTGCCAAAAATAACCCATCACCAAACTTCACCGCAGTTCGTGCTAGCGTTTGTAATGCTAGCAGACCGTCGCATTACGGGAAAGCTTTTCTCAAATTTGAAATCCCTCGAAACGCTTCGGTAAGCAGGTTTTGTAAGGCAGTTTTCCCACGTAAGAATCGTTCGCGGAACGGGGACCTTCCACAAAGTTCTGCTTTCATTTTTGCGCGTTAAGTAGTAAGTTCTTTAAAATTACAGATGATCCCCCAAAGACTCTTAGAATGGTTTGGAAAAAGTAACCTCTGAACAGCCATGGAATCATACAAGTTTTTCGAATCATAAATACATTTCAAACCTAAATGAAACTCATGGTCAGAGCAAAATTGCTTGAAGCCCATGACTTTTGTGTGTGAAATGCATTGTTGATTTAAGTTCTTAACGTATAAATAGATAATAACACAATTTTATGCAAAATATTAAGATATTTTTTGTAGCATTTAGCATCATAGACATAAGTATCATTTACTTAAAGATACACACATCAAAAGAATATTTTTAGATAAGCAAAAAGAAATTTTATCTTCAATTACATGAACTTCTTAGTTGGAAGGCAAATCAAGCATTGGTTTATTAATAACATTGTAAACTATTAATTTATTTTTACTTCTTTTCCTTGTAGAAGGCTGTATATTCCATTTAGACTTAAAACGTATCATTAATGTAGACAAAGCGGAAAGGGATTTACCAAAATCTAATAATCAAATTAACCTCTACAATATCGATATATGATATCTTAAAACAACTTTCTAAAATGAGTATTCTGGTAGAAAAAGAGAAAAGTTCTTTCCCTTTTTCGAAGTTAATCGATGATAAAGATAATTCCAGCATGATTCTTGCGCTTTCTTAAGATGTAAACCTAGTTATTATACATGAGGTACTATTTTTTTACATGAGATAATGTAATAAAACCAGGGAGTGAAATATATGTTGAGTGACAAGAGCACACAAACTATTTGGGCATAGAGACAAATCCTAAAGGTATATTGTTTGATGTAATGGGTTAGTACAGCATCTATACTCACCCGTAAAAGAAAAAAAGTTCTATTGCTACATGAACTCTTCTACTAGTACAACATCTTAAAACTACTAGTCAGCAAATTTTGAATTGACATAAAATGCCACAACAGCAGGCGGTAGTTTAATTGGGACTTCCCAAATTACTACAGTTACACCTCAAAACTTCTTTTCTTTGCCACAGGGAGCAATAATAAAATTTTTAAATAGCATATATGACAATTTACTTTTAGCAAACAACAGAACACGGTTGTGTAAAAGACACTCGCACATGCAGGCCTTTACTTTTCTTAAGATAATGCGAATGTTGTTTTTCTTGAAGTATGTAAGCAAGGCAGCTTTCTTCTTAACCCTTGGACAGCATGGAAATCACGTCTGAATTATTCTGTGCAATTTGCCTCGGATCATTATTTTCACCTTGCATATAAATACCAATTATTTTCGTTGCAAAAGTTATTGGACTTACTCGCAAATGTAGTGTATAAATAGGTATTAATATACCACCATATTATACATAAAGAGTAAAAAACATTATTAAGGATTGAGGGTTAGCAGACTATTTTGTTCAGTTTTGAAGTTCTAATATGAGTGAAAAATGTTATATCTAATCTTAAGTAAACACTTAGAAACTGGGAAGGAGAATTTCTAACGTACACCAGAAACGCTATTTTTTGTAAACCCCCCAAAATGGTCCAAATCGTAAAAAGAAATTAAAAACTAATTCCTCTCTAAAGACCCAGCATTTTGCTGCAGCTCGCTGAACCAATTCTGAGCCTCGGTCTTGGGTGCGAGATTCTATAGCAGTGATTATCCAAGTAATTTTCCCTGTGATAAGGGAAACTGAGTTACGATTTCAGTAATCTAAACTCAACTTGTTAGAAGCGCGTGCTTCCAATGTAATAGCTTCGGTTAAAGCATACAGATGCTTGGTTGGCGATGCTATTTAACAGTGAAGTGACAGAGACTGTTTGCACATTCCACTCTCCTCGGTGGAATTCGTGTAATTAAACAAATGCCGTTAAAGGACATTTATTGCACATCCCTCAGTGCTAAGGCCGACAGACAGAGACAGTGAAGGATGAGGATTGGGTAGCAAATTGAAATTCACCCACTTACAAAGTGTCAAGTAGAAGCTGCTCTTTAAGTGGTTAATAATGGGTCCAGATTTGCAAAGCGTAGCGTTAACTCTCCAACAAAATTATTCGCGCCTCATTTATTTTTAGGTCAGGTTCAAATTGGTTTCTGCGGGATGGGAATTTTTCCAAGGAGTCTTACTTTTGTTTCCTGGTGTTGTTGCAAATATCGCTTCCAGGTTCTCCATTTATTACGGTCGCGAGACATTGCGGTCATTAAGAACACCGTGATGAATTCTTCTGCGAGAGTGGAAGATATTTTTTACCAGCATGTGAAAGTCACTCGTTAAAATGAAAAGCTCAGGGGATGGAAATGAAAATCGACTCAATTAACACTGTGTAAGCGATAATTACTGGCTTTTGTAATTGGAAATAATGCTGTTTTAAAGCTGAGCTTGTTTTCTTTAAAATTTCGTTACGACTGTTTGTAAACTGACAGAATGCTTAAGATTTGTCAAGTAATATTCGGAATGAAATTTGGACTAAAATGTTTAAACAGATCTTAAATATGCTAAAAAAATACTGGAAATTAAGATTTTGAGCATTTAGCGGAAGTTCTAGAGTTAAAAAAATAAATACTTCTTTTACAAGATTTCGCTCTTGCTGTTTAAGTACTGCTTACTAAGATATAGGAGCAACGATGACGGGAATGATTTAAAATGTTATATAGCATTTATTTTTTAACCCCACTGCTTATATTCTCTATCAGTTAGTTAACACTTTTATGTCATATTGTTTTAACTCATAGCCCATAGAGCACTCAGAAGTATATGGATTCCATGTAATGTTTGTATCGTATCATAACATCTATGAATTACTTAATTTTAACTTTTTAGTACAAAAATACTATAATTCGATGTATGAATGATGCACAAACACGGAAGTTAAGGGATTTAGAACTTTTGTCACAACGACCCTAATATATATATAGAAAAAAAATATAATTTGTTTTTTAAAGGTTGCAAAATTTTTAAAATGTGATAAGAGTACATTTTCCCTCACGCACAAAATATGAAAAGCAGAGATCTACATTCTGTCAGCAGTAATTTCAACAAAGACGTCTTATCTATAAAGCTAACTATTTTTTAATATTTTGATGAACTTGAGCATTTTTATGATAGGCTTAGTTCAAAATTTATAAAATTTCTGAAAACTTATTGAATCCTGAAGACATATTCTGTTTAATGTAATGGAAATTTAAAAAAATATTTTTTTAGAAAAATTAAATGAAATCTCGATATTTATGTTCTTTAAACTTGATTTGCTTGAAATTTTATTTCGATTACTTATAAACAAGAAGAATTCATACATTTTTAAATAATATTTTTAGGACGGTATGAAGATGATACTTAGGAAAAATTTGCATTAAATATAGCCTATCGTTAAAATGTAGCTTGAAGTTCCAAGTAAATTCATGTAATAGAAACATTAATCCACATGAGAAAATTTCGGCATTGACAACGTAAATAACGGTTTCGAACTATTTCGCTCTTTATGGGATTAATGATACCACAATAAATTATTAAAGAAATTGCTAACACTGCGGAAATGTTAATTATGTCATTCCTTGTAATTTTTTCGTATCGATATATGAAATTAACGCTTACAAAAATATAGTCGCACGATCCTCTAGCAGTTTGTGTTAGTTTATATACAATGAATATAAAAATAAGTTACAAATGGAAAGTATTCTTTCAATACTGTAGCTTTCACATTAAAATATAACTAATTCTTACTGATCTTAAGAATTTCTGGAAATTAAGAATCCATTACCTTCATATTTCTAAAGAAATAATTTTAAATGAATTCATGATTAAATACCTAAGGTTTATTTTAAAATACACTGAATAAGAAATTAACTTCCGATCATAAGAGATTTATATAGATTTTATCCAGCATGAATAATAAAAATAATTACTACTCGATGCATTTGCAAAGTAAATTCCGAGAGTGTAATAAAAAGGTGTCCTAGAATATCTCACAACAAAGAGAAGAATAGTGCGTAAACAAAGATGAATGAAAGAATTTTTACGAAATCTAGTTGCCCTTTACCAAGAGAAAAATGCTCCTCCTTTTCGGAAAATGCTCTTTCTGTTTTTCTCCGCTATATTCAAAACGTGCATCTGAACTGGAAAGTAGTGCTACTTTCTTTAAAATCTAACATTGCTTTTGAAATAAGAATCCACACGATTATGCGCACATTACTTTTGCAAATGTATCTATTTTTTAACTTAAAAAAATCCTGCATACAGAAAAAAATATATTATGCATTTGATGTTTTTTGAAATTTTTAATAAAGCATCTTTTAAAATTCAGATTTAGATTAAACACATTTTGTCAAATATTCGTGTTTTTTATAAATCTTTTCTGATAGTGGTAACTTAGAGAGCATTCGGAGAGATAGGAGGTTCGACCCCTGAATCCATTGAATATTCTCCATTCCCATGAACCTGAAGCAGGTTAAAGTTATAGCCGATGATTAAATACTCTTGCGTTACGGTGGTATGGAAATTTAGAGAGTAGGCTGCTGACTCTGGTGTCACCCACGCTATTTGAAAGCTTTCAAATTTATGAGGGCCATTCCAAAATAACCCTCGTGTTGCTTCTAAATGAGACGTTAACCTAACAAATCAGTCAATCAAGGTTTGTAATTTTCATTCAGACGTTCGTGTTTTCTTATATAGCATTTTATATTACTTTGTCACAATACATAAAAATAACTTTACATGGTGTGACTTCAGAATATTTACATATTTATAACTTTACTACATTATGCTGTGATTAAAAATTACAAAATATTTTTTCTGAATAACAAAATATAAATTTTAGTATATTTGTATTCAAGCATGGCAACTTGGAAAGAAAGGGTTACACTATCCACATCTAGCAATCCAAATAATTTATGAAAGATAGGAGTTACTTGAACAGGAGCAGAAGAAATACAGCAGTTTTATATTAACCATACTGCCTATAAATTTCCTAGAAAATTAGTTATAAACATGGCTTAAAAGGCAAATACTTATTCATCTTAGGACAAAGCACTAAAACATGGAAACTGTGTAAAGCAGTTCGTGACTGAGAATTCTACAGAGCTATGATCCTGATAGATGTCTAGAAAGTTTTCGCAATTCCAGTCCACAGTGCATTACTAGTTATTATCCTACTAGTTATGCAATGTACTACTTTTCTTATTAATTCATACTTTTGAAGATATATTTGTTTTCCACTTTAGAAAACAAGTGAAAAATAGGTTTTCTTTTAATTTCTTTTATTAAATTTTTTTTTATTTATGTTTAACTCACATTTTCTTAATTTTATTCCCATTACATATTTATCTTTGAAAACTTCACGCCATTTCAAAAATTTCAAAAAATAGTTACGCTATTAAGACATTTTATTTACTTACTATGCCCATGAATTGAGGAAAAATAACAACTGACTTAGATCAACCATAACGTAACGGAGACAAATTTCACAAATAATTTACTATTACCGTAACACTTTTCTCGTAGGACAACGCAACAATAATGAAATCTTCATAAAACAGTCGTTACTGCGGATTTCTTAAGACTTTGAGGCTGATATACGGCGAGAAATATTCGCCAATTCGATCAAAACTACAAATTCGCCAATTCGATCAAAACTACAAATTTGATCACCACTTAACTTTTTAACTTTTAAGTTACCACAAGTAATGCATTGTACTGTTACTACTACTGGTTATTGTTTTATTAGACACGTTTTTTTCTACTTTACAGGTATTTAAATATAGGAAGGAATATCTGAATTTCAGCAACATACCAGATGATTAGAATTAGAGTATCTGTTCAGAGCACTGTAGAGAAGAATTCAGTAGTCTTAAGAATAATAAATATTGTTAGCATACGCTTCAGAACATGGGAATTAAATGACGCAAAAAGTTCCAAAAACAACGATATGGGAAGTTAGGAGAATACTATAATATACTATAAATATAATTTTAATAGATTAATTTTTTTAGAATACTATAAATATAATTTTACAATTATGTAATAATCATATTTGTAATTGAATATCAATTCCGAATCATCCCCGGCCTAAGATTGCAATATATATTTTTAAGTCACAAAAGTCAATTTAAGTAATCTATGGAAGGTAAAGAGGTCTTTGGAAAAAAAACCTGAATGAAAACAGTGTCCAATAAACACTTTTATTAGTGTACTGCATATTTGTCTTTTCAGTTATTTTCTACTTTTTAGTCTTTTATTTATTATTCAGTATTATAAATATTTTGGAATTTTGAAATCATTCTTTCCAAATTTATTACCAGGTTACATTATTCGAATGGAATTAAAATTTAATTTAATTAATAAATTAAATAAAAATTAAGAACTGAAAAAACTAAAATAGCACCGAGAACACACAAGTTTACAAGATTTTAAACCTCTAGCACATAAGGAAATATGGAAAAAATCAAATAAAAGTAAGTAAAAATGATCATTTATTCGAGAGGTTTTATTTCGTCCAATGTTTTTCTTTTCTATTTCATCACTCTTTTTATCGTGTTTTGAAATGCATTCCACCGATATTTTGCATTCTGACGGCTACCAGAGTTTTCTCTATAGTGTTTAGTTTTTTTTATAATTCTAATCACACAGCATATCTCTTTTCAAAACATTAATTTAAATTTTTATTTGATAATCAATTTCGAAACATTAATTTGTATTTATATTTTACATACTTGATACCATTTTAAGAACCTTAAAATGTTGTGAAATCAATATAAGATGATATATTGATATTTGCTTGCTAAGCGGAGAAATTGAGGAAAGAAGATTAGATTTTACATCAACCATAACGTAAAAGCTATGAATTTCACAACTGCATCTTTATTGTTATTATATGAATGCGGAACCACTTATTTATTTGAGGCCAATCCAACTATGCTTGAAAATTGTATAAAGCGATCGTCACTGCGAATTTCTTAGAACTCTGGTCTAAATAGGCGTCCAGACGAAGGAACGGCGCCAATGAAGATTTCTTGGTAAAAGCAAAAATATTTCCCGGAAGATTATGATTTCTGGGCGAAAGTCTTACAATAACAGAGAATGATTGCGGATAATAGGAATTAATTCTCAATAAACTCACCTATTAATAGGTTTATAATATAATACATTGTGAGTTATGCCCTAAATTTAATAAATTTAGAATTTTTAATTTAGAAAATACTTTAGAATATGAGTCATGAAATGTATCGTTGCTTCACAAGCAGCAGTATCTATCTCAATGTTTTGAAACCCCAACGAGGAAGAAAATACTCAATTTTTTGCAAACAATAACGAATATTGTTTAATTTTTTTAACATCTGGTAAGAACATAAGATCTCATGTTTATATCAGATGCTAAAAAAATTTTCAGAAATATTCGTTATTGTTTGCGAAAAATTGAGTATTTTCTTCGTCATTGGAATTTCAAAAAATTAAGATAGATGGTGTTTCTTGTTAAAAGACAACATATTGCAAATTCATTACATTTTTAAAACGCTGATTTTATGTTATGTTATTTAATTATAAGAAAGAGCCGCTAAATACATTGGATAATTCAAAGTTTCATACTTTCTTGAAGTACTAACTTTATCTATACATTTTTAGATTAGAGTTAAGCAGGCAATTTAGGTTCTGTGTGCATTGACATGACAGCAAAATGTTAGAAATGGAATATTCGCATCGCTTATTATCAGTTTCTTCGTAAAATTAACCTAAAAAAACTTTACATAGCCTATTTATAAGTCTATTAAAACTTACTGACAAACAAAACATATTTATAATCGTCATTAACATTTGCAGCTTTATTTATGGGATTTTTAGCTTGAATTAAAGAGAAGTTTTATCGAAAGTTATTTTCAATTTCGTTTTAATTAATAACTTAAAATTTAAAAATTAAGTGTAAATGAAATGATTTTTTATTATTTTGCCTTTATTCTTCACATAAATGTTTTTAAAGCAAAAAATGAAATTGAAATCTTACAAAGTAGAGTTAAAACACACCTAACACTCAACCTGGGATTTTGAAGTGCTTCAATTAAAATTTATTATATTTCGTTAAGTTATAACTACTTTAATAATCATTACAATAGAACTTATTTGTCTTTTAGAAACATGAACCAAAATGCAAAAATCTAGTAACATTATGTATTTATCTGAATAGGTATTTGTCGGAAAGTATTGGTGATAGAGTTTTCGATTTCCTCATTTAGCAAGAATTCCCATTTTTACCCGTTAGCTAAACCTTTCTGAAAGAATATTTTTCTAGATAAAGGGAAAAAATGAAGAAACGACATTACATTTTACGTCAGTTAAAAAGTAATTCAACTCTCTGTCTTATCATGCTTCCAAACTCGTATTAAGATTTATTTAATATGTATAAAATGAAGAAGCCTTAGAGAAAGTAACAATACATTAATTAACTGCAGAAAAGAGTAAGTCGAATTTGGCTTTTCGCCAATCACTGTTATTTAAATTTTGCAGGGTATTCTTCAAAATTCAACTCTTTATGGAAAAATTTCCTATCTTCGGAAAGCTATTTGCGAATAAACACTTTCTCTTCGCATTTATTTACTTTTATTCTACTATTTCTTAGCTATCAATGCCTTAATTAAATTTTGTGCATATTCAGTTACACTTTATATTTAATTAAAGCATACGTATGGTTTCATGAATAATGAGTAGCGAAAGAAGAATGTCGACCGAGTTTGGTTTTTGGAGAGAAACAGAACAATGAACGCTTTTCAAGTGTGAAAAAAAGTATTTTCTCCCTTTTAAAGAATAATGTAATCAATTTTTAGTTTGGGAAGATTCAGAAATGCTATCTGCTTAATGTATTATTAAAGTAATAATTGCATATTAATTAATTATTTTTTGCTCTTCAAATTCGGAGAATTCGCAACACTTCTTTGGAACATAGAAAAAAATCATTGTGTAAGAAACAAGACACATTTAATTAAAATGAAAATAAACGTATTAAAGGAATGTGATGGTACAAAATAAACTTTTAAACAGTAGCAGTGTATTTTAAAGTGTTCAAAAATTCATAAAATTTTGTTTCCTATGACAATGGTGTATGATATACCCTTGATGACCTTCGAATAATGAATACATTTGACAGAGTTTCAAAATATTCATAAAATTTTCTGAATGTAAGAATTTTGTTCAGAGATTTCTAACGTTTCTTTTTGTCATTATAATTAATTTCTAAATTACTAATGTAATTATTCTATAATCTTTAAAATGTCAAAAATAGGGTTTACTGAAATTTCGACATAGAAAATGCAATGACTTATCATATATCAATGGTGAACTTGGATTTATCTAAAATCTTAATTCTTCAGTTTTGATTCATAATGTATTGATGCTTAAATTTCGTGTGGTGTATCAAAATACATGCTTTTAAGAATTGCAAGTAAATTTTGTTTATAGTTTCATAAATAATGCGAAAAAAGTAAAAGCTGGATGGAGTTTCGTTTTTAGAGAGAAACAGAAAACTTGTTTAAATTGTGATAGGTAAAACCGATTATCTTCCTTTTAAAGAATAATCTAATCGACTTTTGGATTAGGATGTTTCAGAAATACCGTCTGCTTAACGCGTGTTCAGAATAAAAATTGCTTACTAATTCATAGTTTTTTTCATAGTTCAAATTCGAAGAATTCTTAAGTATACTTTAGCAAAAAACCGAACGCATTAAATTAAAAAAGGAAAATAAACATTTTGAAAGGTTGCTATGATTTTGACTTCATTTTTATGCACTAGCACAATTAATGTTAATTCGTTTTATAAAAAACTGAAAAATTGAGCTATAAAATTCGTGAAATTTTAGAAAAGGGGTAACACACTTATTTTGTAAGAAACTCTGCTTTTATAAAATTTCAAATTTAAAAGTACTAATGTATTTAATGTAGTAATTTTTTGTCTTATTTCTATATTTTCAAAACGATATATTTTTGGACAAAGGGGCAAAATTTATAAATATATTTGCAAAATTAAAAATTTAAAATTAAATCTTTTTATGAAAATATCTTGAAGTATAATATATTACAGCGTTAGTCATGCGTTTATTCAGAAATATTTTTTTTCATTTTTAGAAAAATTTATTTCATCTTACCATTTATGATGTTACGAAAGACATGGTTGAACAGTAACATATCTTAGATTTGGTTTCAGAAGCAGAAATGACATTAGAGAAAATTTTTTTAAATATTGCATTTATTCACTTCTAGCATGTTTGTAACGAAGACAATTTTAAATTCATTAAAACTGAACTGCTTTTACAGAATCCATCACATTTCCTTTGCTTTTAATCAAATTTTAATAGTCGAGGTAAATTCGTGAAAAAAAGAAAAATCATTGAAAAAGAATACAAAAAGGTATTGATGGGATAAAAATTTGCACACACTCCTGTCTCAACATAAGACAGTTTAAGAAAAATATTAAAAAAAATACTATGAATTTTTCTTTGTTAAATTGCAAAGTTGTCACAATCATATTATTATTATTGCGAAATATGAAGTAAATAAATATGTTTTCCATTTCCCAATCTTTTTAAATTTTAAATACAAAAAGTTTTATAACGCAAAAATGATTTTCCATTTTCATATTAAAGCATTTTTATGTTTTAACCTAAAAATTTGAAGAAATTAGCATAGTTAATTAATATTTAAGATAGATATAATTTAATGATTTGGAAAAGTGAGAATTCCATTTCAGTGCGTAGGATGCGTTTTAGAGCTGCTATGCATTGCATCTACTTAACACCCATGGATTTGCAAAAATAAGTCTATAAAATGTACCTTTTATATTAAATGGTATTCGAAAATGCAGCAAAAATACTGAAATTTTATAAGTTTTTCCTGGTCTTTAAGATTATTACTAATGTTACGAAAGCCAGATGCAGTAAACATTCTAAAGGTGGAAAGAGTTTTATCGATCTGTGAGTCAGAACAGTAAAATATTTTCATTCAAGGCTGATTTAATTATTGTGTAATTTTATCGGCGAATTTGGTAGCAGAGCTACTAATAATCTGCAGAAGTTAGGCATCTGAAAAACCTCTGTTTGCCCAACAAGAATAATTGCAATCTCCAAAAGCAACCGTGTGGTGTGAGTTAAGGGCATATTTTGTAACTGGGCATGCGGTTGTGAATCTCTAATCTACTCCATTACTGAAGTATCGATAAATACGGGAAAATTTTATAATTTCTGAAATTCAACAAGCACCTTTGTGGGATTCAATAATCCTCAGACAGGATGGAACAAGGCCACACATTCACAGCTCATTACAGGTCTTTTATAACATGATTTCACTAATAAAAGGGGTATCAGTCTGTTCTTTTCCTGATCGTGTCTGTCTCGAACGCCGGGCATTATTTTTGGCTGTGGATGTATTTGAAATCAGTCCTGCATGTTGACGATTTTCCGAACTTGATATTCACGAAAGATAATATTAAACGGTATTTTATAAACATGAACTGAGATTCATTATGTTTGATTGTCGAACATGCTAAGCACAGTATGTAGTTTGCTCAACAAAGGTACAGTCAACACATTAAAAATATTCTGTTTAGTCATGACCCTTTTATTTTAATTAATATATGTTTATTCATCTAAATTAAATCTTTAATTTCTTTTGCGTTAATCATACAGTACTCTTTTTTATAACTAATTTAATTATAAAGCGAGAAATATCCAGCTTTTGATTGCACAGTTGGAATTTTGAATATAATATTTTGCTAGAGTTGAGTTTTGGAGCCCTTTTTAGTATTTTTTTAATTTCCTCTTTTACTGTTTTTTGAAGTATTTTGTTGTAATTAAGGTTAAGGTATATGTGTACCACATAATTATCAGAACTCTATGAATTCCATAGAAAAACATTGCCAGAAGAAATCCCACACCAAATAAAATGACTATAAGTACTCATTTTAATTTTTAAGTTGATAATAAGATCAGATAAGTCTAATGATCATTAAAAGAACATAAAATCTAACTTGATTGAAATAGTCGTCCTTCAGATTTTGAACATAAATAAACATATATTCAGAGAAATTATTATATAGCGCAGCTACGAATATTCTGTAAAAAATGGATTATATTTCTTCTTTTTATAAAGGCGACTATCGGCAGATTTTATTTAATATTTATATCAATATCTTGATAACATATTTTGCTGGTTGAAAATATAACAACTTCATTGAATAGGTTAAGTAATTGATATAGATGAATTCAGTCTTGAAATTTCGACATATGAAATCACGCCCTTTCTCTTTCTTCTATTCTAGCAACATGAAAATTCTAAGATTTCAAAATCAGTCGGTAAAAACTAATTTAAAACATTTTTATTTCCTCATTCTGGAATGAAATTCCATTGAAACAGATGATAAAAGAATAGTTCAAATTACAAGAGATATAAAGGAAATTTGAAAATTTTAGATGTGCTGAATCAATACTGGTCTAGTTTCTTTATTTGTTGTTTGTTTTTCATTTTACAATATTTTATTTTTCGTTTTTAATTCTCTTTCCTTCTAAATTTTCAAGGTTAAAGATTAGAATCATCAAAAGTTGTTTCTATAGATGACAGAATAGAACTCGAAAGAAATTTTCTCATTTTTATTCATGCTAAGAAGCATCACATCCGCTTTTAGTTGATGAAATATACTTTTGAAATAATTGAAATTTTGAACTCATTGTTGTTTTTTCCATAATATGAATATTATCAGAAATTAATTAGACTATCACTTAGAATTGTTCTAATCTAATTTTTTAAAATTACTTGCATTGGATTATGTCTTTATATTTGGGTTTTTACTCTGTTAGGTTTTTTTAAAATCACGTAATATTGAAACATTGAATTGCATGAATGTTTTACTAAGTTTTATTTTTCGTTTTTAATTCTGTTTCCCTCCGAACATTAAAAGCAAATGATTAGAATCATCAAAAATGGCTTCTATTAATGACAGGATAGAACTCGAAAGTAATTTTCACATTTTCATTCATGCAATGAAGCATCATGAACGCTTTTATTTTATGAAACGCACTTTTGGTGTCCTAGTGGTAAGGTCTCAGCTTCGAGGCCGGAGGGTTGCAGGTTCGAAAACCGTTTTCACTGAAGGTCCGCTTGCCCTTTAAGTCATTCATAGTGGACAAATTTCCTCCCGCAGCGCTGGTGTGGTTAGGAAGTTTGGAGAGGAGATCGCCAGCTCCGGTGTCTTCGTCGTCATCTCTGGCGCAGCATGGCCAAGCCTGGCTCTTGCGCCATAAAACCAAAACTCACTCACTCGTCGTCATCTCACCACGGTTCAAAATTACGAGGTCCGTCCCAAAATAGCCCTCGCGTTGTTTCAAAACGGGACGTTAATATTACTAAACTAAAGTAAACGAGACACACTTTTGAAATAATTAAAATTTTGAGATCACTGTTCATTCTTCATTTTATGAATATTATCTGAGAATAATTAGATTGCACTTCTAGAATTGTCCTAATCTAATTTTTGATATTTCTTGCATTGAAGCATGTCTTTATATTTGAATTTTTTACTCTGTTAAGGTCTTCACCTAATCACATAATATTGAAACATTGAATTATATTAATTTCAAGTAAGGATCTCATGATGATGCGCATGTTACGTCATATCAAGTTCAATAATTTGAGTTTTCATCATTTCTGTTTACTTCTAGAAAAGTGGCAAAAAATCTTAATGTAAACTAAATATTCTAATCTAAATGCAAATGAATCTTAAATATTAAACATTTTTATTATACTCAGTGATAATTTGATCTATAGTTAAATTTGCAATAGCTTTAGGGAATGCAAATATTCAAAATAATTTTGCCGTGTAATTGCAAGAGAAACACTTTCATGGTAAATTAACCTCTATAGATGAAAAAATTCTAATATCCCAGAATACACTCATCCATTTTTAGGTATTATTAACGTAATTATTAATGAATTTTAATACATTTCGCGACAGAAAATAATGTTTTTTTTGGAAACAAAGATTTAATAAATAGTAGGCGTTGTACAGATATTTTTTACTTGTACCATTAGTTAAAAATATATCAAAATGTAATTTACATTAAATAAAAGTCTGCATTATAAATAGTAATATTTTAACATGCATTTCCTTTGTTTGCGACTGTTAATAACAAATTCCGTCCGTATATTAAATAATTTCTTTTGCATCACATTTCAGTCTGCTTCAAAGAAATTATAGTGCAGTGTTTCCTTAATAAAATTGAAGCACTGCATTTTTGAAAAAAAATTAGTGCCTTCTTTTGATTTCTTTGCAAATTATTACAATTGTTTGTATTTTTATATAATTGTTACACTGACATTTCCAAGGCAACATCTGGCTGCATTACATATTGGTTCTAGCAAACGATTATTCAAAATAAATGTAAACTATGTAACCAAACAAAATTCGGACTGCAAATATATGACATTTGTTTATGTATATCCTTAATTGCAAAGTTATTGTAAGTAACAGAATTTTGTGTCTAAAGCCGTGCCATGCACATTCAAGATGAAAATATTTACATTTTCTGCTATAAGCGCAGTAGATAAAATAGTAATTACCTTCATTTTTTATTAAAATCCCCCGATAAAGGACATCAAGAGGATTTTAATAGGAAAAAAAGAATCCACAGTAACAAAGACCAATATTCAATCTTTCTGAAGCAAGATCAGACATAATAGAAAAAACAATAAAATATAAATTTGTGCTTTAAAGGAACCCACCACTTATACGTTTAGATAATGGCTGAAGAGAATCTAAAGATATCTTTTAAGACGGATGTATCCCCAGAGAAGCTGGAAAGTGCAAAGTCGCTGCCTCCTTTCTTTATTTATTGGATGATAATATCTGTCATCCCTTTTCGTAACCCGTAGTGTTACCTATTCTTAACTACTTAATTAGCAATGTATTAATCAACAAACACGTGGTGATACAATTTCCAACATACCGGTTTCGAGGTGACAGTGAAATCGAAATGCATTAGTGGTACGCCATATCTACCAGCCCTTCTACAGATAAATAAAAATATCTTCTGTAACATATGTACTGTCCTGGGAAAATTGTTGATACGAAGCAATAAATTCCACTTTTGAAAAACAAAGCGATGGAAACTTAAGCATAAAGTTTTATGCAAGAGATGGTTACTTCGAAAATCTTTATTTAACCCTCTCACACCCGGTCCCGGGCGGTTTAAAAACTTCCCCTTAACAGCAACGAAGGTCGGCCTTTGAGGGGAGGGGAGGTTCTGAGATCACTTAGGACATAAGCGTCTTAGGGAGCCCAATTATCCTTGCCAACTACAGCCCATTTCTGTGCACCTTAGGGAAAGGTTATAGCAGGGGGGAGGTGGTGGAGTAAATGACAACCCAGGTTAGGAGAGTTCAATTCATGTCGTATTCTCATTAAGGTCCGGTTTTATAGGGGCTAGAAGAAAAAAGTCGTCTCAGGATTAAAGAATTGAATGATTAAGCAAAACAAATTCTGGTAATAAACCAAATTCAGATGGTACAGGTGGGACGTCTGAAATCTCTTTGTCCTTCATTACATGTCGGACCATTCAAAGTTAGTTAGTGCAATCAGTTACTGTTTAAACTTGTTATGGCATAGAGGAACACAAAGAGGAAACTACAGATACTGGAAATATATAACGTGAAATGCTGCTTAGTATCCATGCATTAATTGCTTACAAATAAGTTTTCACATTATTTCCCGTTTCAAAAAACAAGACAATAAACTAGGAAGGATAACAAAAAGACTGCATACAGTAAATCCTCATTGAATGTGCATCTTTTCAGTAGTTCAGCACGCTAATCTCGTAAGAAATGAAGAACAGCTATTGATTTGGTAATATATTTGGTGATGATGTCCAGTGAACAGTGAATATATTATTTATTGATGTTTCAAATAAAAACCATCAAGGGATAATGACGA
>BGPR01000006.1:3082886-3461612 GCA_013235015.1 Araneus ventricosus
AAACTGAAACAGTCGCTGTTAAAAAAATGTAGTTTTATAACATTTTATAGTAAGTTATGGCATTTTATAGTAGTTGTGAGTTTGTAATGTTGCTAAGAAAAAAAATGTCTAGACAAAATTGCTTTATTTAGGTTAGGTTATAGATCCTTAAATCATTCAAAACGCCATGACATTTCTACATCTCTTACATCTGAAACACATTTACATAGAACTGACATAACCAAAGAGAATGGATCACTAGTTTTAAAGCTAAACAGATGCATCTTTTTTTATCTATGTACTTTTTAATACACACTTAATATTACTATTACGGCTCATTTTAATATGTTCGACAATTTAACTTTGAAGGGGAAATCACAAAAATATACATCAAGAGAAAAAATATCCCTGTGAAAGATGAAACAAAACACATTTTTGCTAATAAATTACTATCAGACGGTACAGGAAGGATAAAACCGCAGTGTTCAGCATTACATATAGTGTCATTCAAAAGCTAAACATTTAAAAATATTTTATGAATGCATTTTGGTAATATTTTAATTACCATTCTGAGGGTTCTTCTAGTACTTTAATTGAAAATTTGTATATCAAATGAGCAAAAGAGAAAAATGCCGAAAAACAGTCTTTCATGCGAATGATTTAACATATGAAAGTACTAAAAAGGGGAAAATAAACCTCAAGCAAATTTGAAAGTTTTTGGTACCCTCGACATTTGAAAAAGGAATTGGTTAAATAAAACTTTTAAAATAAGCAAACTTAAAGCTAACAAACCGTCATTGAAATATACTTCTTTCGAGGGCAATTGAGTGTGCCCGTACAAATTTTGTTAAGTCAAAAATTCTTTGGTTATTTTCTTTTAACAAAAACACTGATGCATATTTGCTTATTTTTAAGATTATGATGTGTTTAATTTTGAAGTCGGGTCATTTTCTAGAAATTAAAAATCTTTTAGCTTACTTCACCAAATATTATAGATGTGGAAAGACAATTTTTTTATGATAAAAAATTGCTATTCCAGCTCAGAAAATTAATTCTCCTGTAAAACTTAATTTTAAACTTTTGAATACTTTGTGCGATCATAAAAGTTATTTGCTTCCAAAAAAACTGTTATTTGAATTATTTCTTTTACCAGAATGTATGATTGAGTTATTTTGTTATTTTTACTCGCTCAAGCTTTCAGTTCTTTTCACAAGATAAATTAAATGCGATTAAAAAGCTGAGATAAAATTCTTTTTATATGAAGCCTTATATCGTACGGCCTTTTTAAAATTGTTCTCACACTGTTTATTTATTAGCTACTATTACTTGAAAGTTTTTACTTTAAAAGCTTGCTTGCAAAAATTCTTTTCATAACGTTTTCAGAATTATGCTTTTTTTCTTGTTTGCTTTTCATATTGTAACTTTTTCTATTTAATTTTCTGAGTTGTAAAAGATATAATACAAAGTTAAAAAATTCATACGCCGAGGAAACCCACGTTAAAACCTCCGCTCCTCGTAATTATATGCTCATCGAGAAAGTACCATTTCAGCCTGAAAATTAGCGAGAATTAATCCATAAAAACTGCATAGGCACAACGATATGTATTACCACAACGTCAGAGCCAACGATTGATGGAGCAACGTTAAGAAACCATCAAGTATCTCCTTTTATTTCTCTTTATAGCTTTTAAAAGCGAAAAGAGTTCATTTTAACGTGTTTCCTATACAGTTCCTGCTTCGTTGTAAATTAAAACGTCATTTCTTTTGACCCGATAAGTGAAGTTACTGTAAGCGGTTGCTTTAATATATACAAGAAATTTAACTCAAATGGTGGCTGAGTTTTTATTATTGCTGTCATAAATTGACCTTTTAAATTCTAGCCATTACGAAATGAAACCACCAAAGTTGGTAAGAGTTCGTAATTCTTAAGTAAAGAATTCCCATGTGTTTGCTTTAGCTTATAAAAGGTGGAAATTGAGAGAAGTTAGTGTTATTTAAAGGACGATGTTCTTCTAATTTTTTCATGTTTTATCGAAATACTATTTGAAGTAAGCGTTTTTTTTCTTGGAAGCAATTATAAAATTTTAACTTTATTCATTTACTTCGTCAATTAAAAGAATGAATAAAAATAAAAATTAAAGTCAGTATGAATTGAAGTTATAAGGTTTGGATTTTTGTATTATTACATCTATTTGAAAGTGTGTTAGAAAATCCATAGTAGTTAGATTTCTAAGAATGTCAAAAAAATTAAGACTGATTTTTTTTAAAGCTTGAATTGATGTTTTATTGAAAGAATATTTCAAGTAAATGAAAATAAATTCCTTATAGGCAAACATAAAATTTTAAACTTTATTCATTAACTTCTTCAATTAAAATAGTGAATAAATATAATAATTGAAGGTGAGAATGAAACTAAGTTATAGGGGTTGAATAGTTTATAGGAAGTTTGGAGCAGTTTTCTTTTAAGTACTGAGGAGCGAAGCTTGCATATTATGTAGAACTTCCGTAGTAGTTATAATTCTAAGAATGTCAAAAATATTAAGAAATGTTTTTTTAAATGAATTCATGTTTTATCGAACTAAAACTTGAAATAAGCGTTTTTTCCTTGGCCAAAAATATAAAATTTTAATTTCATTCATTAACTTTGTCAATTGAAAGAATGAAGAAAAATAATGATTGAAGGTCATTATGAATCGAATTTATAGGGGTTAAATAGTTTATAACAAGTTTAGAGGGTTTTCTTATTAGTACTATCCAGCAAAGTTTGCATATTTACAAGAAAATCTGAATACTTAAAACTCTACAAATGTGAAAAATATTATTAAAATCGGCAAAATATTGTTAGCTTTTATGATGAAATTAAATATGAAATAAATATAGATATATAAATGTCAATCAAATATTAAATTAAAAAGAAAGGGTATTTATCGAATCGATAGACACAATTTTCGGATAAGCAATGAGCCTTTTGCACAAAATTTTAAATGAATACAGAATCGATAAATGCATTTGTCCTGTTTCTATAAAATTATTGTATAGCAGAGCTATCAAGCTAAATTAGTGTATTTCATTTATGAAAACCGGATGATTGGCCACACATATATTTAGCTCATAACAAAAGCGATTGATTCCCATCATTTGGTTGTTTACTGAAATTTATCTATAGGAGTAGAATTCATTTCGAATGGCCGTTGAAGTGTAGCCCATTGAAACTGTAACTTTTCTTTCTGAAATTACAGTTTGCCATCGGTTCCAGTTAAATATCATACTGATAATGCATATATGTTGGTCTGAGATTTAAACAGTCTCTTTGTTCGCCGGAAAATAGTACAGTAATTCATTAATCTAATTAATTATTCCTTTTTAATTAATATTTCGAATTAATGTTACATCTTTAGATATTCTATATCAGCCGAAATTCTGTACCAGATATATTTTTAAATTTAGAAACCAAAAAGATAAAACCTATGTTGCAACTTAAAGAGAAATGCAGGAATTTAGAAATTTTAAACGTTTTTTATAACTATCCACACGTTTTCTTACTTTAAATACTTTTAATTAAATTGACTCGTTTTACGTTTGTAAAGGTGGAATTTTTAAATGGTATTTCATTTATTTCCTTATGAACTAGAGTTAAAAAATCATATACACTTTTGTATTATCGATAACAATACATTATTTCAAAATTTTTAAATCATAAATGTCAGTTAATAGATTAATTTAATTAAATTTTGATTAAAAAGGATGATGCCACCTTTAAAGAATTAGAACCTATGAGAAAACATTTATTTAAAGATTCCACAATATTCACAGCATAATGAATTCTGTATTAAATTCAATCTTAATCCAAATAACAAATTGTTGAGATTAATCACCTTCAAAAAAACCGTTTTATACGAATTACCAGAAATAAGGCAATATATTTTTAATGATATACTATTGATCTAGTCGCGTCACATCCTTTGATGAGTCAATATGAAATATCGGAGTTTCTGCTTAAATGAACGTATCAATTTTTGAAATCTGAAAGGTATCATTGTATTTTTGAAGTTCTTTACCGAAAGAATAGTTGAATATAAAATATTTATAGGAATTAAAATAGAATGAAGGAAATCATCCAAGACCGAGTTTTACATTTTTAATCTTAGCCGCTCTTATTAAGTTTAAACTGTTTGTTTATTTTGTTTACGTGTTTAAAAATGATTTATAAGTGTCTTAAAAATCATTGTACACTATAAATAAAATATGGAATTAAAAATGTAATTTTTATTCCCTATTTATACACTTATTGTTCGATCAAATACTTTTTTTTCAAATAGGATTTGTCGACTGACCATGCTTTCATTAAGCATGGAAAATCACGCATATTAAGAGTTTAGCACTTATGGAACAGAAGGCATATAGTATAATAAGCTCGATGGTTTCAAGAAGCCATTAATAAGAAATTATATTAGTATATTTTTTCATGAAGAGTTTATTTTCATTATTGTATAAACTAATTCCTTGAAACTGTAGGTAGTAACTGAACGAAGACTACGACGTTAAATAACATCATGAAATGAGTTTTAGTGACGCTGACAAGCTATCATTCATATGAATATGACGAAGTGTCCAAGTGAGACATACAATGATATTTCAATAAATTTAAATCCTGCATGGGCAATGAATCAATTCAAACGTCTTATAAGATCCCAAGTATACACACCTAGTAATATTGTGTACAATTACTTTAAACAGAAATTTTAAAACAGGTGTTTAAATTAACCTTCATCTCAATTAATTATAATATTAGTACAGAAAATCAAAAGCTTTTCTATGCATTGACTGGTATAATAATAAGGTGACAAACCGTACTTTTTAGGGAGAACAGTCCTCCATTTATAAGTTCTGTCCTTCCTCGAAAAGTGTACAATAAACTATGTTGCATTTATGCATTTGTCATATTACTAGCAGAGTGTCCGGCGTTGCCCGGTCATTTTCAGGTCAAAATCTTTTGTAAGACCGGAATCTGAATTATTATTTCTAAATAGAGAAATGTTTATTAATATTATTTTATTTCGAGAATCAATTTTTTTATGAAAAGATCCATAAATTAATAGTACAAAAATTTCTTCCGTTTATCTCATATCATAGTATACAATATTACATATATTTCTTGCATTATTGACCAATTTTGGATGGCATCTCATTATTTTAGGAACCCTGACCATAAAACTTTCATGCTAATTGGTCCATTTGCTCAATGTATTTCAATAACTGACCTCCACTCAACCCAGAAGAGTGCGAAATAGGGCCAATTTCTCAATATAGTATTATTTTTCTGTTGTTGTTGAACAATGTTGGATTCATTTTTAAAATAACATTTTAACAATTAAAGTGTCTAAATCAACTAATGAAACAGGTTTCACCAAAATTGCTAGGGGCCGTTCTGAATAAAAATTTTTCTATATCTTATCGGTAGTGATCATCCTAAAGGGTTGATTAAAAAAATTGAACCCCTCCATATTTTTATATCGACATGTTGAAACCTGCGAGTTATGCTTCATTTCGATAAATCCATTTTTACATGTATTTAAGACATTACACCAACCTACCCTGAAGGACTGGCTTGGGGCTTATTTATCCTCAATAGTGCTTCATGTCGGTTAAAAGGGAATATGCGTACCAACGTTTCATCGAAATCGCTCCAGCAGCATCGAGTTTTGTGTCAATCGGCCTGTGTCTTTGCTCCACCTTACTTGAGGTATTGAGTAAGTATTTGTGATAAAGCGCTTTTATTTGGCTTGCGAGGCACATATGTATAGTATCATCAAATTGCTCAAGGAGAATCAAATTTCATGTGAATCGTCTATTTGCCGCATGCATTTAAGCGACATTTTCCTACCCTAACCTTATAGATTAGATTAGCATTTATTTAACCCTACAGAATTTTTAGCTGGCTAATTAGAAGTATATGTACCAAAATTCATCAAACTCTCCCTAGCCCTATCCAACAGTGTGCCGATCGGCCCAAGGGTTCACATGTATTTTAAGGATTTTTCCCAACCTATTCTGAGGAATTTGATTAGCGTTTATTTACCCCTACAGTACTTTTATTCAGCCTGAGAGAAACGTATGTACCCTCTGTCATCAAAATTTCCCTATCTGTATCAAATTTCATGTCAATCGTCCCTTTTGTTAGAGGTATTGAAACGACTATCACCACCCTACTCTAAAGGAATTATGTTAGAGTTTATTTTCCCATAGAGTATTTTTAATCAGGCTCTGAGAAACATATGTACAAAATATCGTCATAATCGCCAACAGCATGTTAATCGGCCGTACTATTTACGTGTATTTTCACAATTTTGTTCCACCCTTCTATGAGGAAATGGATTACCGTTTATTTACCGAAAAACTACTTTTAGTCAACCTAACAGGAATATATGTACCCATTGTCATCAAAATTGTCCCAGTTATATCAAGTGTCGTGCCAATCGACCCATTTATTAAATGTATTAAAAGGACTTCGCCCACACTTTATTTTCCCCTATAGTACTTTTAGTTGCCTAATAAGAAGTATATGCACCAAATTTCGCAAAAATAGCCCAAGCCACTCAAATCAGCAAACGTGTCAATCGGCTTATTTGTTATACATGCATTTTGGAGATTTTGGCCCATCCTGCCATGAGGGCCTGGATTTGGACTTATTTACTCCTACAGTACTTCAAGTTGGCTAATGAGGAGTCTGTGCACCGAGTTTCATCAAAATTGATACATGGAAGTGATGCTGGAACAAACATATATACATACATACATTGATTTATATATAGTGAGATACTGTAATCTGTACTATAATTGCGATGGATAAAATCATTGTTTAATTTACGATATTTTTTATCTTCAATTACTTCGTGTCCTCCTTTTCATTGGTAAAAGGTTTGTCACCTTAATAGCAGAAAATGGTAAACTTTTGGTTCTAATTGTTCTAGTGCTAAGATTAAGAGATCCATACTCAGTAGTACATAGTGGGAAAGAAGCATTGTTATCATCTATCATCCTTTCAGTTCAAAGCTTCTTAAACTTCTACCACTTTGACTCTTTTAACGCTTGAAAAAAATGCGCCACCCCCTTTTTCAGCAGAAAAATTGTGTCAAACCTTTTCCGCCAGAAAAATAAAATCTTCAAAATCACTATTTATAAGTAGAGAAATAATAACAAAATGATGCATTGACTGCTGATAACTAAAAAGGAACGTAATTCAGTTTAGTTATTTAGTAAATTACAATGAAATCTTGTAAATCAAAATTATTTTCTAAGCTATTTTTGCTTGCAAATATTAAAGAATCTGAATGAGAAGAGTTCTGTGATAGTTTTCACGATACTGGAATTTTTATTGATCACCCTACTATGGGTTGTGACCCACAGTTTTCGAAATTCTGATTTAGTTAATTAAGTGGTAGATTGTTATTTAAAATTTTTAAAAATATGTATAAAAAAAAAAAGAAATAAACTATTTCATTAATCCTCTGACTGCTTACCCCGCTGAATCCTGCGTTTTTCTCAAGCTATTGTGTTTACTTAGTAATACTATTACAGTGTCGAATCGTATTATGCTAATATAGCCTTGCCCATAAATAACAATTCACTTGGTTGTACGGTTATTTGAACATGTTTACGAATGTTGCAACTAAATAGCTATTTAAAAAATTCTGCAGTCAGTGGGTGAATAGTGATGACTTTTTAAGTTTTCGAAAAAAAACACTTAGCGTATAATTTCTCTTTCGTACATTAAATTACACATAATTAAGGCACTGCAATATTCATTAACACATTTTAAGCAAAAAAAGATTCGATCACGAAATGAATTTGGGTAACTTACAATGTTACGCTTACTCAAAGACGAATTCATCACATTTAACCGACGCAAAAAATCTTACTGAATCTTTTGAGCTTTCAAATTTCTCCGATAGAGACGATGAAAAAATATAAGAAGCTGTAGCTCTAATTCAAATAAATATCCATGGTGTCAATATAAAAGAACTATCATGCAAAACATTTCCGTGAACACCGTTTAAAGATATTGTAAGAATGTTTGCTTACAAATGACTAGACGACAAGAACGCTTATGTATCGTCAACACTTGGAGTATGCATACATTCGAATTTGAAAAATAACAAAATCATTTATTTGTAGAAAAATTAGAATGAAAAGCAGAAAGGAGAGCAAAAGCTGTTTGTTTGCTTAAAAATGTAGAATGCCGGTATCTCTTGTAAGGCAAATAATGCAGATTTTTATGAGCCAGAGGATCCTTTTACTGCTCCTTTCTGATTGTGGGTCGTATTTTTCCTTTCAGACAAATAAAATCAAGCGACAGCTTTTGAAAAGAAAGTAAACATTGTGTTAAAGTGTCGGAAGCCTTTAACAAAAACACGTCAACAATAAAGTTAAATTTAGCGAAACAATAAACGGGTAAAAGTGTCCTTTTTATATGTTTCTTCAAAACTCTGTATCCCTTTCAAGGATCATTAAGTTACAAGTGTTGGATGCAGTTTCGTCTCCAACTGTTTGAAGGATGCAATCATATTCGTACACCGGATACTTATCTTTCCTCGATATAATATCAATTATTTGGTGACAAAAGTATGAAAGGAATCGACGATATATTTTGTTGACTCTGTATTATACGTCTTCGCTTTTATTGAGTTTGCTTTATACAGTCAGTAGGATATTGTTTTTTGTCGTAATGACTGCAATGAAATCTCTGTTGCAGAGGAGGTTATTGAGATCCCATGTTCTTCATCTTGAAATTGCATTCGTTTCAAATCTTTATTGGTTTCCCTCAGCAATTAGTTGTCAGAAAATCATACCCAATACTCGGGTAGTGTATTTTCATATTTATTGAAGCATTTATTTGTTTTTAAAGATTTCTTGTACTCAGAAGGATTATAAGATTTGTTTCATAGAAAGACAGAATTCATGTGATCTTATGATATAACGTACACATGATGATAAAAAATGACAGCATATGGAGTAACGGTTGTAACACCAGCCTCATATTCTCGAATACCTAGATTTCTTTCCCGATCAATGAGGGTACACGAATCATTAGAGCCCATCTTTAAAATTATGTGACTTATTCAAAATCCCTATAGTTATTGTTTGGCATTTATAGTGGTCTCGATCAAATTTAGTTTGTAGCATAGCTTCAGTAACGCGAGAGAATCGCTTGCTATCCGTGCTGTGTACGCCACTCGTCCGAATTACGCAAAAATAGATGCCTACTCAACTTTAACTTCTGTTATACAGGCCACTTATTGAATTATGGCTCATATTCGTTTTGTTCATAAGCTCAATGCTTTATGTTTTATCCCCATTCATTATTGTACTTTGATGGAACCAAAAGTTATCTTTTTCTGATCAGATCATTTCTTCTTATGGAGAAGAAGTGTTGGCGTTGCTTATAAATAAAAATGCCGATAGATTAAACATCCAACAAATTGCTGCCGATTTTCAAGAACTGTCACATCTTACGAATTGCCTTATGGCGAAAAGAAAGTCCCAATACGAAAGAATGGCAAAAGTAGCTTATGAAACAGACGCGTGGAAGGTGACGGCTACTAGGACTCCGACCGTAGTTCCCGATTGCTGTCGTGAATCCGGTTGCTTAGGCAGGACAGGGTTAGATCCTTTGTGATTATGGAACTGACGCATGTATCTTAGCATTCAAGCTGTGATTCTACTATCATTTAATGCTTTAGTGAAAAAGTATAAGTTTAATATTGAAAAAAATCCTGAAAAAAGTAGAAATGTATGTATCGTTTTCAAATTCAAATTGGTAGTTTGGAGAATCTTAGACCTTCTTGAAGAGTGTCTTTATCAGCTAGAAAATACTCCTCAGATATAGAAGGGATAAATTTTTTTAACAAAAGTATTTGAATGACTGAAATTTAGCTTCTTGATTTTTGAATTTTTAATTATAAATCGATAATTAATTTCATAAATACAGAGGGATAATAAGATATATCAGATAAGCATTAAAACCGGACACAAATAATACGGAAATTACTATGAATATAAAAATGCGTGAATGTAATTATAAAAATGTATCATATTTATTTTATTTATTTTTATGTGATGCATAAGTTTGTATCTTTCTCTTCATTTTGTAGTAAAATATTCATCTCTCGGGCCACATTAGTAAATCTTTTAGTTAGTTGAAACATTCTCTGCGTATGAAAATAAATTTTTATTTTATGTTATAATGAATTGTAATGTCGTATGTTTCATCAGTTTTTCCAGATGCTAATTAAAAATATCTTCTTGTTTATTAGTTTGTCATTTCCTAATTAAACTGATAAAATAATCTTTTGATCATTTTTAAGTATAGAAAAGAATAAATAACAGTTTAATTTCAGAATTCAGGTTGCATTGCATGCTTATGAATTAGTTAAGTTATTTTTGGCTAATGAAACAAAGCCTATAAATGATTAAGGAAAAACGCATCAATTTATCTTTACGAAAGCATTTATTTTGAAGCAATAATTAGATGGTGATTTGATGCAATATTAGTATGTATAAAGCATTTCGCGAAAGCGTTCGAAAACGTGAGATACCAGGTTCATTTTTAGCTGAAGATATTTTTTAACTTGTTCTTTTTTTAATAATTATCATTTGATAGGATTGAAAATCCCACTTTAAAGTTTCTCATGATTTTATAAGATTGAATATTTTAACCCTGTTTCTGTAGGTATATTTTAGAATGACTTTAACACAAATTTTGGAAATTAAATTTAAAAAAAAGTTTCGTGCTATGTGCTGAGATATGCTCGTATAGCCAGTCATGCATGTTTTTATAAAAATGTAGCTAGTAGCACTTCATGATATGAAAATATTAGGATTTCATGATTATGAATTTGAAAATTCCTTAAAAACTCTGAAAAATCAAAGAGTATAATTTTCATTTCAATTTGTTTTCTTAATTTTAAATTTATAGTAAATTCGAGGCAGTTTTGCAATGAAGAACAATCCACAAAATGCCCATTTTGAACGAAAGCTGTTTTCGCAAAACATTAAAGCAAAAACTTTAATTTCCCATTCATCCAAAATTTATTGTTGCATTTTTAGTCGTTTGTTCTGCAACGCATCAGAATGCATAGTAAACTACATTCACTTAGGTACATTTTACATAAATACACTGAAAAGCCATAAAATTGTTTATTGTTCCAGAGTTCATAATTGACTCAAATTACGATGAATACTAATTTTTTAAAAATATTAAGACTGCGATCTATGAAAAATGTCTTTTAGTTGAGCCATTCAAATTTGCTGTAAAGTGGAAGTTTCTAAAATGGATTGATTTTGCTGAGAAATGTTCTGTATAAGGATAGAAAATTTGTGATGCAGATTATGTAAGTACTTTTTGAAAGAAAAATTTGTAATTTAGCTTCCATTTAGTAATAGAAAGATGAAAATTTAAGCAATGGAAAAATCTATTTCAGAACATTAAAACTAAATTTATTTGTCTGATCATAAATATATTTCTTAATAGTCTTCTATAACTCAGTTAAGGAAACTTAATTTTAATATTTATGCACATATGTAAACAGTTTGCAAATTCAATCAATTGACTTTTCACTCACCTCTTTCAAAATTTTGATTCTTTCAAACACACAAATCATCAGGATATTTTTCTAACCATAATATTTAATGGCTTAAAAATAAATTTGATTTATGGCTAATGCATAAAATTCTGAGATAAGGATTGCATAAATATATGGTTTAATTTTTTGAAAAATAATCAGAGAGCTCATTCTTTTGTATAATATTCGCAAAATATATTTATTGAATTTATAGATGCAAAAAGCATTAATAACCACTATACTTTTATTTCTTAATAAATGAAGTTATTATTGTGAAGTTGTCTTAAACTGTAAGTTATTTATATTTTAAAATATTAGTACAGTACCTCCAAATCTCTATTTTTTTTTATGAAAATACATTTTTAAATGTGGCAAAAGTTTACATTTGTAATGTTTGCGAATATATTCATGTCTACAATGTCAAACTTACAGTATATATTTCGGGAATGTGATTCATATGAGGCCAACGATTAGATTCATCCAATTTGTAAATAATGTTTTCAATATGAAAAACAAATATTTATTGTTAAATATTAAAATTAGTTAAGTTAAGCCTGTTTTATGCATCCTTTAGACCACATGAAGAACAATTTGAAGTAAAAATGGGAAATATTCCATTGCAATTTTTTTTAATTACCTGTCATTATAAGATATTTTTTTTTATTTTTTACAAATACTAGTATAGTTTCAGTCTAAATTAGAATGATATTTATAATTACTGTTGTTCCTTGAACAAATAATATTTAAAAAATAATTTCTCATCAGACATGTAATGATTCAAAATATATGATATGAATGTCATATGTCATATAAAATTTCAATATTTTATTGAAACACTCCTTTTTTATCAGAACAATTTATTGGCATTCATTATATTTTTCGAACGTCTTATGAAAATTGCGCATATATAAATATGCTTTAGAATTCATTTTAGGATAACTCTAGCAGTTAATTATGCAATAGTAGAATACACTGTTCTAAAATAATGCTATCACAAAAGGTAAAAATAACGTACGAAAATATTCGAAGCTGCAATTATTTGGAAAAACCTAATTATGTCATATGGCCATTCAAAACTTGCATAAAAAATGGTTTAATGTGAAATATGAGAGAAATTCCTTCTTACCAATTTGCAAAACTTACTTACTTGCGAAATTAAAAAAGAAATATTAATATTCTGATAAAATTGCCTTTATTCTTTTAAAGGTACTTTTTATACTTCTGTAAGAAGACATTTTCTTTTTTGCACTTTTCAAGAGGTTCCTTTTACAAAATCAACCGGATTTTTCAAAAGGAAGCTTATGTTCTAGAACGGCTAGGGAAAAGGGAATCACAGTGGAAAGAACAGATTGGGGAAAGAAATTAATCGAAGTCATACGATAGTTTCTCCCTTGTGGCCTTTTATATTCATTGCGATAGTTGGTTGTCTGAACAAATAACTCGAGCTCTCTTTTAAAAGATCTGTGAATCGGCGAAGACCAATGATTTGGGCTCTAAGAGTGATGACCTCTGTTCTTAATGTATAGGAGGAAGGGACAAAGTCTGCAGTAAGTTTTGCGAACAAATTTCATGGAAACTGAGTGAACAAATCTGACACTTATTGTTCCTTAGGAATAGTTTGAAAATACTATTATGTTTACAGAAATAAGATTTCTGTGCATTTTGCTTTGCTAAATTACGTTCGCTAAATATTGATTGGCTTCATGTGACTATTCTTCATTTTATTCATTAGTCATATCTACATCGTTTTTAGTTTTCTATAAAGAAATCCAATCTTATATCAGAATACAAATTTTTAGTAGCCAATTATTTTGATGAAATAAATTTATGCTCTTATAAATGGGCTTTTGAAATATATGAAAAGTATTTTTTTATATGTAATTCGAAATTTGAAATCTCAGGAATATTTTAATTTTGGATTTTAACAAAATATACAAGTAAAGAAAAATAACTCACTTTTAAGGTAAGTATGAAAAATTGAGAAAGTCGGTTCACCTGTTTACCGGATTTAAGGGGAATGCGGGGAAATTGATACACTTTTTTTGGAAAGCTAAAAGATGATTTTTCTTAAGATAATAATTAGAACTAAAGCACTAAATTTATACATTTGTTAATCTAAGGTTTCAGTCAAATTTTGGTCATAAATAAAATAATAAAATATTTATTAAACTTTTTTCCTAAAATGAATATTTATCAATCTGCCCCATACTAGGGGTACATTGATACACACAGAAATATCGATAATAATGATGGTTAATAAGTCTGGAATCAAAAGAAAATGTGCTTAATCAATACACTTTATATTTCAAATAAAGGTTTAAAAGTTTAACAAAGTAACAATCTTTTATTTTAATCAGAGTTCAACATTTTTAATGAGACTGGAAAATTGAAACAATAATGCCTCAGAATATAATTTATCTCTATAAATAATAAAGGAGAAAGTGTGCGTGCGTAAAAATACTTTCGAGGGAGGAAATGCGAGCCTCGAATCCGTTTTCGGAAATTTTAATTAATTAATAATTAAGGAAACTTTTCGCGTTTTTGCTTGATGACTTACAAAAATAATATAGCACAAAAATAATTTTCACACCATCTGAAAATACAAAAAGTTATCTTTTCGATGATATTAATTAAGTATCCGTAAATTTTTTTCCAATTTTAATAAATTCGTAAAAATATTTTAAACTTAATTTACAACAATACTTTTCATTTTTGCAATGAAATTCAAACCGTTTTCATTGTTTAAACAAATACTCAATTGCGTGCTTCTCTTAGATAGTTCATTTTTTAAAGTTTTTTTCCCATTCCTGAAGACTATTTGCAAATATGTTGCTGTTAAGGCGCATTGATACACACAGAAGATTCGTATCAATGTGCCCCGCAGTCAATTGCATCAGTCTGCCCCAAGATACTTTTTTACTTAAAATAAGTGGTCAAGCAAAATCAACGCTGAAAAACCTCAAAACTTAATATAGTTCAGAAAAATGAATGTTTTTTCCTACCTTTGGAGTAGATTCCCTGGCAGGAAAACGTAATTAGTTAAAGAAATCACACAACACGTACTTAGAGCAAAATTTAGTTAGACTAGAAGATTAGCGATTTGATTCATTTGTAAATTAACTTTTGACTTGACATGCCCGAAAAATATACCGTGTACTAAGGGTTTCAGTGGCATATATATGAAGGGATGTGAACATCTTGAGCCATTCCAAATATCAAAATTTTTGAACTGTATCAATGTTCCCGCGTATCAATCTCCCCCTATATATCCTTACTGTTGCTGTACTAACTGAGTTTTTTCATCTGAGAATAGGTTCACGCAAGTGTCGTATCGATAAGACGTTAGAGTTTCACTCTATATATGTATAGTCCAGTCATTAAAGTAGTTTTTCAAGCAAAGTCTGGTGGAGTTGTAATTTTTTGCTTCTCTATGTTTTTCGGGATGCTGATTACGAATCTGAGGTTGGCCACAAAACTTTTTGTTGGAATTTTAGTTATAGCCAAAAAACATGAAAAAATTGATCCCCCCCATTTTTTTGCTTATAATTAAAAAACTATCAACTTTTGTATATCATCATTCTGCATCAAAATAATCAGCACAAAATTTCCAACAATTTAGGTTTATACAATTATTTCCTAACGCATACCGTTTAGGCGCTATAACTAGGTTGAAGTTTGGGGAATGTTTGGCTTGCTTGCTAACGCGGCTTGAACGATAACAAATCTTCCTATGTGTATGCACTAAAATTTACTATCTTGCTATTAATAGACCTTACTTTATACCTTACTTATTTAATACACATTCTCTACCGTAAAGTTCTTAGTGAATATAAATTTTTCATCTGTTATATTAGACAAGAAAGTACTTTAATCCCGAGCAACGCCGGGCATAACAACTAGTTATGAATAAAATTTCTTGATTACCTCTAAAAGGTGATAATGGAAATTTAAACCCACTTTCACAATGAACAGTCTATAGTGTTACAAAGAACTAAAAGTACTTAGTGTAGTTTTTAATTAAACTTTATTAATTTCCATTAACTAATTTAAATAACTTGGTATGTAGTAGCCAAGAGAAAAAATGACATGAAAAAAATAATAAACATTCCAAAAAATAATAAATATTCATAATAACTTAATAATAACAATAATACGACCTGAAATCATAAATATGATCATAGTATGTATATACATTACCCAGATTCTTCACTGTATCTTGGTCGCTTTGAGGTTTATGGTCCAATATCAATCAATATCTGACTAATCTCTTTAGCTTCTGATCACCCTGTAAATATTTTTTTTACTCTTGACTCATTTATTGCCATAAGCTTGATTTCTAGATTTATTGCTAATGGAAATTATAGGCATTTTGACGGTCAAATGTATTCAGATATCTTATTTTCTTACGTTTTTTCAAAAATAGGAGAGTACTTTCTAGATTTTTCGTAAAAATCTGCATTTAAAAAAAAATATTTTAAATCTCATCTTCCTTTTAGTTTAAAAGATAAAATTATTCAGTCAATTTTTGCTGTTTTAGGAAATTCATTTCAGAATGCTTGCTTCTATAAATGATCAGAACATTTATTTAAGCATGATGCATATTTTATAAGCAATGCAAATATTTGTATGTGCTAGAAAAACCAAATATAGCATAAATAGATTTAGCTTGAGGGTAATATCCATGGAGTTTTGATTAAAGACATAAATGTATGTCTTGAATCAAAACCCCAATTCTCTGGATTCTCTCCAATTCTCCAACTCTTATTCTATTAAAACAATATTCTTCAAGCAGAAATGAAAAAAAAAATACATGTCTTGAGCATCGTTTCCATAATTAGGCGTTTTACTAAAAAAGTGCATCCAAGACATTAAAATAATATTGAAGGAAAACAAATATCAAACTCGACCTGATACATTCATCAGTGTTATAAAGAACTTGATAAATTTTTGCGCTTTTGCTTACAAAGAGACAAAAATATATGCGAACACTGCCTTCTGTTTTCATTCTGAAGGACATGGCCTCGTGATACATTCTCGACAATGGGGTAGAAGGAGAGACCGATTCTTCCTGAATTACTTCTTGCATATATGATTGTGCATGTTAAATCTCCTGTGTTATGTAAAGATTCCCAATGTTCGTGAGACAAGCAAGTTTCAAGGTTAGGGTGCTTGCTCAATTGTCATCTTCTTAATCTGACAACTGCTAAAAAAGTACAAAGAAAACATACGTATGAGATTTTTTTTCCAATTAACCAAATATAATTTTCCGGAAACATATTGAAAGTATTTAAAATTGAGAAACTTTAAACTAGATGTTTATGAACTAAAATTATCAAAAAATGCATAAGCAATATCAGTGTAGAGTAATTAAGATTAGATACTGTGGTTATCTTATAATTGCAAGATAACCAAATAACACTTGAACAATCAGGAAGAATTTTTTCCATTCTTCAATTCGGAAGAAACTACCAAAATTTAAGCATATATTTCAATATTTCGCAGAAGAATTGTATATCATTTCATTGGATATGCATATGAAATACATGCATACATTTTCATATTCCCATAGATAAAGACTTTCAACAAAAAAATGAAGGAATGATTTTCGGTTCTGTAATTATATCTATTAGCATAAGATATTGTACGGTATCCCCACGATATTGTTCGATATTATGAATGCAGCACAATTTCTTGAAGATATCGTAAAAATATTAAAGAAACATGCCATAGAAATAATGAAGAAGCATGCCATGATGCTTAAGCAGCATGCCATAGACTTTAAAAAAGGTTTTGAAGTAGATTCAGTCTATAGTGTTACGGAAAACTAGACCCAAATTTCTGAATATAATTACAACACTAGAAACATAAAGATGTGCAAAATTTTATAGTATCATTCAATATTCATAATACTGTATAATTTCGTATCAACATTGTAGAATATCTTGCGATACTTGAAAAGTTAAATGCAGATATTATGTTCCATTTTCATCTGAAGATCAAACCTTGGTGGATATAAACATCAAGTGGCACTAACATTAAAATAGTTATGATGAAATATGCACTTGGATTAGAAAAGAGCAGCAGCACTAACTTTTACATCTCCGAAAAACTTTTTGAATAAATATCAATAAATATGTGGGACACAAATGTATGCTGCGGAGAATAGAAAGACTTTTCATTCAATCGATCCAAAGTCATTTTACTGAAACCTATTGAAAACACTTTTATATCGAGAGGCTTTCAGCTCTATGTTTATGAACGAAGATTAATAAAAAAGAATAAAAACTATTTGTAGAATTCAGCTGAATAAGCAATATCAACGGAAAGTAATTAAAATTACAAAACTGTGGTTCTTCTCATAAAACGAGTGATCCTTTTTTTTATCCATCGAAGCGTGTCGAAATAAAACGTCTCCTAAACATGGAGTCACGATCAAATAATGCCTGAATAATCACGAAGCATTTCTTTCCGCTCCTCAGCTCCGAAAAACTACTAAAAGTTGAGCATATGATTCAAAATTTCATTCGAGAATCGCATATCATTTCAATAGATATGGAATTGCCGTTTATTACCATGTTACAGAAAAGAGCAAAAAATAAATACAAGGAGAAATCGGTTAAAAATTGCTTGGGGAACTTCTGCAATTCTTCACATATTTCGGGCGGCAGCTGCATTTGTATTCTTTATTTTACTTTTTCCCGCTCCGAATATTAATAATCTTGTATGGTTCGCATAAAATAAATGATTATGGTAGAAGTGAAAGAAACAACTATTGAATACATGGGACATTTCCTGCGTAGGGAAGACTAAACGCAACTCCTTTACAGGCCTGGTATCATCGATCACAACATTGCTCTTCAACAATGTTACGCCTTCCTAAACCAAGTTTATTTAATTCTTTACAGATGACACGGCACGACAAAAGTTGCGGGGGTAGAGGGAGACTAAACTCACAATAAAAAACGATATAGATTGTTGGAGGGGAGGAAAAAATGTCTTCTTAAGAAGTATGGGAGCTAAACACAAATAAAATTCAGTTTTTTCCAGGTCAGATAGATTAAATGCCAGCGAGAAATAGTTTTCTACAAGGCGGTCATAGAAGCTTTTAAATTATATTATAAAAATGTTTATATATCATATTTTTTAAACTTATTTAAAATTTTATGAAAAAATGTTGCTTCTGATATATAAGGACAACGAAATAATAATCCTATAGTCCAGGGTTCCTTAAATGTTTTCCCCTAGCGACCCCATATAAAATCGTGTGACGACCCTAACTATGCACGAAAATGTGTCTCGGCCCACAAGTTTACTTGCAGATAGAAAAGTCAATAAGTTAAAACATGTCAATAAATGATAAATAAAAAGCAAGCTAATTAAATTCGTTTGTATAATTTCAGTTAAATGTTTAGGCAGTCTTCTCCTCCGATTTAATTTTACTTACTAATGTTATAAAATATGATAGTATCAGCACTGTTCTTGCCAGTCAGAATTCCATGCACGAGACATCGTTTGGGGTTATGACCAGTCGTTAAGACGCCTGGAAATAATATAAGAGAAAAATACAGCTTTAAAGCAGAATAATTTGTTTGTCTAAAAATAAAATATAACTTTAAAGGGGAATAAATATTATTAATTATCAGAGATACACGGATAAAAATTCATGCATGGAGCTTAACACATCTGATAAGTGTTAAGTGGATGAAAGATATTATACAGAGTGCTCCAAAATATCTGGCAAAAATGAAAGGGTAGGTCAGACATAGGACAAGCATCCAAAATCAAGTAGGAACATGGGTGCGCAAACTTCATCTGGAAGCAGCATATTGCATTTAAAATAATACAGCGCTGGCCACAATTGCCGACACTTATTGAAATTTGCACATTTTTTCAAATATATCCTCTAACTTCGACCATATAAAGAATAGGTTTTAACTCACAATTTACATTGAAGATTCGGTCAAGAGGGCATTTTGTTGACCAACCAGAAATTGATGAAGTCTAAAAGGGATTTTTCCTCATTCCATTTCACAGAAAGCTAATAATGGTTTGCAACATTCATCAATTTTTTCGTGTATTGTGCTCAATATTTACATGCATTTTCGTAAAAAGATATAAAGGTTTCTTTAAAAAATCCCAAATTTTCTCGCATGTTTTTTGCTTATAACTTCCAGCGTTTTCAACCAAATTGTATGAAACGTACAGAATATGTGCCAATATGCTAGAGAAGCATTGTCTAAAAATTTGAAGTGAATACTTTGAATATTAGAGAAGGTTTGAGCGTTTGTAGTCAATAATTCTTTGCTGCGCATGTGTGAAAGGTAGCCTGATTTGTCTTTCACAACTTCAGAGCCAGATATATCGGGCAAATTATATAAAAATTTCAGTCCAATGCCTTCAAGATTCAGAACTATATAGGCAGTTTGGACAGCGCTGTTTTAGTTTAAATGCCATCTGCTTCCTCTAGATGATTTTCCTTTGTGATTTTGGACGCTTATTGCATGCCTGACCTACCCTTTCATTTTTGCCATATACTTTCGAAGCACCATGTAGATTCTTAATATTTAAAAAAGTTTAACTAAAATGAAAATGAAATTTTCCAGACATATACTTAAATACTAATGACAGAAGTGATCCTTAATCAGGCAGTTGTGAAGCAACTTCAATTACATATTGTACAAGTGCTAATAAATAAGCATCTTTAATCCTTTACTGCTGATTTTTAATTTTTCAATTTGTGTCATCCAGTTCTGTATAAATTAGTGCAAGGAAAATTAAAGAAATAATTAAATAGTTTTTTTAAGTAATTTTAAGCTTTTGAGTATATTTTTCAAAAAAGAGCACATTATTCGTAAATGCGATTCCCTAATTTGTTTTCTTTCTGCTTATTAGTTCAGAAAAAATTCATGCTCTTTTTGTCTTAGAAGCTCAACACGGGATGCTTGGTTAGAAAGTTATTTCAGTTGCAATCCTTTTACTTCAAAAATAAATTCATTTGGCAAAAAATAATGCTTATTTGTGAATCAGATTATAATGTTCATGTCAAAGTTATGTTGATATCAAGCTATACGATTAAAATATGAGTAGGTCATTGAGAAATTTAGGATTACGAATCACGGCATTTAAAAAAAATATTATGTTCTAATAAATAACAAAAACCATTGAACAGTTCTATAACACAAGGAAAGAACCAACTTAAAGAAAAACGAATGTCTTTTATTAATCAAAATTATTCGAATAAACATTTATGAATTGCACTTGTTAGGTCTACTATTCTACTTTGGAAAATATATCAATCAAATTTTATCTGTTTAATTCCCTTCAAGCAGTTTTATGCCAATGTCAATTTTATCAAAATATTTGACTTTATGAAATAATTGAAAGAGATTAGTTTTACAAAAATATATTTCCTATAAATTATAGAGCCTAAGAAAATAACAAATATCAGGTAATCAGATGAACATTGGCTCAGGAATTGCATTAGGGGCCTGGTGCCTGTCTCAAAGTTATTCAAATGAGACACTGGGACAGGAAAAAAATGCTTAAACCCCTAAATGAAGATATGTTTTAATTGATGAGCTTCTTTCACAGAAAAATCTCCGATTAACGACACAACTAAATAGCGATTATCGACATGCTGAGTAAGAAAATAAATAAATTGAATGAAAGTTATTTAATTTATTTAATTTTATAGAGCCCTTTCTGTGACCCGTAGAAAAACTTAATACGCCATTCACCGTAAAGCGTCCAATCATATTAGCACGTAATGCTAACATGAGTTGTGTTTGGCATTGGTAGCGTTGTACTTGTGCTCATTTACGGTAACCATAAACACAGTCACCCCGACCTGCCTAGGCATACGGGAATTCTGAATGATGGCCGTTGCAATAGAAACGAGTACTGAGGTCGGGTCCTAATGGCCAACACAGCCTCACGGCCCAACCCCTCCCGTAGGAGGTTCGTACTATCACTGGAGGGGGGACTGCGCCCCCCCCATTCATGTAACCCTAGGCGGGCGAGTTCCTTCATATACAAACCTGAGCAACTCATCCACATTTCGTGGTGCCCACATCAGTAGGGTAAGCTCATTTACGGTAAAACCAATAATCTGGGTTTTAATGTTCAAAAATATGATACCAGATCTTAGAAAGAGAGCATCGAATGATCCTAATATTTTTAAATACAAATTATTCCAATGATTTAATTCAAATGGATAGTTATGTTATTATTAAGTATATTGTTTAAATGCAGATGCTGTACTTTTTACCCCGTTGTCTATGGGCTGATAAAGATGCCGCACAGTGAAAACACTTCCATGTTATACTCATCGGAGAAAATACTAACTTTGAACTCCAATTACCTTGATGGCAGTTTCTTTCTGCATCCTATTGTATCGCTACTTGTGTGATTTTCTGCTAACATAGACAGATCAGGATATACCACATTGTAACAGGCCGAAATTAACGAAATATCTTTTATTCCATAGACATAAAAGAAACGTTTTTAATTTCGCTGTCTGAATCCCAGTTTGAATAAAATATTATGAGATTCCTTTACCTGTAATCTAAACGTTAATAAAATTTACATACGCTATATTTTTTATTTGTTGTATTCATTTGCCGAATTCCAGTGAATATTACTGAAGTTCTGAAAATTATGCATTTGGAATAAAAGTTTGTTTGTTTAATATACAGTTTTTAGTTCAATAAATAAGAAGATAACAAATTATCTTAAAACAGGCTTAAAGAAATATATATATTTATTTAATGAAAGAATGTCTATAAAAACATTTATCTTTGATAATTCATTTCTTTTGCAAACCGAAACATTCTTCCTTTGATCGTTAAATGTAATTACATTAAACAGTAGAATCTTCTAATCAGGCTTATTTAAAGCTAATAAACGAAGAATTTTATAGCAAACAAAATATTTCTTTATTTCTATTTAATGGAGTTTCTATTTTTTGCCATAAATTATTAATGCTTAAATTGTTATCTATGAAATTAATGATTAGGATTTTTCAATGTTTAAACAGAAGTTCTTTAACTAAATATTTAAAATCCATTAAGAATTAATTACTGCAAGTTGATAAAATGCCAATTAACGTAATTTAATTGTTTCATTAATAAAGTCTGCACTTTGATTTTGCAGAATTTTCAAACTTCCGATACATTTCTGCCTTTATAGATATCTTGTGAATCTAGAAAAATAACCAACATGGGCTTATGTTAATCTTCTTCCTTAAATGTTACAAACTGGATTAGGTTTAAGATTGAGAATCATTTCATCTGGGAATGAAATTATATTAAATTTTAACTTGTTACATATCGTTGCTTTATTTCAAGCATTTTTAATTGAAACGTATATCCTTTCTAAATTAGTGATCAGTATATATTTTTTAAGCTTTAAAAATAATTCATTATTATAAATATTAAGTATATTTTATCTTCAGTTTAAATCTTAATATTATTTTTAATTCACTGCATGGGGACGTCACACTAAGAATTCAAAGTTTAATTTAATTAATCAATTGACTGATAATTAAATTCTGAAAGTATTAAACTAGTTTATTGTCTTTGAGATGATACAAGCGAACAAAATTTCAAAAGTATAGAACATCACTAAGTGAGTGAAAAATCGATTAAAAAATTCAATCTTTGCAAACATGAAACAAATCAAATTAAATAAAGTTACATATAAAGCTTTCTAGGAAAAGATTGTTACTTATATATGTGTTTCTCTAATATGCAACAAAGCTGGATCTAATTTTACGTGAAAAGTTGAACTGTGAATCAAATCCTTGACATGATATTGGTAAGTGTAAACGCTTTAGTTTGGTGATTGATTTAATTTGTAAAATTATCAAACTGCGTAACAATGTATAAATGTGAAAAATTCGGAAATTCTATAGCATCAGAAAGTGGGGAATTCATAATTTCTGATTCTATATACAAGGAACAAATCTTTATAAACAGAAAAACAAAACATTTTAATTAATATTGCTTAGTAATTAATTATAATGCAGCTTAAATTTAAAATAAAACCAAATTTCTAAAATAATTAAAATGAACAATAATTAGTTTGCTTAAATATTACCTTAGCATAAAAAGGAGGAAATTTCGAAGCAATTTTGAAATTAAAAGAAATCATCTGTTTTCAGATAATTTTGCCAAAAGTTTGATAATCAAAATGATGATTTTAAATCCATCCTTTAAAGTGCTTACACGAAACAATTGGAATCGTTTATCTACAGTTTGTCTAATGTAAAATGTCTATGGAATAAATTGAATACAGTTTATGCAATATAGTTATTTTAAGAAACATTTAAATCTAGTTTGTATAAGAAAATTTTTATAGCCTTATAAACCCGAAATAAACGCCGTAATTTTTCTGATTAGATAATTTTTATTGCTGCCTTTTAAAATCCTTATTAAAACAATGCATTTCATTTGCTCATAGTTTACAAGACATATGCAAATAGAATGCATCTTGTCTATTGCAATATTCCAAGATGAATTTAGCGTTTAATTTCGAAGAAAATATCTGATAAATTCTAATCGAAAGATATAAATTTGATCAAATCTAGGATCTAAAAATTGAATCCTATAAACTTCTGGGATAAAAACAATTTGTTTCTCTTATCCGCAGTTCCCCTTCATAATGAAACAGAAATAGAGCTAAAAAAATCTCCGCTAAGTGCAAGAGTAAATCTGAAAAAAAAAGAACGGAAACACAATTCATTCTCTAGTCTCTCACGTCACTGAAGATGAGCCGGTTTGATCAGTAGTGTGGAACGGGATCATTAGAAACAAACAGAGCCTACTTCAAAAAGCATTATCACTCAGCCATCCCTGCTCTTCTGATTACAGACGAGCTAAAGATGAGCCCTCAAAAGAAAATAAGATACCATTGTGAAAAGTTGAAAGGAACCTCTGGAACCACATCATTTCCAGCGATACAAGAGGTTATCCTAAATGAATAGAGAGCAGCTGTAACGACCGCTGGTTTAGGTCATATCTATCTGTAAGAGGTATCTTAATGAATTGTTTGGATCGGCAACTGAAAAAAAGTGATATATAGGTATGTGAAACGTGTTTTTCTTCTTATTCTCTCAGATTTTCTGCAACAAAACCATTTACCTGATACTACATCAGTTTTTCTTTTGCGTCTTCAGAATTGCACTTTTTGAAAACGAGTAAATCTGAAGGCTATGGGATAAATAAATAAGCTGTATCTTTAATAGCATTTGATTATTGTTCAATCTGAAAATTAAAAAAGCAAAGAAACTTAAAAAATATTTTAATTTGTAAAAGATACTATGCTTAATATGAATACAAATTTTTTTGCATCGAAAAATGCTAGCTAATGATAAAAAAATGAACTTTGCATCAGAAGCTTTAGTCTAAGATATATAAAAAAGAAAGTTTAAAAGAGAAAATTAAAGAAATATTGACCTACAACCAAGTTTAAAAAACGAAAAATCTGTCTACGAAATGAAATGCTAGAATTAATAGAACTGAGCAATAATATCGTTTAATTTTTTTGGTTATTCTGAAATCGTGCTAAATGGAAGAGGATGGAATATTCAAATTAAGGATCGTTTTAAAAAAATATTACTTACGGTAATCACATTAATTGACATAATTGTGGCTTGATTATTAGCGGCTTGAATAACAGACAAACAAGTTAATTATTTGAATTTATAAAAAAATAGTTCAAGGCTGACTATAACATTTATGGAATTTGTTTTCAATACAGAGCGTCATGAAAACAGAATGACAAAAAATGTGATTTTTCAAATGTTTCTAATTTTATATCAACATTTAATTTGTACATCAAACCGGTGAAACTAATGTTTCTTTTTTTGTATTGTCTTGAGAAAAAACTCCTTCTGCACCAACAAATATAACACAAGGATTACAGAAGTAAGTGAAATGTTCAATTAACGGTTGAAGGAAGTTTGGAGGGAAATGAAACAAATGCAAATTCTATAAAGAAAGAAAGGAGACGAAACAAATGCACAGTAATTCATTCATAGGAACACATGAGTGGTATTGAGCAATGGAGTAGAAGATCAAGGGGAAAAGATACAGGTATAAATTCAAATTCCATAAAAAATGTACAAATGTACAATAACTGGTAGCATTTACACGCACACATGGATGGTAAAGAGAAATGGCGTCTGCAATGTACAAGGTGAAGAAAAAAGATAAAACATTCAAAAATAAAAAAAAGCACACAAATACATAAAATATCACACAACACATAAAAACACCCACATTTCGCACAAGAAACGAAACAAAAGGGAATTATCGAATCCAAATAAATATTTATATAAAAACCAAATCCAAATTAAAAAAAGAAAATAATAAAAAAAATATTTTTTATCCTTCCTGGTCGGGCGCAACTAATCTGTGAGTTGAAGCACCCATATATTTAATGCCTAAGTGTGGGTTTTACCGTGAAAAGTTAGGTACCTCTTGTAGCTTCCTGGCTCCCTACCACTCACACTATGATGTCGTGTATTTTTCTGCAATGCTCTTTTTATGTACTTGAGAGGCACGTTAATCTGGCAGATGAGTTGCGCCGATTAATTTTATTATTTATTTCCTAAATTTTTCTCAATATTTCTTTTCATACACCTACAAACGTTTCGCATACCTGTGTCCCAGCTCCTAATTCAATGATGTTGATCGTTGTTTCCAATATACATTTCAAAAATTCCGCATTATTTCAGGCTCTCAACGACGACAGTTGCCACTGCTAAGGAACCTTACGGGAAAACAAACGTCAACTCCCTCCTGAATTCCTGGACATTTTGTAAGTTGAAATTGCAAATAAATATAAAAAAGTTATTTAAAAACGCGAATATAGCTTTGAATGACTGAATAGTTCAGTTTGATAAGCTTTTACTTAAGTGCAAGCAAAAAGTTAACTTTTAATCTCACAGATGAATTATACCAGACGGAAAGTTAAAATGTAGATACAGTAAACATGCATAAAAATTTACAGTCTAAACAATGTGGGAAAAAATTCTGTCAATAAATTCATGAAATGACGCAAAAGACGTTTTGCTCTGGATAAAAGTAGATAAAGTTGAAGGCCATGCTAAATTGTTCTTTAGACTGTTGAAGAGTAAATATTTTTCGGGAGTGAATTTAGTGCAAGACAGTACCAGGTGATTACCATCCTGAACTTCGCCACTAGAGCAGAAACACAAGTCAGTATAGGATAAATTGAAACGTTTTAGATAAGCTTTAAAGTTTCCATGCCCAGGGAGAAATTGGGTAAACTTAAAATTAGAAACGGAATTATTTGCTTTCATACGCCCATGAATAGAAGGAAAATTCTTTGATGGACTTCGCATTAAAGGATATTTGATATAAGCTGTTCCATTCAGATATAAAATTTTCCATAAAAACACCTAACATTTGTAACAGGATTTCGGTACATTCAAAGGGATCAAATCACTTTGTTTAGAGGCAGGGTAATGCAAATATCAGCATAAAATATACTTACAAATAAAATTTTGAAAATCAGATAGTAATAGCCACATTTTCACAATGATAAAATTTAGAGTTTATACGAAATTAAAAAAAAACAATCTTTACAAAGGACACAGCGAATTTTAATTATTTTTAAGATATGCACTCCTTTATCCTAAACCTTAGAAATGCAGCACCAATCAATTTCTTTGAATTTTGGTCAAAGTAACTTATGATCGTCCGAAATGTGCTTGCTATTTTAACTGTTTGCCCTTGGTATCATTCTGTCCCCACAGAAGAAATAACCAATAAAATAAAGGAGCAAATTAGAAACTAGAATAACTTGCACAGGCATTTTAAACGTTTTGCACAAAATATATTGACGAGAGGAAGGGTGCATTTTTTTCTCGGGAGGGGGGAGGGTAGGGAATTAAATGCTTGTGAGGACTAAATGTCACCACAACGCAAATAACGGGTTAAGAATAAAAACATTTTTATAAAGGCAGTGATATTCTGGGCAGTATAGCTGAATTGCAATCTTATGGGTGGAAAGAATACTACTTAAGAAGATAGTCACTTTGTAAATAAACATCAAACCAGTGAATTTCATATTCTACAGTGAATAGCCAATGGCCTTGTATGGTATTGCAATTATACCATGGGATTCTCTTCACTTAGTATACAGAACGAGCATCATAGTTTCTATCATCAAACCTCTCAAGTATTCCCACATTAAAAAAAGCAGGAAAGGCTCACGTAGATTCTTCATACAAAGCATTTTGGTGATAGGTTAGGAGAATATTTGTATCATCTAAATTCATTCAAAAAAGCATTACAAAAATATTGCCTCCTCTAAACTAAATCTCAGGTAAGCAAATGATCCCAGTTTTCTCTTCAGTATCCTATTGATTGAAATTTAGTCAAATTTGAACAATAATAAAATGCACAGGTTTGGTGGCTTATAACCACAAGTGTCCGATGACTTTCTTTATATGTCTGCTTCTGTTGGATTCTCTAATTTAAACTCTAAACAAGATGATGAGGTTACTTGAATTAAAATTCCATTAAGTTACCTTTAACAAAATACGCTGATGATCTTTCAGATTTAGCACGAATATAGTCAGAATTCTAAGTGGAGACTTACATTTTTATTGTCTAATTCAAAAACATGAGGCATTAAAAGATAATAAGCACATATATTTCTCTGTTCAATAAATTTGGAATAAAATTATTCTTTCACATGGGGGAATACCAGTGATTTTCTAATATTTCTTAATTTTCAGTCAGAAATATTGTCGATAATATGCAGCAGCTGATTATAAAAATTAGAAATGCAGAGTAGTCATTAAAATAATCATCTAAATTCTAAAGTAGCCATTACGCAAAATTGAATTATACATTTTTCGCAAATACGTCTATTAAAACCGTTTCCTACTAAAAAATTAAACTAAGAACAGTTCGATATTTTAAGGCTTCATTATACACTGAAATGTAATGCAGAATAACAACATAGCAAAACAGAGAAGTCTAGACGAATTCAAATTATTTTCAAAAGAATCGAGACACTTCGTTACTTTCTTTATCGAAATATATTTCTTTTATCCGACACACAGGTAGGTTTTTCGAAGCATCTTCTACTGAAAATTAATTCTATCAGATGGAAGTGATTCAACAATTCAAAAGCAATTGCGTAACATTTTAAGACGTTTCTATAAACGGAATGCGGTTATTTAATTTGCAAACATTACTTGCAAAAACCGCCATTTGCATTTTATATTTATTATGCCATCCAAAGTTAAGATGATAACTGTTGGAGGCATATTTTTCTTACATACTTTTTACAAGTCTGATACAAAATTAAAACAATTTATGAAGTACATAGAAAATGAAGTGTTTATTGAAATACTTTTAAATTATCTTGTGCAAGACTATGAAAGTCAATACCTTCATTTTATAACAGAAAGATGTAAGAAACATCTGTTTCTTTATTCTGGATTTGTTAATTTTGAGTTTATATGCGCTTTATCTAGCATTTAGTTGGCAACAATTCCATGGTGCACTCCATAATTTCACTTTCGAGGGTTTTAGATGCCTGAAGCAATTTTAATTAATTTGTATGCTATTTGCTTGCCTATGTTAAGTAATAACAAAAGTAAAAACATGGAATTTCTTGTAAGCTTCTAAAAGATAGATCACAACTCTCCGATCGTTTGGTATCATAGGATATCATCTCATTGTCTAAAGACTAAATTCTCGTTTTAAAATCTTTGAGTACTTTTAGATAAGTATTTATTTTTCATATAGAAAAAGTTGTTATTCTTAAGCTTATAATACTATTGGACAGTATTTTTAAAATATCGTCTTATAGCAGATACATTGACGGAGAAACAGAGACTATGAACCTTAAGATTATAGTCGCAAAATAGAAGATTTCCGCTTAAGACGGAGAATTTAGCAGTGAAACATAAGATTGCTTTCCCTTCATTTTCAAGGTTTTGGAAGATAAGATCAGTTTCCCCTTTCAACTGTTAGTAGAGTTATTTAGCTCCACTTGTTAGAATGAATCTTTCCATCATACATGCCATGATATCAAAAACTAGAGGAATAAAATTGTCTACAAAATGATCACTACTTTCTAGAGACTACGTCCGGGGGTGGGGGTGAAATCTCAAGGTATTAGGTACCATAGTACCAGCCCGATAGTACAAGAAAAGATATTCTAGTACAACATATTCATCACCTATAAGGAAATGGCGAAGATATTGATTAATAATTTAGTAAAATTGGTAACTGTTAAATATTATAACGACTAATAATATTGTGTTATCATTTTTAGAACATGAAACATCTACTTTAAAATAAATATATATTGCTATAATAATATAGTAATCTTATGTCGTAAAATAATCTCCTAAAAAGGCGTATGCAGAAAGTTTTCATTTTTGAATTAGAAGAAAGAAATTATTTTTTTATTGTAATCATTCATCGTCTGTAGATAGTAAACACTATAAATAAAGTACAGGAATCCCGATGGAGATGTATACTATGTGATTAGAACAAAGTCCAGACTTTATATTTACTAGTAATATCTAGACAATGGAAAATTTATATTTACTAAAAGAATAGATTATCTATGTAGCCTATTCTCGGTATGTTATTGGAGCTTACTCATTTTGATGTCTGATTGAAGACATTAAATCTGAAAACTTCATGATGAATGAAATAATACGTTTTTAGATTGGAGAATGTTGAGAAAGCACCATGTTGCCAAATCTATGTACGTCACATGCGTTCAAACTTTTTGATGCCTAATTGCAGAAATTAAATTTGATCAATTAACGAAAAATGAAATAATATGTCACAGATAGATAAGATATTTCAAAACATCGAATATTCATAATTTTCAGGAGAAATATGGTAGAAAAGTATGATTCAATATGTGATATACTAATAATAAACATTAGTTTGGAAGCATGATAAACAAATCAATTGTTGGTATCAAAATATGTACGATGCAAAAATAAAATATACTCCTTAATGCTTGAACATTTAAAGCACTTATTAAAACGCACATCGATCATTTTATTTGCATATAAAACATCATCTGCAAGTTTACAGTACTCTATAACGAGTAGCATTATATTCTGTTGGTGAATACTTCGACTTTACTTTATTTTCAGGAAATGCATTGTTAATTCCTTAAGAAATGCGAGAAATAATGGCTGTCGTTATCCATCATCTCAATTCCCTAGTTATCGGCATATAACGTGACAGACCGATAAATTTGGCTAGATTTGTCTACACACCTGCCTATGCAAATTTCGTATGCTCTATCTCAAATGAAGCTTATTTTCTGGCGCTTATTATGATGCCTAATTTCTTATGCTTTGCTCTCAAAACTGTGCGTCTTTTAGATATGATTCTTGGATCATATTTTATTCAATCCGAACGAAAATATTTGCTTTACAAAATTTATGCGGCGGTGATGAGATATACCTATTTGTATGCGTATCGACGGCTCCTCCTGTTATAACCATCCACAGGTTAGATGGATGAGCATTTTGAGGCAGACATGTGTAGCAGATACATTTCACAGAGCAGTATAAATATTACACATAAGTTAAATTTTTATTCGTCCAATGTTCAATGTTAGTAGGAGAAATACTGTCCATTTTCAGTGTTTATAATAGTCAAATTGTGATGCGCAACCCGGAATTTAATTGCATGAACAAAAGTTTGAGGGTTTTCTTCTTATACTTTTGTGGTAATAAGCGCCACAAAAGACACAGGGATAAACAAACTATCAATCTTCGTCAATTCGCCTGTCGCCTTTGACTGACCGATGACACCGTGGAGAAAAACAAAGTTTCACTTAGATCACTACTTGACCAAAGTATGCTAAATTACCTAGGAATTGATAAAGATATATCCCGAGAAATTTACAGAGCAGTATTTATTTTATACGTTCCGGCAGCAGTGGATCCACGGATGGGGTGGTAGACAGTCGCTACATTTACTGCAAAAAATTTCTAATAAAACCTTAAAGTTCATTTGATAAATCTTTGGCCTGGATAGAAAAAAACTTGGAGTCTGATTCAACAAAATACTATTTTTGTTATGTCATGTCTGTGTTTGATTGAGGAAACGTTTACCTATGCTTGAAGATTGCGGAGAAGTTTGTCCTTTTATTTAAAAACAGATAGAAGTTGCAGGTTTATACTGCAAACGATATATCATAGTATAATGCATATGATAAGGGATCACGGAATTCTAAGAAATTCAAGCATTTTGTTTCTTTTTCGGTGCCATATTATCCTTAAATTACTTCAGGGTTAACCAATTATACAGCTCTGTTATAAAACTACAGTTATTGTGTCAGCAAATAATTAAAGGTTCCATTTCTTTCTTTTCAGCTGCAAAACTAGCAAAAATTTCGTGTCATACATGTAGTACCAGAAATGCTTCCTTGTTTGTATAAATCAATCAATTAAGAATTAAAACACTGACATAATACTCGACCTTACTTGTGTGACCAAATTTAGCTTATGTGAGTCACTGGTATGAAAAGAAATTTGCAAGACTTAATTACTTTTCTTTCTGCATGGGTTTTATTTGCACAGAAGTAGTTTTTAATTTAATTGGAAGACTATGTAATCGGCTTACTATAACCAGAAAATAGTATAAGACACTTTATAAGAAGTAAATTCTTTTTATAGTGGATAATCATATAGTAGCACAAAGCAATTCCATAAGGATGGCAAATATTTTTTTTCATTTTAGAAGTCTGCTTATTTTATTGCTTTTGAACTAAATTTTTAGCAAATGTGCAGATAAACAGCAACTTCTAGTAAAATGTAAAACTGTTAACCTTACGAAAGATAATATTAATTTTAAAATAAATATTCTAAAAAATTTGAAAAGACAGAGATTTTGATGATGATAGATTGAAAAACAACTTATAAAAACTCTTAAGCGCTCTAGTAAAGAGATTACGAGATTCATTAATACAAGTTGAAATGTTAGAAAGTTAAATTTTTCAACGAATGAAAATGTTAACGTTTTTTTCTCAAATGCACTAATTAGATATTCTTAACGTAGTTTTTTTTATTAAAAAAGTTACTGAGTTCTCAATAATTTTGCAATATCATGACGCAATGTTTACAATGCAAAGCATACATAACTATATTCAAGCACTTACTGAAAGATATAATTTTATTAAATTACATAATTTACCTTTTTTTCTTGCGAATGGTAAAAATATTGGACCAGTAGAATATTTTTCGTTTATGAGATTGTATATATGCTGTGTTACTAAGCCATCAACATTTCCCTGCCTTGAAGCACTAATCTTGTGTGTCTCTAATAATTTTCTAGGCATTATTATCCTCTTGTTCTGTTGTATCAAAACATGTTTATTTATAGGGCAATTGTTAATGAAAGAAAGGAAGTATAGGTAGCATAGGAAGTCTTCTGAATTGTTTTCAGATCTCATCCTCAAATAACTTGAAAAAAAGGGGAAATCACATTCCTCTCTCACCGCTGAAATCTTTGTCTTAAGAGGTGATGTTCGATATTTTTATCTGTAATCTAAAGGTTAAATATGAATTTCAGGACTCATAACATTATATTAGTGATTCTCATTCCTTAGAGAACACAAAATGTGTTTCAACAACAAATTTATTTAAATTTATTAGTGGTTATTAATGATTTTAATTCCCTGGAGATCACAAAATGTATTTCGACAAAAACTTTATTTAAATTTATTAGTGATTATTAATGATACTCATTCCCTGGAGATCACAAAATGTATTTCAACAACAACTTTATTAAAATTTATTAGTGATTCCCATTCCCTGGAGGTCACAAAATATATTTCGAGTTTATTTCAATTTTAAAATGCACTGGAAGGAGAACAAAATTTAACAAAATCTTAAAATTGAAGTTAATATATTGGTTCCCAAATACTCAAAGATGTACCATTTTAAATTCCCTATTTACTGGCAGGGGAACGAAACTAAGCAAATATATTTCGAATGGGGCACGATTAAAATAATTTGGTAAAGTAGATTTCTTTGATTCAAAAGTATAAAAAATATTTAAAATTACAAATTAAATGCATTTAAATGCCAACTACAACTCAAAAATGGACGACATCTGCCGTCTAATCAGAAAAATAAATCTGTAGAGATTCTGGAAACAAGAAAAATAATTTCTTCCAGCATTTACTGCATACATCTAACAAGGAAGCAGAAATATAAGCTAATGCCTAACACTCACGATCGTATGAGCTCGGTCTTAAAGGGATATTCAAAAGCAACATATAAATTTGGGTATAAAATTCTAAAAGGTTGAGAATACTGCTAGTTTAGACGATGTGTGTGCTTATTACAAACCTGTTGTCTAATTTAGTTTATTTTCTGCAATTTTTAGCTGAATGTATACATTTGAGTGGAATAGTATGGTAGGTATCAGCAGTACATTGGTGAATATTGTTAAACAACGCTTAATAAAATGAAAATGCAATAATGGATATCATTTTTAATAAAAAACGGTTGAAGTGATGAATTTATACTTAAAAATGCATAAATAAAGTTGCTTTATTAATAGTTATAAAATTACTGAATTTTTAAAAAAGCCATTTTTTAAAGAAAACTTCGTTGTAAAGAAGTGTTCGTAGTTCATCAGCCTTTGTATTTTTCTGTAATTAAGTCTGAATTAGAAGCAACTAGTTTTCGTTTCGTTTATAGTAATTTTGTTTTAAGAGTAATAAAGAACAGTTTAGGAGAAAAGTGTGCGTCATTTTTCTCAGATAAGGTTTGAAGGTCAAGACAAAATTGACACACACTTGCAGACATAAAAATTATTCTAAAAAATACGTTAAACAAAGTCTTCACTCAAGAGTTAAGTTCGTTTTTTTCTTCTTTTATTTCTGAAAGTACGAAAGGGCATTAGAAACTTAAGTTGAATCAAAATGCCAGATAATGAATGAAAAATATCTTTAACGATATCCCTAATTTTAACAAAACTATACATGATGCTACTGCAAGCTCTACAGTTGCTTATCAGCATGTGTAACAACCTGCGAAAATTGCATTAATACAGTTAGTTGCATATGTAATGTATAGTCTATAATTTATTGAAGAAAAATGTCAAAGGTTTAACTGATTTAAATTTTAATTCACAAGTTATAAAAGGATATCTTAGCGAAACAGACGTTTTACAAATTTAACATAGTTACATTTAGACTGACGTTTCATTTTGTCTATAGGAATATTTGAAATATAATCAAATTTGTAAACGTCGCTTAGAAAAGAGTCTATTGACGAAAACAACTCAGTAAATCCATTAATTTCGTGTAAGATGAAGCACTGAAAACGTGAGGTTTGTCATCCTATGCTGTAATTTAACTCGAAATATATTAAATGTGATGTAATAGTGCAGTTTATGGTAGTCTTGGCGTGAAATTAAAAGTAGGAAGTGAACATTTCTGCTTTTAATTTCTTTAACTTGTATTCTTGGTTTCCTAAGACCAGAAAAATTCATTTATTTCTTTTCAAAAGATAATTTTCGATTTAATTCCAGTTTTCTAACTTAAGTAAGATTCAAACCAAAAGACCGAACAAGGTTAATTGCGCGCCCTACACACACATATTTATTACCATTACAGTATTTATCATGAAATAAAGAATGTGCTATTAATCTCATGCCTTATCAGGAGGTATCGCACTTATCCACAGAAATAGCTTATTATGCATTATACACTAAACAAAAATATATATCTTACTCACAGGAAATTGACGCAATTTATTATCCAACGAAAACAATCCTTAGTTCTTGAATAATGATGCGAACTTTGATATATCGTTTGCGGAGAAGTACAATGGTCTATACATCCATTTGAAATGATATCCTGCACACCATATACTATCACACAATTCTTTGTTATTTCATCGATCGAAGTAATTAAGAAAATATCGAATTTGTTGGACTGTGACAAACCATTTATATTGGAAAGGGCACACTCATAAGTTTGCAACAAAGCGATGGTTGTTTAAAATACTTGATACGTCGTTCTATTAATGTAAAGTGTAATAAATATGATATCTTCTGAGAGATAAAAATTCGCAGGACATTTTTTCAGATAATTATAATAAAATTGGATTCATCGGAGTCTGATAATTAAGGCAGAATAGAAATAGTACAATATAAGAGTAGCCGAGTTGGTTGTTTAAAATTCTCTATATGTTATTCTGTAAAAGATAAAAGCTATAAATGTGATGCTTTCTTGGAATAAATTATTTTTAAAGTTTTCATCTGTTTCATATCTAATTATTTTGAGATTATTCAAAAATTAGATGTTTAGAGTAATACTTTTTCTGTCTGAAATTTGAATATTTTAAGTAATAAAAATACAATAAAAGCTCATTTGTGAAATTAAATAAAACTGATTAAAACTGTTAAAAATAAATATTTAATTAAATATTTAAAAAAGTCTTATAATTACTTTAAATCCAATAATTAAAATGATTATATGATTGGCTAGCATCAAACATTATATATAGCTACATTAATAGTCAAGTTTTTAAATTTTGATAATTTCTGAAGTTAACAAATATAGTCGTAGTTTAGTAGTTTTTTTTTACAGTCATAAATATAAAATGCATGATTTTCTATTTAAAGTAAACATTGGAAACGGAATTTGTTATTGTTTATCCTAAACTCTAAATGGAAACTTGTTGCACTTGCTTATTTCAAAATTGACGTCATAGCACATTTTTGATATCCACGGCTATTCAAAGTCTGAAGTAAATTAAATTGAATTACTGTCGAATGAAAAAGTGCAACGAATAGAGCATCCCCCAAGATCCATCACTACCGCATCGTTTTTTATTTTTTTACCATCTCGAGATTCACATCTCCAGTTCGGTCGTCTGTTTTCTTTTTCTTCATATTATGTCCAAATCTCACAAAAAATTATCTTCTACTCCTTTTTTTCCGTATGTGTTTCTGAATGTTTTGGGGGAAGGGAAGTAGTGACCATTGCGAGGTCATTAGTCTCTTTGGTCAAGATCCAAAAAGGCGGACTAAACGGCCTCTCAAACTAGCGCCGAAGCATTTGGGCGTCAGCCTGTCTTTCACACACAAATGGACGTCTTCAAAATTGATTTCATTTGGTGGATTTTCTTTCCATTTTCTTCAACTTAATTGGGCAGATATTTCATTTCGAATTATTTACTTAGATTTTCCAAAACTAGCTGGATTTGTTTGAAGCTCAATGTACTGAATTAAGGCAATTAAGCAGATGGAGTTGATAAGGAAGACGTTGGTAGTGGACAATTGAAGTGTCTACTAAGTAAAATATGTAAGAAAATGTGACCCATTTAACTGATGCGTAAATTTTAACAGACATACTTCGATAAACATAAAAAATGTCGTTTCTTGTTTAATTAAGCTATATATTGGGAGGTTTTCAAAAACTTAATAAAACAATCAAGAAAATTAAGCAAAAAAGCTCAATTCTTGACAGATTTGTTTAGATTTCATACGAAGAAAATTAATTCGATTTACGTTATCTTTGGACTTTTTATTTTCAAAATATAAATGTCGAATAAAAAAGTCTTATTTTAAAAGTTTCTTCAAAACCTGGCATAACAATCAAATGGATTCGAAATTAATATAACAAAAATACATCAAGTATTTAAGAATAGTGAGTATCTTATAAAATACATCTTGCATTTGCAAAAGTCTTCAAGCGAAAATGTCAAACTTGGCACTCATAATAATGTTTCACAAAAAAAAAGTACTCAAGGAAAAAGTCAAATTTAAGGAAAAATTATGAAAAGTCAAGATTCTATAATTTTTAACATTAATTACAAATGTCCTTCCTTATCTTGTTGATTTAATTAATTAAGCTTCCAAATTTAGTTCTTTCATATATAAAGAATCAGTTTTTAGCTGTAGTCAGGGGCGTCTTATCCATTAGGGCTGCAGAGCTTCAGCACACACCGAAATTATTTTAAAAACTTGTGTTTTAGTCTTTATTCTTATTTATTTACGTTCTCACTCCGAGAGTTCTATGCTTATTGAAAATTTGGAAAAGAGAAATAAAAATGTAAAAAGAAGAAAGAGAATGAATCAACAAGCAAGAGAGACACAGGTCAGAGCTGCAAGCCTGATTGCCCCGGAAAGCATCAAAATTCGACCACTGTGTGCAGCTGAGCGGTGAATCGGGAGAAAAAAGCAACTCTTTCTCCCATTGAATTTGAATTTACTTGGGCTGCTTCCCGCACAGCTCTGGTTGGCACGGACCAACTGAAAGAAAAAAAGAGGCATTTTTCTCGCTCCCACCAAAATTTTATATTCGCTGCCTTGGTATGTTTTTCTTAGATTTTTCTCTTGGGTTTCTGTTTCGCTTTATGTTACTTTGATATAAACATATCTGGTTTATTTAATTTCTTTTTCTTATGTTACAAATCATTCTTCGAAAAAGGGTATGCAGACAATTTTCTAAAATATTATTCAGATAAAAATTTTTTATACGGAGAGATCAATCTCATAATTTTTAGAGGTTAGAAAAATTAACGTTGCAGATCTCCAAGACATATTTTTATAGCTTTTTGCTGAGTGAAAAATTGAATATGGAAACATAAATCGCGTTATACCAGATTAGAACATTGTTCAAACGTCTTCAAGTAGTAAAACTTAGTACCAGGGGTGTAGCGGAGCTGGCACGTCGTTCCGGCACGGCTTTTTTGCGAGAAATAAACAAGAAAAAATGTAAAAATCCTCTTAAAACAGAACAGGTTTTGCCACCCAGGTTACAGCCTTCCGGCACTATTTATTTTTCAACTAAACCACTGCCTAGTATCAGCAAAGTTTTTTCCAGAACTGCTTGTTTTTGAATTGACGAGTCGCTACCGCTGTAGTTTTCTCATGTTTTGTGGTAAATTTAATTTTTTACATAAATATCCAGTTTTTGAAAATACATAAAGGATATTTCGGGGCAGGCGTCTTAAATTTTGATCATTGTCAAACTACAAGAACTCAATCTCACACGGCAATTCACTCTTCACATTTTCAATATGAATGCGCTTGATTCACGATAAATAAATCCTCATGAAAAATAAATAATGACTCATGATAATACAAAGGACATACATTTGATGAAGTAATGCACGAGCTTCCGATCATGAAGCCAGTATTTCGCCAGCTGGTTGATATGCACCCATATTTGTGTTTGAGAAAATCTTGATTATTTTTAATAGAATTTAGTTCCGACTTAAAATTTATCAATGATTTCTGAAAATATTCCATATAAAATTTAGATCTATACATTTTATTTACATTATTTTCAACAAATGTAAAACAAATCGTAACAGCAGAATTAAATTACTAAGAAATATTTTGTATATAAAGTTCTTAACTTCATTTCTATGATGAAATTCACGGAAAGGAATTGAAAAAATGGCATCGAACTCCTTACTTTACAGGCCAAATGTCTTTCCTTATCTTACAAAAAATTGAATAAACTATTTTATTATTCCATTTGTTGCTTTACTAAGAGTTTAAACATAATTCGATTTTCTTAAAAAAAACATATATATACTTAAAATTTCCGTTTTCTAGGAAGTAGTAAAGGAGCAAAATTTCTTTTAATTTCATTATTTATTTGGAAGGAAATACTCTAAAAACAAGCAAAGCTCTTTATTTCTGAAAATATTTCAAGAAAAATAAGACAACAATCCTTGAGAAAACAAGATGTCATCTTCATAAAAATAGAACATGAAAACGAAACCTTGCCTGTGAATCAATCGAATCAATTTTTCTAACTCGTCATCTCTTTTTAAAAACTAATAATCGAAATATTATCACCTTTGCGTACTTCCCATCAGAACTAGAGTAAATAAGTACTTAGACTTTTACAAGAACTAAACGCAAGATCATGTAGCTTATTCAACGCAAGAGCATGTATTATTAATCTGAAAGGATTATTGCTTTCAACAAATTTTAGAAACAGAGTAAAATTCTCTAAGATGCCCAATTATTTATTCACTTTCTTAGGATTTATTTAAGCGCTAGAGAAAAATTAAGAGAAGAAAAAAAATACTTAAAACGAATAAAATTATTGATTACCTACACGCTTGTCCGGGATACAAAAATAATTTTAAATCGTAATAATGTATAGGAAGACTTTATATCTAGCGTGAGACGACAGACCTACTAGGTAATTAGCAAAGCCCTTTTCTAAGTATAAATAAAAACATTGATTTCCATAAAAATGTAAATAAAATTTTTGTGTCTTCACATAATTTTTTAAACCTTATATTTGAGCTAAAAATTGAATACACGTATTAATGTAAAGGAAAATTTAAATAAATGTGGAAACTTTCAGACAATTTCGAGTATTCATTAACTGCTGAAAATGCATTTATTAAGAGAGACATCAAATAAAATTTAACTCGTCATTTATGTCGCTGCATTCTATCAAGTCATTTTTAAGCAAAAATTTCTTTTCTCTTGCTTCAAGAAAATAGCTAATTTATTACAAAATTCTTCGTAACAAATTGCCAATAAGAGTTTTTGTTCATTTCGATCACAGTAAAATGAATTAATTTCTTTTTTTCTTGCAAAGAGAAAAGTACTTCGTAACTTCATTTGTTCCAGGACGATTGTGCAGGATTTTACCTCAATGAGAAATTCTACAGTTCTTTTCCATTTTGGAAAATAACTCTTCAGAATCTTTAAAATCCAAATTCTCCTGTAAATGTGAAATTTATTCTTGCAATACAGAAAAGTTGTATGTATGGTATTTCAGTACTGAATGTTAAATCAAAAATTTAAAAAAATAACGAATGAAATACTTTAGTTATACTAGCGTCCCATTTTGAAGCAACATGAAGGTTATTTTGTGACAGACTTCGTAATTTTGGTCCACGGTTAGATGATGGGGACGACACCTAAGCTGGCACCTCCACTCCCAACTTCAGCACCACACCAATGGTAGGACATTTCACCGGAAGGATTTGACATGCAAAAAGCCCGCATGTACGGAGGATCTTCAGTGGTATGGGGTTTCGAACCTAAACCCTCCGTACCGAAACCGAGACTTTGCCACTAGGACACCACGGCCGAACTTATAAAAAATGTATCTCTATTAAAAAATATATGTCGCTATAAGAATAATTTTCATAATTTTTTGAATAATTTATTTACAGAAAAAAAATTTATCATGAAAAATTAATTCTAAGAAAATTTGACTTGATTTATAAGAATATTATGTATGTACTCTTGATATCACCATAATTTAGAACAAAGCTTCTTGAACTTAGAATTGTGACCAAAATTGTGGTGGAAAAAGAAGTCTGTCTCACAGAGTCTTCTTTTCTTCTGTTCCTGAATATTTGTAAGCAGAAAAAAAAATCCTTAAAATTTCACAACGACTATAGGATGTCCTGGGTTAAACGCATCCAAATGTAATTTTGATAATGAGAAAATCATTTGTGATTGTAAATTTCCGTTGTATTAATGAAACAAATCCCTAACTTTCTTTTAGTTAATCAAGTTAAGTTAATAAAGTCCACTGAGACATCATAACTGGCCCTTCCTACATCAAACAGCTATTGCTAATTTCTTACAGAACCTTGCTAATCTATTATAATTCTAAAATCATACTTCAAGTTTGTTTTATTCCACTATAAAAATGGCTTCATATTCCACTTAATTTTTATGCGGTATTTGACATTTGTTACAGATTTTAATGCAGATCACCGGAGCACGAAGTGGAGCTTTTTTCTAGAGTCCTCATGGTTACTGGCTTTAAGCATGTGATTGCTGCAAAAAGTGACTCTGAGCAGTTGTTGACAGTGCGTAGGCGTCCCATTTCTAGAAAATATCGAGGAATCCTCTTTCGATTTTCAATACAATTTATGTGTGATTCTCTCAGTGAAAACAATTGAGTTTGGATATCTTTAGTCGGGAAATATTGTATTTTTAATATAATTTCATTCTATTTATAATTAATTGTTGATTTCTCTTCACATTTATTTTTTAACCTTGAGGTTAATATAAAACTTCATGTGATCTTGTTATTTCATGTGAAAAATTTAAAAAACTCTGGTTGAGATATTTCTAGATCCGGTAAAGAAAAATATAGAGATTGCGAAGACAAGAAAAGATTCTAAAAATATCTAAAATCTTATCTACCATTCAAGAGGGAACGAAGAAGGAGTGGATAAGAAAGTATTTATTTACAATACCAACTAACAACTCTCATCTTTTCATTTCTTGGAGCTTTCAAATTACTAAAATTTTGTTGCATAAATTGTAAAATACGAATAATAAATCAAATTTTTACAGTTAAGGATTTAAACTTAGAAAAGACAAAGAGACATATTTCAGCATTGCAATTATATTCAGAGATTTGCACATTCTTGTGAAATACCCCCGTTTCTAAATATTTCTATAAAATAAGCTCCTCGTTATAACTTAGTAACATTAAGGAATGGAACGCTGTAATTTCAGACATTTTAAATAAAATTTATTAATTGAAAGTGTTTTTAATTTTTGGAATAAACATTTGATATTTCTTAACATATCTGCCCGCAGTATCGTTAGTTAAGATATTTTCTTTTAATTAATAAATCTCCCATTAAATTAATGCTTACGCAAGATTTCTTTTTTTAATAAATTTCCTAAAGTATGTTGCAAGACAATTTAATGAAACTTATCGACACATAATTAGAATTTTTGTCTTCTTTTTATAGTTTCAGAGATTTAATTTGGTATAAAATACATGATTTCTCAAGATATTCCTATTATAATTCATTCCTGCAATTAATCATTCAAAAAAATTGGCATTTCACTTTGAATTCCTGATTGAGAAATAGTGAATTTTGCTCCCTGACTCGTTGATATTTTAAGTTTCAACATCATCTCGTAAAACTAATCAGACTAATTTAATGAAGAATATCACTTACGGTATATACCATATTTATGAATTTTAATTCTGATGCATACAAGTGGCCAAAATTGTAGAAACCATTAGGAAAAAGCGCAATCATAACCTTTGATGGTTATTTGCATCTCTTTTTAGCGAATAATTCAATAAAATTGTAAGACAGTACAAAGATGAATTTATGAGGAATTTGAAGCAAACGCTTTTATGAAGAATATGAAGTAAAATGTCTCATGTCTGCTCTTGCTTTGTCAGAAACTATCTTTCATATACCATCTAATACACTTTAGCCTTTTCCTGGCGGGTTATAAGGGTTATATACCAGTAGAATGTCTTTCTCTATGCAAGGAGTGGACACGTACAATGTACTATTAGGCAATAAGATTTCACTCTCCCAGAGGCCCTGACCTCTAAGCATCTAACAGATATATTGACCTTGTTATTCTATTGTATCATCCTCTGCCTCATAACAAGATTTGCTGTTACTGAGAGAAGACAAGAATATGCTTTAGAACAAGTCTTCTCAACCCATTATGAGCCAAAACTATATTATTTCACTTTTTCAAAAGAAATAAACATTAATATGATAAGATGAATTAAATATGAAAAAATATGCTATTTATGAAATTTTTTAAAAGAACTGATCAATTAAATTTCCATTAGAAAAAATTATCTTTTTAATTAGAGAAATGATTTTTATTAGATTTGTACCTTTTATAACATTCAGTTCAACATTCAGATGCAACAATTAAAGCTAAAAACTGCACTCTTTAGTCGAAAATAGAAAGAAAACAAGCATCCCAAAAAAGTACAATGACAGATAAAGGGTTCAATACAGTCCAGTTAAAAATTAAACTGGATTAATGAATAAACAAAAGTTCTGCACCATATCCCCTAAAAAAACGAAATATAGGCACCAATTGTAAGTATTTTGTCGATTATGCACTATCAGGCTACAAATGTCACAGCATATAAAATATTATTAGTAATTTAAGGTATTAAGCATCACAATGATAGTTTTCTGATATCTTAAACAAGAAATTGAAAATTATTAATTGTGTTGTTTGTGCGAAATTTTTTTTCCATTTTCCCATATAAAAATGTATTTAAACCTTGATTTTATTTTAATAAATGAGACTGAAACAAATGAATATATTTTTTATAAAAATTAAAGAACGAAATTTAAGAATTTCTTTTACGATGTTTTCTTGTTTTATTTCTTAGATTGTTAAGCAAACAATTATGAGCAAGGAGTATTTACCAATCTTTCTTTCTGCAACGTGTGGAAATAATCATTTTACAAAAGAGGTAAATGAGGTTTATAGTAGACATTGTTACGCTGTTACTCGCAGCGTTAACAACAAAATCCCGGAAGCTTATAAATAACAAGGACTGCGTTAAAAAGAATTTTAAGGAGTAACAACTTGGAGAAGAAAAAAAAATTCTAATGATAAGAAACAAGTTGGAGCCGAAAAAAAGTTAGGAATGTAACGTTTGGATAAAAAAAAATACCTCAACGAATGCAAAGGTAATTTTAACAACGATGAACAACTAAAAAACTGAAAAAACCCGGAAAAACAAGTCAAATTGAAAAAATAAAGGTAAAGTAATTTGCTAAAAGAACTAAAACGCACAACGGAGGAGGAAGCTCGTGAAGAGTAGAAGCAGAAAACAAACTTTAGAATCAGTTAAAAAACTATTTAAATTTAACTTGCTTTACATTTTCCAACGAAATTGCCATTTTTTTAAATACCTCAGAACTGACAAAAACGAAACAGAAAGATTTGGATAATAAAAGTGCTATTCTCAATAAACTCTGAGGCAACCAAAAAAGGCACTGCACTCAAACGTGAGTTCCTGACAATTAATATTCTAATTAATTATGATAAAACATTTTCTTTAATGAGAAAATGTGCGAAATGCTTCTTGAAATGAGAACATACGATCGAAGAAAAGCTTTTAAAGCCATAGAATTGAAGGTTTTTTTAATTTTGTTAAAGTGGGTGGAAGTTTTTTAAACCGTTGGTTTACTGATATTCGTTATATGCTTGGGCGAGCTTTACGAATTAGAAAGACTTCTCTAAAAATCACATTAAGTTCCTTCTTCATTAACTGAATGTATCTCTAAATCTCACGAATGGACATCCATATTTATTTAAAAGTTAAGAAAAACTTATTTGCATCATTATGCTATAATAATCCGTACCATTAAAACTGGGAATATACTAGACAGAAAATTATTATATATTTTGTAAAGCTCATGACATGAAATTCTTTAGACGATTTCATTTCCAAGATTCTCCAAAAATTTACTTAGCAGAAGTGTAGGTTTATAATATAACAAATCTCATGAAGGTCATTGAATGATATGGATTAAAAACCATAACATTTTAGATGTCTCAATGTGGTCAGCTTAAGTGACGACAAAGTCTTATGACAAGCATAACGGCGTAAAGACTATATCAGGCGGCAGCGTTCTGTGTGCATTTTCCGTTTACCAAGGTGCAATTCCACTCACCAAAAGTTTGTCGCACGTGGCACTTTGAGACAACCGGTCAGGCAGGATACCGGTATTCGTGGAATGTATTCAATCGACTTAAAAATGCACACGATAGTGACGGGAATCTGTCAGCAGCGAAAATTCAAACCAATTGGGTCTGACTTTGACGATGACGTAGTTCGCCTTCCATGATGACAGAAATACTGTCTGACCGGTTGTCTCAATGCGTCACGTGCTACAAACTTTGCAAAACAAGTGGAATTGCCCCTTGGTAGACGGAACGCTGCCATCTGATATAGCCTTAAGACATCAAGCGTATGACTGTACATTGTCTGACACTGTGATGTCTCATCACCCCCCCCCTCCCTTCTGCAAAATGCTCTATATATTCAGAAATTAAAAAGTCGTGGCGCATTTGACTTGTATCACGTGAATACGAATCGACTACATCTGGTTACTCAATCAGTTTCTGCGCTTTGCCGAAGTCTAAGAAAGAGAAGCATCACTCAATTTTTTTCTTTTTTTTCATAAGAAATTTCGTCTCCAGCTTTAACATTTAATAGGGTTGTTCATATTCCGGATACACTTTTTTATTTTTTGCTGAAAAATAACAATTGATTATTTTTTATTAAATTCATTTTTGACAAAAGACGCTGATTTAACTTGAAAAAAATTTGCTTTATCACGAAATTGAAACAAAATTCTAAAAATTCAAATACAAATTTAATAAATTCTATTCTAAATTTCACTGAATAAATAATAGATATACTAAACAAAAATTAAAATTAAATAAAAAGAAAGAAAAGTATAGATAATAAACAGCAGATTTAGACATAAACGATGACAATACATTTTTAAGCGTACAAACGCAACAGCCTCAAGTGATTGCATCAAGAGAAGTTTGAAACTATAATATTTAAAACACATAAAAATTAATTTAGAAAGTAAAAAATGTTCAAAAAGGAAGAGATGAATGAGGAAGATTTTCTGTCAAGGGTCATCGTTTATGTCTAAATCTGCTGTTTATTATCTATACTTTTCTTTCTTTTTATTTAATTTTAATTTTTGTTTAGTATATCTATTATTTGTGTCTGTATTATATTATAAATAGCTGCATTTGCGCCTTTATATATAATACTAAGAATATTTATTAATGTTTTATTAATTAATTTAATCAATTTTTAAATTTAGTCAATTTATAACTATCATTTCACTGAATAAAGTACTTTAATTCGTTGCTTCATCAACAGAAGCTTATGGATAAAGACCATAGTCTAATAAAATTTCTGATAAATGTATTGCTTTATTACACAAGTTAAACAATATTTTTGCAAATTTTTATTACAGATACTTAAGATTAAGCATGTATAACGGTATGAAATATTAACACTTTAGTCTTGTGGTTAGCAATAAGATTTTCGGTTTAAAAAAGCAAAATATGAAGAGCAAACAGTGATATTCGAAAATATGTACTTTTGTTTCAATATTACCTCTTCTTATAACTGCACAAGAGTTATTGAGAATAGAGCTCAAAATTTTGAATTTCATTTAGTAAACAAGTAGGTCAACTGAGCCAGCACTCCTCTCTCGAAACTTCTGCTCTAGACAATAGTGAAGACTTTTGAACGAAGCCAGATTTAATGTGCACTAGGCCAACATATATGTGAACCTAGAGTGGAATCATATTTGAAACTTGTGACTGCTACCAACGAGGTCTGAACTCTACTGATTTATTGTACATAAACGGCGGGTTTAAACCTAATCGTCGAGACTCTTCCACCATATTGAGACTCTCTCTGATGTCCAGACTCTTTCATCATGAAATGGCCACATTTTCGAAGCTTCGATATACCGTGGAATACTTAAGTATTATACATAACCTTAAAAGCTTTAATGGTACTGTTTAAACATAAATTTCTTGTTTATTGAATAATAATACACATATTTCTAGTTACAAATTTCCATCAGAATTATAAATAAACTTTTCAAGTGTCATCTATTATTTTTTCAAATTGCCATATTGTTTTGGTAAAGGAATATTATATTTATTATTTCGATATGGGCTACAAGTCTCTTCTTTCAATTTAGCTTAATTATTTTTAAATGCTTTGAATCTTTTTAGATGATTCTGTTTGACAATTCTGTATCGAATATTTTATACCAAATACTAAATTTATTTTTAAATCAGTATTTTCCGCATTTTTATATTAAGTTTAAATTGCTTTTTAACCAGCTAAAACTCGAGAATTCTTTTTTATGTATAATTTTATACGCAGAATGAAGCATACATCGCTAAATATTTTACTTAAATTGTGAATACAACGACAACTATTTTGATAGAAATTTAATCTAAGGAGAAGTTGTTGATTACTATGGTCAATCTTTTAAATAAGAAAAATCCTTGAAAATGTAGAGTTAGACAGATTTTTTTAAGCCAAACAAGACCTTTCCAAAAACAAATAAAAACAATTAATCAAATTATTGTATTCGCAGAACAATTTATTTTATCATTAAATTATTTATAAACTTGATTCCTTATTGATATTCGGAAGACACCTAATGGGTTCAAATATGTACTCGACTGTTGACAGATTATTTAATACCAGCTGATATCCACGTACCTGCAGATGTTTGCCTGTTACTCTGTAAAAACGAATTTAAGTGTTTATGCTGAAGTAATCATTGTACATTTTACAATTAATGCAATGGATGTAGGTTCTGAATTAAATTACTGTAGAAAATTTATTTTTCAAAATGCTTCAAACTTAAGTGAAAACATACTTTCGACGAAAATAAAATAATTTAATTTATAACTATGGTTGTATAAAAATTGGGTAAAATTTAGCACTCCACAGTAAAATAATTTTAATAAAAATAGTTTTTAAAGCACACTTTTTTAATGTATTAAAAAGTAGATTTTTTAATTTCAATTATATTTCACTTTTTATTCTTTAAATTATAATTCATTATTACAAATATTATGGATTATTCAAATAAATATTTTCTAAAATGCCTTACCAGGTGGCGCCACACATACAAAAAATTTAATTATATTAATAGATTATCTGATAATTAAGTTCTGAAAATAATAAAATAGTGCATTGTAGTCGAGAAGCTTTACAAATATGAAACAAATCAAGTTAAACAAAACTGTATAAAATCTTTCTAGGAAAAATCGTTTTATATATGTTTATTTCACTAATGGTGTAACAAATGTGTATATAATATTTACTGATTAATTGCACTATATAGCAAATCAATGCCTTTGTAATGGCAAGTAAAACCACTTTATTTTGGGATTGATTTGATTTGTTAAATTAGAAAATTATGTTAAAACCACTTGAGGGTTAATTAGGAGGGACTGTTAATTCTGAAACTTCTTTGGTCCATGAAGATAACTGAACAGAAGCCCCACACTCCGAACTTTAAAGACATGCCAATATAAGGAAACTGACGCTGCAAAACCACTTTAACGTGCATGGATTCCCCATGAAAGATGTGTCTAAAGTTGGATTGTGTTTCAAACCTCAAAATCTAATGATAAAATCTTCCCACCGTACTGCCACAGTTTCCATTTATACCAATATTTGTGTCTCAGTTGCTCAAGATTGAATACTTTTTTCAATAAATTTATTTTTGGATCTATTGAAATAATATATTAGAAAATTTTTTTGATGACATTATAACGGTAACAGCAAACAAAGTAAATTGCCTACTTGCATGTGATGTCAACTCAAAATCCAGGAATCTGACTTATTTTTTAATTCTAATTCTATACAATCAATCAATTTATCTGAGTGTAAAACAACCAAATTAATTTTATTCAGTGGCATGATTTGTTGAGTCTATTAACAATTTAAAATTAATCAGTATGCTTCATAAACATACATAACTTTGGATCTTAGTAACAGAACGCATCTGCTGTAAATTAAATTATAAAGTTACGTAAAGTAACATTAATCTCAGTTAATGAAATTACATCAAAAATAAAAATTCTGAAATGTTTCATCTTTTATCGAAGAAATACGCTGTTTCTAACGCTTTTGATTTACTGCTTAAAGGAAGATACTACTTTTAAAAAAAATTCACTCAATATAAACATCTTTAAAAATAATTTCTATAATTTAAAAAAGTTTTTTTTTCTCCTACAGAATTTCTTCTTTAGCATAAATATTTCTTTTGCGATGTTTAGCGATATTTTAAAGGAAAGAACGCAAATGATGGAGAAAGTATTCGTGTTAAAGATTAATTAAGAAATTCCACTGAAGTAATTTTGCGTCCTAAAAACTACTCTGTTAATTAACTACAGTCTTATAAAAAGTGCCAATAATTTAAGGCTTTTTCTGTATGCTGAAAAAATTTAAATTCATTGTTTCATTAGAGATTTTCGAACTCATGCAGAATATTTTTTCACCTTTTTTGCGAAAACTTTTATACGTCGTAGAGCACAAGGTTAAAGCATTTTGTTTATTGGCGAAAATATGTGTTCATGGAATTCCTTCAGAATCACTATTTGGTGTCATAAAATTTGATATGAGTTTTTCTGCTTATAGAATGTTAACAGACTCAAAATCTTGTAGAATAATGCAAATTTTTTGCGGGCTCAGTAATACGATAATTAACTGATCAATACTATTTAAAACACACTGATATGCTTGTCTACATTAACATTCCGCTTTGTAGTTACGCCTAGGCTGTTTTGAGACAGTCCTAATAATTCTGAAACGTCATCAGATTAAGAAATGCCACTTTAGCTATCATCTTACTTTTTAAACCTCCACTCCAAACCAACAAGGGGACGTCGTTTGACTCATGACAAGTTTCATGTGCACCAGAACATTATGTGCGAAGAATTAATTATTCACCGATATGAGACTTGCATCTATAATTCTTCAATTTCTAAATTTTAAAATTTTAATCGCACTTTTTATGAATGCAATAATCTTTTTCTTAAATAACATCACAAATGCTTTTGTCATATTTTGTCAGATTTGAGAATAGTAGTATGTCACCCTGTGAAAAATATGTTAATTAATTAGAAAAATTATTAATGGGCTCCCTTACAAAAAATACCAGCCGATTAGTGAAATCAGTCTGACCTTTAACATTTTAAACATTAAAATTGCTTACTAAATATTAATGCTTATTAATGAAACTAAGCTATATTTTCGATTATGCTTGCTTCCTTGAAACATAATTGTCTTTGTTTGAAACTTTAATGTTTGTTAAACATAGTACTGTCCTAGAGATTGCTCCTTTTTTCTTTCTTTCCTTGACACTGTATGACTCAGGAAAAGAAATTATCAAGTGTGATTATCTTAAATCATTTCATTCATTCATTATGGATGAAATAACATGCATAATTTGCCAAACACATGCTTCCTTACCGAAACACTAGCTAAAAGTTTTAGTGAAACAAGAAATTTCTGTAGACACAGCATCGCTACATAGAAAATTTAAAATTGCTGATCACTCCTTTTTTTTCTTTCTTCTTTTAACCTTTCTGCAAAAAATATTTTTGAGCATTTCGCATAAAATATCTTATAAAAATGAGCTTCTCCCTAAAAAATTTGGAAGTCTTACTCATGTTTTTAAATATACTTTTCTGAAATTATTAGAAAAATACAATGAAGTAGTGAAATCTCTATATTGATTTCCATAATTTTTTATTTTATTTCATTCTTATAATCGAAATAATTAATTTGTTTCGTATTTTGAAACTATAAAATTCATTAATAAATGTTTAAAAAAGAACAGTATATATATAGAGAATAAATCGTAAAATGATAAACGCAATTATATGTATATATATAAGAAGTAAAACATAATAGAAAAACAATAAAATAAATTAAAATAACTAAGTTTCATGTCAAATTCGAAAAGATATGGAAAACAAATTGAAAGTATATCAGAGTAAAGATAAAAATGGGAATAGTATCAGATGGAAAAAAATATATCACATACGCAATTACAGTCTATCATTTTACGATTTATACTCTCTCTCTCTATATATATATCATAACTAGCTGTTACCCGCGACTTCGTGCGCGAAGAATTTGAATTGCTACTTTTTTTTAAATTTACGAATGTAAATGTTTCGTTATATATAGAAAGGGGAAATCAAAAGTTCTGACGGTTGATAATACATAATTGGACGACTAATTTAATTCTCTGTTACTGTAAATTACATCATTGTACTCAATGGTATCATCTGCTCTTTGGAATATATCATCCACCATGCTATATGTCATCTGCTTCTACTGTTTAAAGGAATACATAAGACAAAATATACCTTCCTATTCTAAAAACTCTGACAACCATATCATATACGTCAATGGAATGATCCTGGTTTGTTTATTTTGGATTCATAGACCGTTTTCCGGTAACCTTCCGATTTAAGCAATCGACAAATCTATTTGGCAACTGTATCAAGCGCCAAGCTCGAATTAATTCTTTCTTTAGTAAACAAAACGTTGAATTCCGTGTTCTTTGGGTTTTTGTAATCCTTTCTATTTAAATCGGTTAGAAACAGCTCTTAAAGCATTAAAATTCGAAACGGAACTATTGTAATTAGCTAAATCGTTTGGTTACAAATTTAACCGCCAAAAAAATTTTGGATGTCGATGAAAAGAGCGATAAAGAATAATTTTGGCAACCTTTCCACTAAATTAGGCTCTTATTTTAAGTAAATATTGAACGATATTTTCATTTAGTTATACTTAACTTTAGTTTTTAAATTTTAATCTAAAAACTCTTGGAACTATATTATATCTACCATTAGATTTACTTTTAGGCGTTTACTTTTCAGTTATTATTCCAGAGATTATTTCTTTTCTCAGCAAGATCACGTGATGCATGACTTTAAAAATAAGTTATTCCACATGCTTGCGCTTTTCTGAAGGATCACGTGACGTTTCATTTTATTTACGCATTCCTTAAGGATCACGTGGCAGTTGATTGAAAAATAAAGTAATAATCTTCATTGCAAATCGCTTGTTAATTATTTAATTGTTATCTGTAACCAAAAATAATGAATTTAACATGATGTCACCTACCCAATGTTCGTTCCTGTGTTCCAAGCTACAACTCTGCCAATTTTCATCCAAATCGGTTTGGTAGTTTTGCCGTGAATGCGTAACAAACAGACACACACTTTCGCATTTATTATATTATATGGATATTTACAAAAATAAGCAAAATTTTCAGAAATAAAGGTGAATTAGTTCAAAGTCTAACCGTTGCCTAGCAACGGAGTAGCTATAAATCTTCGTTATTTCAAAATCGTCTGCACGCATTTTAAAATTTTGGAACTTTTAAAAATTAATAACAATCGAAGGAAAAAATGTCAGAGAAATAAAATTGGTATCATTGAAAAGGTAAAAATTTGAACTTTAAGATGGTATAAAAATATTTTTTGGCGGACAGTTTGCTCCGAAGTTACGGTGGAAAAACGGTTTCGGTTATTTTCTAATTAACTGACTGTTTAATTAACTTTTGGACTTAGAAAAGTTCATAAGTGTCTTCCCCTTGTCTTAAATAATAAGTGTACAAAATTTGGTTGAAAACCGTCCATTGGTTTAGCAGGAGATGTGGAACATACCCACATACATACCCACATACATATCCACATACCCACAATGACTTTTATTTATATTAAGATGATGTTTCGTAGGTAAGGTGTAGAGCCAACATCTTGAATAAGAAGGCAGTCGTTGATCCAATCAATACTTTACTTCAGTTTCTATTTCTCCATTTTAAAGATAATAATGTAGATTATATGAATTTAATTGTTATAATAATATCTTTAAAAGTAAATTCCACTCCATGGCCATGATTTAAGCTTAAGCGCAGAGGCAGAGTTTTGACTGAAAGGAATTACATGATGAAAAAAGGGCCGTTACAACATCGCGGCGGGTTTTTATACGGAGAAACGGGGAAATTCCTTTACGCTGGAAGCCGGTTAAATCCGGACTTTTTCCAGTTACACTGGCAGTTATTTTTATACTAGAGCTTAAGTAGAAATAATTTTATTAATTAAAAGTTAAGAAGAGTTTCTAAAATTCGGAAAATGCTGAGTTATTATAATTTCACCCCTCCACAAGGCTCGTACGACAAAAGAGTCCTTGCTATAGGAGATCTTGCGAAGCTGGAAAAGTTTATAAAAGAATTTTAGAATTTTGAAGTTTGTTAAACTAATGGTCATGGCCTGGAAGAAATAATATTATTAATACATATGCAAAAGGATATCAAAATAGCTTCAAATGTACTTCATAAAACAGCAATATGAAAACAAAAGTAAATTCTTATAATTCTTGTATAAAGTTCTTGAAGCTCTTGGTGCATTGGAAAACATTCTGAATGTAAACAAATGCACAGTTATAAGTGAATCTAAAATTCAAATTGTTTCAAGAAATATTTTTTAACAAGAGATATGTAGCAAATGGGAAAAAGATATTTATGATACAAATATTGGATATCAGTTATTAAATTTTCTAATTTTATTATAATTAATTTCTTCATAAACAAGATTATCTTGATTAAGTATTTCTTTTCTAGAATTCAAAAAAACTAAATGTTGGCATATGTCATGATAGTAATATGATAATTTAATTAAATGACTAAAATTTATTTTTGATAAAGTGAAGAATTTTTTCTGTTTAGGAAGAAAGACACGATGGGATATTATTACCTTTCAGAAATGAGCATTTTTTGTTTTTGATGGACAAATCTGTGCTAATCCACATAGCGAAATATCCTGAGAATTTTTTTCTTTTTATTTTTTAACACCCAAACTACACTCTCAATCTGTTATAGTAGTCGAAAGTACAAAAACTGATCTCTCGAGACCTCAGAATGGAGAGAGTTGGTGTTATTTTTTTTTCGTGTATAATTACTTTCTCATATACGAAGTATACAAAGAGAAAGTATTTTAATCGTCAAAAAATTCGAACTCGAGATTTTGACAAATCTCCACATTTTAGACCTCCCTGAGTCCGAAAAACACAATTTTGGAATTATGTCTGCCTGTCTGTGAACACGATAAGTCGAAAACTATAAGAGCTACAGGGATGAAATTTGGTATGTGGTCTTACCACATAATTTGTAGATTTCTATTAAATTTTTGACAAAATCCGTCAACGGGAAGTCTGTCTGTCTGTATGTCCGAAGTCATGCGAACACTATAACTCAAAAACTTGAATAGCTAGATGGATAAAATTTGGTACACAGTTTTATCGTAATGAATGTAGGTCCGTATAAAAGTTTGGGCCAAATCCGTCAATGGGTTGACTGTCTGTCGGTCTGTATAATCGCATACTTGTTAAGCATTCGTTTCAAAACTGATCTCCATGCGCATGCGTACTGGTAGCAATCTCTGGTACCAAGCGGGAGGATTACGTCACTTTGTCCTTGAAACGGAGTTTGTGATAGATATGTTTTATCTCCTGTTTTGTTTTCGCTCGCTCGTATAATAGCGGATCTTGCTGCAGTGTGATGGAAAATAAATATTGCTAAGTTTTAATACATAGGCATCTCTTTTATTATGATTCTTCTCTTAAATATTTTACAATCACTATAATCTGCAATTAAAAACCTTCTGATATTCGTTGCATTCTGGATTACAGTAGGTTCGATTTTTTTTTTATCCACGCAAGGAGAGGGGAAATGACAAATTTTTGAGCAGTATACGAGAAAGTTTAGGGGAGGCCACTCCCACTGTTTTTTTTTTAGTACTGTTAATTTTTTGTTTACTTTTCTTTTAAGTCATGTAATATAAATTATTTGCCATATTCCAACGACACATTTAAATATAATTTTACGTAAAATTAATTTATGAATCAAATAAAATTTATGAGATTTTAAAAATTTCTAGCATTTTGAACATTTTCTTTTATAAAACATTTAAAGGCCCTTTTTTCATAATAAGCATTTTCCATTAAAATCATGATGGAAAAATGTTGCTTTCATATTAGCATGGGATTTCATTTCAAAATATGAGATGCAAAAAAACAAACTATGTATAAGGAATAAACCAAATTTGAACTTAACTTTGCATACTAATACTCCAAATTTTTAAACTAATTTTTCTTAATAAAACCTCTTATACCTCAACATTTATTACAGCAGTGGTATCAGCAAAATAAATTTCAAAACCAAAACAAGGATAATTTCACTTTTAAAATTAATGTCAAAAATTATTATATCAAATGAAACATATGATTACAAACATAGTAACCCCAAACTTTTTGAATTAATATTTCTTTGTAAAACATATTATATTAAACATGAAATACCTTAGATTCCAAAATTTATTATGTACGCTGCAAAATTAGTTTCAAATCAAAACTATTTCAAATATTTTGAAATGTAATTTCATATCAATTTATGATCACTCACAAAATATAAATCAATACTTAATTATTCGTACTTTTCAAAAATTACTGAATCATACTTTTCAAACACAACTGAAAAATCACTACATAATAACAGAAAATGAATTTTTGTTCAAATAAAAAACTGAAATTCAATTAATAATCAAAAGTAAAGAATTAAACAATTAGCGATAAATGTTATATTTTTTGGTGGACCTCGTCGATGCACTTTAAAATAGATTTGTAGATTTTATTTGAATCACCTGCAGTTTTTATTTTTTACGCATGCGATCTTGGAACGTTTGAAACCGATAACACAATGATAACCCATGAGTCTTGAAAACATTCCTTTTTGATGAAAAAAAAAATCCGAATACACTTTTGGGAATAGAAATGAGAAACTGAAATTAAGCAAATCTTGGGGAAATTACATTATTCTTGATCACCTTTGCACAAAACTTTTCTTGATATTTTAACACCAATGAATTATTTTGTTTTCTGTACCCGAGAGCACACAGGTTGAAGATTAAATGCTTTTTGTAGAAGGAATAATTTTGAAGATAACATCCCATCATTTCTTAATTTTGAAAGAGCGGAAAATAGACTCGAGAGATCCCCGGGTGTGCACACCGCAGGGGCTTGCAATCATGGCGTCTTCTATAACATCATAGTTTCGGTGAAGTGTAAAAATGCAATTCCAAATAAGACAGCAGTCGTTGACGAACGATGAACAGTTTCTTTATTTAATTTATAGGTTTCAGCTGATTTGGGGATAATTGAGAAAAATATCAAGCCATACTTAAAGTATTAAGAGACGCAAAGCTCAGTCACCGGCGGCAAAGAAAAAGCCACGCCGAAGTCGGCGGGCGTCTGGTATGAAGGCTACATGGTTTTAGACAGATGAAGTTGCACCATTTCATCGATATTAAACAGTAGTTGAGAAAGGGGATTTTCCCGGAAGACTCTTGACTCGGAAGCGTAAGTAGCAGTGTGTTTATTACGATGGAAGTAGAAGTAATTTAAAATAGGGTATCATTAAAAATAATTCAAGAAAGTTAAAAAATTAAGTTATTACAGTTTTCTTACACACAGACACAGACACACACACACACACATATATATATATATATATCTATATCTATGTAGGTGGAATAATTTGATGATTTTTATCAAGTTTAGTATATTTATTTATAATCAAAAGTTTCGTGAATGAATACATGGGAGTGTAAGAAAAAAATTAATTCATCTTGAACTTAATTTCAAATCACCATTAATTAAAAGAACTTTGATTAAAATTTATTTATTAAAACTTCCTTCTTCAAGTCAAAAATTTACTAAATAAATAACTTTGGTTTTTTTGCATTATATCATTAAAAATGGAAGTGATTCAAATATGAATCACCATTCAGTGTTGGTAGTAAAATTAAAAGCAAGTCATTTGCAGATACTAAAATTTCATTACGATTTCTGCAATTTTTAACAGAATATATTGACTAAGTTTTAATTATTCTAAATACTTACCCATTCCCCATAAAATGCAAGAAAAGAAAATATCCATATAAAAAGAATGTTCACAGCTTTCTGTTCTGCAGTCTTCTGATTTCTGTTGCATATTACCTTAATTTGTCACAATGTATCTTAATATTTCACCATTCTTATATGTATCGTATCTTGTCGATTTCTCTGAAATATTTCCCCAAAATGATGTGATTCCATTGAAAAGAGTAAAATTACAAAAAAAACATTACCTTTAAAAATATAGCGGAAGCATTGGAAAAAAGTTGATACTTGTTAGCTCCAAATATATAAAACTTTGTGACTCGAAACATTGCTAATGGACATATTTTTTTAAATAGCAGGCCGACAAGTTTGAAGCATAGAATAAGGTCTAGGAAAGTGCCTCAACCTTCTTTAGATTTATCACAAGCTGGGAGATGGATAAAAATACACTTCTCTTGGCAACATAATCATAAATCAAAAGCTCTCCAAATACCATGTATACCCCCTAAAAATAAAAAAGCCCCCTCTACTAGCCATAACTGTAAACGGCCTGGGCATTCGCGGATATATGTAAGCAGATAAAAGAGGATTCGCCTAGCCGATATCTTCTCCTTTTCAAAATATGGGGTGTAATAGAGGAACATAACCCGGTTGTATCACACATAAATCCATTTGATAGTGCGTAACATGAAAATTATGCTTCAAGCTCATATCCTCGGTGAAATTCGCGTAACGCCAAATCTCCATAAACAAAGACGAGAAACTTCAAAGAGTGTGAAAAGTAACGTGGAAAATTTCCCTTCCTCTTTTTTTCATTTTAAAGTAAAATATTCTCCAACTCTCGCTTGAAGATTGTTTGGGATATTCAAGAGCTCTAGAAAGCGCGTCTTCTCTATTGCAGATTAAAGGATTGAAGTCTTTCTGCGGTTTTTAAATCCTGCTTTAAGAGTTATTATGCGTCTTTTAAGTTTTTAAACTTGTTTTATGAGGCTGTGATGAATTTCAAGCACCATATAATTTTTATTTCCTGATTTAAAATCCATTTTAGACCTTTATTCGAGGATTTCGTCAAAGGATGACTGGACGGTATATACGGCATGCAATTTTATAATAAATTTAAAAGCCATCTTAAAAATTAAAAAATAGGTAGTTTCTCTGTTCATATTTCAGTTGGAGTTCTAAAGGTGGAAATATTTCTTTAAAAGTCTTTAAATACGACATTTAATTCAGGGATTGCAATAATTTGGCTTATGCGGAGTGCATTTTTGACAAATCTCACTTCTATAATTTCTAAACGTCATTAATAGTTTAGAGACCGAATTCAGATCCAGGTTAATTTTTAATTACTTTTTTGCATATTTCACCTTCTAATGCTTTAGTTTAAAGATATCAATCATTAAAATATAAATAAAGAATTATTATATATGTTTTTTAATGTTCCTAATTGGGAACATTGGTCACTTCTGATTACGCTCGTTAGATTAGATATTGAAATGGATAACGGTGGTGATCAGACTGAATAATAAGCAAAGTATTGTAATAATTACTTTTATAACGAAGCACAGATATGAGAATTGAATTGAAAATTTATGAATTTAGAAGTATTAAAAATATTTTGCTTAAACAAAGAGAAAATAAATGAAACTTTATAACGGTATCCTATGGCACTCTGGGAAGTAGTTCAAATACAATGCCCTTTTTGCCATTGTTGTACTGTAATCCTATATTTTCTCCAAATCATGCATATTTACCAAAGTTGTTGCTATAAGGCAATGACTATTTAGTTGCGTTATAAAACCGGTAAATTTTGGTCGTGTTTGAGGTGCATCCTTTTTTGCCCCAATTCGTAAAAGGATAACATGTTATTCGCCACGATTCACGTCTGAAATCCGAATCATTTATGTAATAAGATGACCCCTTATAAGCTATATCTTAACTACAGTAGATGTGGGGTCATCTGATTAGATAGTAGGTATGGTATTTGATCGCCATGTGAATCGTATTTGATTCACGTGGCGATTAACAAGGTAATGGAAACTTCTAGACAAAACTCCAGATGAGTAGGTTGGTTATGTTTCCTGTGAGTTGCTGTATGCAATAGCCATCTAAAAACGACAACTATATTTAGTACATTTGCAAATGGAATAAACCACCATTTCTTTTTGCGAAGATGTGACTGTAGTTTCTCGCACTTTATACAAATGATAAACCCCACCCAGCCCATAATTATACTTTTAAAACCAATTTCATTTTTCTATGCGTACCTTTTTCTTCTGTGCACGAGAACATCTTTTAATTAGCCGGATTGAGAGATGAAAATATTAATTAGAATGAACAATCAGTAGAGAATTGTCATTCCGACGATACATAAACACTTATCCGACACTTTTAAAATTACCCCCCCACACCAGATTACAGATAAAAATGAATTTTTTAAAAGCCAATACCAAAGCATTATCTTTGAACAACACAAGGGGATTTCATTTCCTGAATTATAAGAGAATTGTTCTTTCCATTTTTTTTTCAGTGGAAGGTCATATTAGGGAAATTAATTCTTTCACAGAATAGTCACGACTGGCCAATGTTCCCGATTGGGAGCATGGAACTTTAATATATAGTAGCAAATGATTTCTTATTTATATAATTATATGTTATTAGTAACGTGGACATTTTTAACTATGTGTAAGGATTTTTAGAAATTTCGGAAATTCGTTTTTTAATTTTTTAGGAATTTTTATGTTACACACAAATAAAAATGTAAAAAACGTCAATTTCAAAAACAAATTCTGTACATTGCCTATTTTATATCTGAAACATAATTTCTATATCAAAAAATCAAGCTTACTTTCAGTTACAATTAATAATTTTTCGAAACAATATGAACGATATTTTATTTTTAAATGGATTTTCAATTCGATGTTCCCAATTGGGAACATTGGCCTGCAAACGGTTAAATCACTATTCCTAAAGCCTATTATTTTAAAATGATATTCAATAAAAAGGTTTGAAAGTTTTATAAATTGTTATTTAAAACTGTAAGTATTTTCTGAATTTTTCATGTAATTTAGCAAGCATAATATGCCTGAATTTTAGACAAGCATGCACACCGTCTAATTAGCAATTAAGAGAAAATAAATCAGTTTCTATAAGCTTTTCATATACATAAATACATGTTTTAGGTGTTTAAATGTAAGCTGATATAATATGAATAATAATTCGTGATCAATCAAATAGTATTCGAGATGAGTTCGTATGTCGATTCGAGAAACATTTGTAAGATCAATTTCGGGCATCAGTGCTGCGTCTTTTACTCTTCATTGAGAGTTAGACCTGTTTATGATAGATGCCATTATAGATTTCTAACATGTGCATAATGCTTATTGTTTAATCAAAGGAACGACGATAGTTCGAAACAAATTTAAACAATTTTTTAAAAAATTTAAATATGTATTCACATGATATAAATTATGTCTAAGCCTAATAGAAAAAATTAATTTCTTTTTCTAGACAAGTACCAATATCTAAATATTCAGTATAAGGAGAATTTCGAAGCGGTTTTATGCTCTAAATGAATATGATAGACGAATTAGCAGTTTCAAATCCTTTTGAAATGTCTGTAAGAGAATGAACTTTTGACATTTAATCTGTCTCGCTAATGGTAACTATATAAGGGAACATAAATTTATCAACTTGTTAATTTTTATGCTTATTGTGTCACGTATAAGGCATTATACTGATCCGTTTCTCATTGATGCTATTAATCCTAATAACGTATTTTTAAACATTAACAGTTTTTATGAGAAACTGCTGATTTCGTTGATGTCTGTTTTGCATTTAGACAGACATATGTGACCTCATGTTAATAAAATAAAATTTAATTTTAGACTCAATGTTTTAAAAATGTGTTTGTTGTTTTTTAATAGAAATTCCCAAAAGTTGTTAGATTCTCTGTAGTGGACTTAGCGCATCGAATAATTATGTCCTACGAAAATTAATTATTTATAAGAGAATACAATAACTTTTAGAATTTTCATAAGAGTGATGACAATTCTATTATAAGCTTAAATTAGACTACTTTCGAAAGCAAATATGATTTCTAAAAGTCATAATATACTTTTTTTATTTTTGAAGAGAACGCTCATTTATCATATAATTTTAGAAGTACAGAGAATACAGCTAAGCCTCATGTGATTTCAAACTTGAACGAAATTTGTTATAGGAAATATGTAAAGGAACATATTTTATTTTTAAATTAAGAAATAATGTGAAAATAAAGACATGACATCAACATTGAGAAAATAAATATTCTCTATTCAGTAAACTGAAAATCAGAAGAGAAATTTGAAGAAGCTTAAAAGGTAATAGTGAATAATGAAGTTGATCCTTAAGTGTAATTTAATAGAAGATGAATTTTGAGGCTTATTTACTGAATAATAAAGTTTAAAACTATAATTATTCAAAATCATTTTTATTATTTGGGGATTTCGGATTACACCATAATAAATCATCGAGTTAAAATTTTTTTATTCATCATCTGCATGAAATTTTCGCTGTCAGGGAAATTTTATTATATACTGTCATTTTTTGTCAAATCAGGCAGTGACTCAGTGAGGTGTGAAGCTGAGAAGTTTTTCCTCCCTATAATAACTGCTTGTTTCAGGTTCTTCAGAGAATGGGATGATGAATCAGGAGCGTAAAGTGTTAGGGGAAAGGCGGGTAAGATGGCGACCTTAAGCTTTGGGTATTTTTCTTGACCTCAATATTCGTTGCAGAAGGAGTATTATTTCGGCAAAACCTCCTTCAACTCTTCATTTTAAAGTGATATTTTTTTAAATTTTTATTTTCAAATTTTAGTGCCAAAATTGCATTTTAGATAAAAAAAAAAGTCATTTTCGTCATCTTTCCCGACTGTGCGGGTAAGATGACGAACGGAATTGGTTAAGATAACGAACAGTGTCGGGTAAGATGACGAACGGAATTGGTTAAGATAACGAACGGTGTCGGGTAAGATGACGAATTGAGATAATAATTTAATTCAACATCCGTATGCTATCAAAACACTATTTAAAACTGTTGAGATCACATCTTGATCATAACAAATTTCACATAACAGAAAATAAACGTAATCGGACAAAAGTAACAGCACAAAATAAATGAAATATTATCAATCTTAATTTAAGATTTGAACCTTAAGAAATGAAATAAATTACAAATATCACATCACCATGGATTGGATTTTCTCCCAGCCAGTACAGTTGGAATGGGGCCGCATAAAACATTGGAATCCTAATTACGTTTTTCCTTTCTCACTGCAAATGATGCATTCTTCATTATCGAGGACCTCTGGTTCCAGATTGTCCTCAGAGTCAACAGAAGGAAATTCAAATCCTGCTTATCTACTTTTTATTATTTGTGGAATTTTTAGCAGGTTTGTTGCGTGTAGTCTTATTAACTTCAGCCTTCTTCAACTGTCACAGTTTTCGTTTATCTCCTTTGTTAATTAGATGCTCATTTTTCACTGGAGTACCAGTGAGTTGCGGGTAGGGCAAGTTGCAGTCAGGTAGCACGACGAGATCATAAATTAACGCGGAGGGGTTCGTCATCTTACCCTCCGCCTAATTCGTCATCTTACCCGACTTTGCCTTTTTATTTCAAAAACACATTAAAGGATATCAGCTCATCAGAAAAATCAAAATAACACATCATTGAAAACGTTTTGATTAGTTCTTTACCAACACCACATGTATAAATCAAGAATATTTACTCCGTGAAATCTATCCCTTACTAAGCAGCAACCAAATGTTCCGTAGGATCAACTCAAAAACACATTACAGCGTACTGTGAATCACACTAATAACGAAGTGGATTCTTTTGGTGTGATATGGGTAGCTGGTCTCTATAGGACTTTAATGATGCAGAATCGGAGCATTCATCTTGGGAAACTTTCGAGAAAAATCCAATTAGTCATCTTACACTCTTCGTCGTCTTACCCGATTTTATATATATATATAATTGAGTTGGTGTCAACAAAATCCAAAATCGTTCTCTGAATCAAGCAAATTCGCCATGAACGATTTTTTTTTATTTTTAAAGTGCAATCGAAGAAATCTGCAAAAATAAGCTCATGAAATACAAAAACAAAACTTAAAACAATTTGATCTTAGAATTAATTGATTTAAAAAGATCGTTGTTGTTTAATTAAAATTTCTTTGTTAATGATAATTGCATTTCAAGTCAAAATTGCAATGAGTAAATTGTTTGCTAATGATTTATAAAATTATTCTAAATAATTTTTCTAGCTTAAAAAGTGTATGCAATGAAAATAAGTATCATTAGGGAGGTTAAGGTCAAAACATACTGAGAAAATAATTATTTTAGGAAACTGTTATGTAACTGTTGTTTTCTTAATGAAATTATCTTTAATGAATTAATTTAAACTTGAATAAAAATTAAATTGTATTCATTTTTTATGTAAATGAGCGCATGAATTCTAGTGAGAAAATAATTTAAAAACTTTCGATTATATAATTACAGTTAAAATTAAGTAATTAAAAATATTGTAACCTGTTCTTATTGAAACATTTTTAAATTAAGACAATATTGTAATAGTTTTTTTACAATTAATTTATTAAACATTTGAAAATAAATTTTAAAGGCAAATAGGGTATGGAAGAACAATAAGCATAGAGTGTAGGGTTAAAATGTGCGCAACTTAAGATTTTAATTGCTTCAAAAATGATAATAAGAAAATTATTTTCAATTTATTTTAAGATACTATCTATAAATTTTCAACTGAGAGGCGAATAAAATAAAAACTTATTTGTTTTTTACTATAAGAATGCTATAAAACTTTCAATTTATGAAAAAATTGTTAAAAGATCAGACATTTTAGAAAATTATTATCACTATCTATGACACCTGATTAATGCTTGAAACATTTGTTCAACTTGGAAGAATTTTGGATGCACAAAATATAAAAAATTCTAGAAAATTATCTACTATTCCCTGCTTTTACAATAATGCATACGTTAAATACTTTTATGTAAAAATTTCAAACTCTTTTTCTTTATTGATTTTATAAAACTGTTGGATATCCATTTACATTTCAAGAAAATTGGTTTGAAGCGTGAAAAGTGTAATGTTTTTAATGGGCAAAAACACGTAAAAATCTCAAGCTGAGAAAAAGATTCATATAGTTAGATATGAATAAGGTTTATATCAATTTATACAAAATGAGCTCTCATAATTATCTTAGCATGTAAGTATAAAAATACAATCAGATTTGAAGTTCAAAATTTATATTCTATAGAATTAAATAAAATTCCAAAAATCGATATTTTGGAAAATAAAGTCCAAATTTATGGGTTCGTATGCTTTAACCCTTATTGTAAACTGTATATTGTACTATTGTTTCTTTTTTGTTACATGACATGTTTAAGAAACAGAAGTTCAATTCCATTTATATCTGGAATTTGCATCTTAGGGTACACGTTTCACGAAACAAGACGAATTTCACTCTCATTTTGAAACAGAATGATTAGAAAGAGATTCAACAAATTTGTGAAGGATGTCAGTCATACCAAAGCAAATCATTCTTACATAGAAACATACCCTGACGAGAAAGGTCACCTCGAGTACGAAGATGAGAAATTGCACAATAATTAATCAGCTTTTTGCATCCCTTTGGGCAACAGTGACATTGAAGCTCGTTAATAGCCTCGTCGCCAATGGTGGGACATACCTCCGTCCGAGGGTCCTATACATGCGTCACTCCTAATGGGGTTTATTATGCCTTTCTCTAAGAGCCTGTTTGCGGCAGTTCGGTCATTCAGTGAAAGTGCATATCTTCAAGTTGAATGAAGCTTATCATCTATGATTACATAAGAGCATGTAGGTGGAAACGCTTTGTACGCAAGCTAGCCCTGCAAAAAGAATACCAAATAAAAGAATATAGATATGATTTCGAGTGGTCTGCTAAATTGAGAGTTGACTGTGAAATTGTTCTCACAACTCTCGGGCCCAACGCGTAACAGCCCATGATGGGGCATGAACGTTTAAGGAAATCTTTCATGAGACAAAAACGTCTCTCATTTTCATTCACTCCATACGTTAAATTCATGTCTAATATCCATCAATGCTCCAATGCTCAACAACTCCGCCATACTTCCACTAAAACATTGATTAAAGTAACAATGGCTTACCTTTCCTCATTTGACTTTAGGATCTCTGGCATGCATACAGAACGTTTTGCCTATTGGGTCAAATGTAAAACTGATTTGAAATGCTGTTCTTGATTTACCTTTAAGTTTTGTCAGAACCCCTTTCCATCACATTGTAGAAGATTGCCATTTCAAGCAATTAAATATTTTAATGTATAATGATAGAGGGGAAATTTCAATAAAAATTGTAGAAATTATTTTTGATGTTTATTAATCTTCAAAATAATGCAATTAACTTTTCAAGGAATACCCTTTAAATTAGTAAAAACAGAGAATATTCAAATTAAGTCATTGATTGATTGTTTGCCAAATTAGGCAACAAATTTCTTTAATCGCAATTAAAGGAAACGTATTATTGTATTCTCAGATTCACATTAACACACATTATATGAACCCAACACATTTTGTGATCATTCAAAGCATCATTTCATCTTCCTTTGTTTTCTCACATTCAATACTAAACCGTCTAGCCTTAGCTTTGGCTCTTCTTGAAACAACATTTGATGTCTTTAATGTCCACAGATTGTTTTGTTATTTGGCTTGTTTCAATTAAAATGTATGAGAACTACTCGTTATTTTAGGTGCTTTTTAGGATATTCTATTTCATAAAACTCTTCGAAATCGGGACTTTGCAACTTTGTAATTATTCAAAAATTCACCTTTCATATATTTAAATTTTATTAACAAAACTGTAAATTGTAGCCAAAGAAATGTCCTCTGAAGATGTATTAACATGTATTGCTACTATAAAACATAGTAGGGACAATTAGTCTTTTGTTTAAATATTTAATTGATGTTATCGAAATACAAAACTTGTTCATTAACTGCAGCACTACAGCACTTTCTCATAAAAATATTCATGATTAACATCATTAGGTAACTCTTACCTTCTTCTCACAAGCCAGATATACATAGTTGTAACATAAGCTACCTACTTTACAGCCCAGATATTAATTAAAATTGAGATTACAAAGAGGGTGAAATCTAGGCGTCTGTTAAAATAAGGCAAACCTCTCCTATATCTTACTGAAATTCTTGAGTTTCACATTTTTACGCCATATATTAGATGGGCATTTCCCACTTTCTTGATATTTATCTCAGGTAACTCTTACCTTCCAATGTATACTATATATATATATATTACCTCATATAATTAAGGATATATTCTGCATAATTTATATGGTTATGTTTATTTTTATGTACATGCTCCTATAAATTATTCTGCCAGTTTAAATTTTACTTAGTTTTAAAGAATATTATAATGAATATGCTAACTGAAAATCAATATTTTGTTTATTATTTAAAAATATTACAAAATTTCCGTGAATTTGAAGAAAAATCCTTTTCAATTCTGAAAATATATTTTATGTATTTTTAATCTACTATTGTGATAAGTTTTAAGTTATTTTACTGGAAATGAACTTATGAAACTTGTAAAGAAATAGTTTCAAAATCAACGCGTGTTATTAGCTGATACGCTCATATAATGCCCAAGAACGGCAGCGAAAATGTACAAGGCGGACGGAAAGGATTATTTTAACACTTAAATGCATCACTAACCATAGGACTTTACGTAAAAATTAATAAAGCATATTCCCTAGCCCTATGTAATTCTATTCTATTAAGATGGCCGAATTTATGCGAAAAAGGCAAAACATTGAAAACAAATTCAGATATCCTTTTATTGATACAATCAATCAAAACTTTGAATTACTTGGTTCACAATTTTGGACAAAAAATTAAGAAACATACGCCTTTGAGCAATGACCTTTATTTCAATGAAAAATGCACATTTAATCTTATATTAAAACTCCATTTTAATGTATCTTCTGAATTTGTGAAATTATCAGCGCCAGCAAGTATCCAATTCTTTTTATGCTGTACCTTTTCTCCGTAAGATAATCGACTTTGTTACTGTATTCATGACAACAATATTTATCCGAAATCGGATTCCGGCAAGGAATAAACCTTCCGGTATAAGGAATCGTTTTCATGGACTAATTGTCCTTTTCCTTCATAAGAAGCTTACGCTCTTTTTTCCTTCTTAGGACACATTGTAGCGGTCAGCCGTTAAGGGAATTTTGGTTTCTTGCTTCGTAACTTCATAGAAAAAGCAAATTACAGAAATGCACTTTGTTTATTGCTTCTACAGAAACATCAGGAAGGGGAAATATTTTATCGATCAATAGATGATTGGATTTTTCTGTCTTTCGTTTCAAATTGTAAGGTTATTTTATAGGACACTGCAATATACTGAGGAATATTTATTATCTGGCATAAAATAGAATAACACAATTATTAAAATTTAATTAATGTTTTAGCATATATAATATACTCTTGTTTAGTTTTCTTTGATACGCGTAAACTTTAGTAAAATAGAACAGAAAATCAAAACTTTTAACGAATGTAGCCTGCTCCATTTTTTTGTTTATCATTAAACCTTTTCTAATCTTTTGCAAAATCAATAACAGAAACCCGACACTGAACAAATTTTTGAAGATTCAAATATGAGAATAATTTAAATATAATAACATCTCTACAATCTGAATTATTTACAAAGGGTAGCCGATTCATATCAGATTCATTTACATATATCTCATATTCATTATTAAGTGGCAAAATATTTTTGGTATTCACTCACCTTGTAAACAAAACATTTATAATATGATTATAAGCAAAATTCAAATATTGACGCTTAATAAACAGCTTTTAATGCGTTTTTATATAAAAATCTGTTAATCTCTCTGTCTGAAAAATATTTAAATTTATTTTATCATAGCTAATAACTTTTCGAACAAAACTGAGGTCCAAATTATTTGAAAAATTAAAAATGGTAAAAAATAAATAACATTATTAAATGTCTAAAAAAGATGTTCATAACAGTACGGAAAAGTAATCATATACGGTATATTTAAGATTACACCACCCAAAAATGAAGACTATTTAAAAAGTAACTAACTCCTTACTAAACTGACCCCAAAAATGCATTCGTTTTTTAATGAAGTCAGCTCATGTTCAAGCGAAACATATCAAATGCACCGTTCCATTTAAATTTTGGAATCTATTGCGCGTTTTGGCAAGAGGAACAGGAACGTGAATTTACATTGAATTAATTATAAGACAACGTGCAGTTAGATAATATGCGCAGTTAAGCTTTTCGTGTGACTGCTACGTCACTTGAACTGATTCCATTGAAATTTTAAGCAGTTACATAAATGTTGATTTCAAGAGATATTATTTTCAGCCTATATTGTATGTTTCATTCTAAAAATCAACTTAACCAATCATTTCAAAATCGACTCGTCTAACTTATGTCTGATTCTTTAATATTTCATTACAGTATGCTTTAATGTTTTTTTATTTGATCGTTCTTTTAGATTCGTTTGAGGTAGCGTGAAAGAAAGCAACAAAAAATGAAATTCCATGTATCCGTCAAGCTGCTTAACTTAACAAGAAGATGACAATTTTCAAATCATTTGAGGATCACAAAATTATTCTCGATAGTAAATTCAAGCCTGGGTAGTACACGTGCCATAAAAAATAAGGGGAAGTTTATTTCGTTTCATATATTCGAAGATGTACTGACATCTAATGCCTAAATTCAACTCCTGTACTCTAATTTTATTATATTAATAATTCATATTCGTAAGATTTATAAATAAATTAGTCCTGAGTAACAAGTACATTAAGAATGTTCTGTATGAACTTGAAAATTAACATTTTCTTAAGAAGAAAATTAGTCCTATAATGAGATGGTCAGATTTCATTAACTATAAATAATTTCATTCCCTGTCAATAAATATATCTTATAAATAACTATATTAGCCATGTTAGTTACTATTAACTTAATGCTCTAGTAACAAGGTTTTTTTATTATTACATTTTAGTAGGTTTAATTGATAAAATGTGTTAGATAAAAGTGAAAGTTTAGGGGTTTAATTATGTTGTTACTTTAGGAAACAAAGAATAATTAATTTAAAACTTTAAAATCTGTCAGAATTTTAATACGAATCGCTCACACACTTCGTTACTTTTGTTACATTTGTGGCTTAATTTTTGTAACAGATATTTACATATTATTAAGAGAATAATCTGTAAACCCAACAAGAATCATTAGCCATAGCGTGTTTTATGTATTTTATGATTTTTTGTCCTTCACCGACGAGATTTAAAATGAGAGGTATCCTCCCACATGACGTCAGAAGAATCATTTTGTACTAAATTTCTAATTAATTCTCGAAATCCAGACAGAGAAACAATTAGAGCTGCATTTCAGTTTATTCAATCTGAATTAAGTGAACAACAACAGCATTTCAAGGAATCATGCATAGCAGAATACTCCAGAGCATATCCAGTCTGAAGATGTAAATCATGCCAAGCCTAAAAGGTTTAACAAATCCTATTACGTATACGAATATCCTATTCATCCGTCTGTATTAATAGTTTGATGTCGTAATAAGCTGTTTATCACTGTCTTTCCTAAGCGACAGCAAGCAGAAACATTTATGATACTAGAGCTTTCTGATATCTTTCATATTTTGTAAGTGAAAAATAAACACTTACCAGGAATTTTAGTTTATTGTAAAAAATATATGTAAGGTTATAAAGAATCAATAATGTTTGTTTCAGATTCAACTAATTTAAATGTACAAGACTCACTTTCGTCGATAACATTAAAAGTATTGGTAATATCAATGAAAATATTTATAAAAATACTGAAGGTTAGCAAAATAAATAATCTTAACAAATTCCTTATCTTGAGAAATGTTTATTTAAATGAACAGTAACTTTTATATACAAGTGTAATTTTTTCTATATGGCATTTTTTGGAAAATAATTTATGCAAAAAATGCATGTTATTATATGAAACTTCAAATTAATCACTAAAAGCCTCCTGATATCTCGTCACAGAAGAATATATAAAAATATAATAAAATAAAAGAATAAATAAATAAAATAACATACAAATGCACAATAAACATAAAAAATGTCATTCATGAAAGTAATCAGCTATGATAAGAAATGCATAACAAAATCCGATATATATTATTTTCTAATAATATATAAAATATAAAATAACTAAGTGAATTTTCAATTCCTTTTTGTCCAAAATTTGTTTGTTTTGAAATAAATTCTGGTAGGAAGATTCAACACAGTTCTAGCAAGTCTGTTCTAGCAAGACTGCAAAAATAATTGCACTTAAATTAAAAAAATCCTTTAGAGTTGCAATAGCTTTATTGTTCAACTTTGTCCAATTAATAGCGCCAGCAAACTGTAATTGAAAAGAAAAATATTTTTCAAATACATTAGAAAATTGTAGAGCATTTTTATCTTATTTATTGACAGTTAGTAATATGAACTGGTGAACTGTTTTTATTCTTTTATTAAATTCGAAACGAACTGTTGATGATACCAGTTAACTCTACATTCTCCCTATAAATGTTAGAATTGATGTAAATGAAACGTGTTTCGTCAATAATAATTATTCTTTCGAAGATGTGAATGGTTATGCTGCTTTAGGATTTATTAAATGAAAATAAATTATGTATTTAAAAAACTGATTATCTTAATATCCGATTGAATGTTATTCTAACCTTTATACAAGTTCTTCTATCAAATATCACCAACAAGTTGAAATTAGAAAAAAGCCTTTAAATACGCAGAAAAATTTCAGTCAATCATAATTTGAATATATAATAGTTAATAATAGTTAAGTAATGTTTAATAATAATCCCTTGGCAAACATTTTTGTATTAAATCTTAAATTGCAAATTATGCTATTATTTCTAACGCTGATGTGGATAAAAATGCCCATTGATAAGACAAAGCATTGTTTTGATTATGTGAATAGGCATACTGCATTAGGACTTATTAAGTGAAGGTATACTCCATTCAACGGAAAATGGTTGACATAAAATACAGTTGCCTAATAATAGTCAGAAAATGTACTTTTTGTAGTCAAACGTTGAAACAAACTGATTTTTTTAAAACTTTGAAAAGACACAATAGTTTTGCAGGCAGTGAAATGTTGCTTCAGAAATTCGAAATACAAGTCAACAGCTTTCAGATAACTGCATTTTTACTCTGTTCCAGTTAACTAATCTAATTTATCTGTTTTGTGAACAACTTTTCTTGCTTTATTTCTTTTTTCACCGATGGCTGAGATTTATTTTGCCGTTATTGATTTTTTTTTATTTTTCGAAAGAAAATCTTTCTTTACATTTAAATTCCTTTGCCGATTATTATTTCTGCAGTGTGTCTGCATCCAATGCATGTGATTAATCGTGTGCTTAATTGAAAAGATAAGTATTTTCTTTTGTATTAAGCCTAGAATTAAGATACTTGTCCTAAACTTATCAGTAACATTATAAATGTTTTATCTTAAACTAAAGCGTAAATTCATAAGTTTCGCCGTTTTAAGATTGGATGCATATATCAGTTATCGTTTTACCATCTATTATCATTTATTACATTGGTTGAATCTATCAGTTTTGATTTGATTGATTTTGATTTTTTTTACTTTAGAGATCAATTCCATTTTCCGGTAACTTTCAGTTACTTAAAGAGTACATGGTTTTTGAAAAGATTCATATTTTTTTCCTAAGGAAATATTAAGATGTTCGATGTAAAATGCTATATGGACTATTGTAATATATTTAAAATAAATATAATACTTTTTCTCTATAAATCAATAATATCTACACATTTGATAAAAATACAATATTTTTCTATACACAATACCAAAAATATTAAAATTTGAGTCTAGAGTCTTTATATTAGCGTTTAAAATCAAGTAACTGTAAAAATGAGACAAAAATCTAGGTATTGTAAAGTGAATTACTATAGCAACCTTTAGATATAAAATTAGGGAAATTACATTTAACTCTCTAAAATCACTTAAAATAATTAGAAAAAATGAGAATTTGAAACAATTTATTAGCATTTATGAATTAAATATTGTTTAGATTATTAAATCAAAAGTAAATCTTATTCAGTTTGAAATTCCTTCTATTTTTTTGTTAATAAAATTTCCTAATGGTTGATACTCTTTTATCCGTTTGCTGTGTGATAAAATAGTATCATAAACATATTATTGTAAAACAATGTCAAATGCCACTTTTTTATACCTTTTATCAAAGAATTATTTAATTTTTACAGATAGAAAGTGCAAAAATTCTAACACATTTATGTATTATGTGTACCTGAAGATTGTCCTGTCGTTGCACAGTTAAATGATTTATGTGCTGATTATTGATATATCAATGAAGAAATTGATACATTATTGGTATATGTTTAATAATTTATCTGTTCTTTATCTTAGTTTCTCCTCAATAAGAAATTTTAGATTTTAATATCTTTTATATTTCCCTAAAGTTTTCGAAATTTTAGTATGTAATACGAAATGTCTCACTATGAAAATCATTCAAATGCCATTTAAGAATTCGAATCATGTTGCGCACTTCCACATTAATATGCGTATAATAAACCAGTTACCTACTCTCGGGAATTTGATAAATGTATAAACACTTTAATATATGTAATATAAGCTCTAGCATTTTTGCATACTATACTACTAAAAATGTCTGCGCTTACATCTGTACTTAACAAAATGAAAAACCAATAAAGTAAAGAGAAACTTGAAAATACAACTGAAAATGCAATTTCCACCATAACATTATTTTCTGGTTGTGTTTTGAAAATTGCGTTTTACTTTATTTGCTTCTCGTTCTGCTAAGCATTTTCGTGGTTTAAATTGGATTGCTAAATCAGCTAATGTATTTAGCTATTGTTTCTGTTTATTATTTGCATTCTTATTTGTCTTTGGTATACATGTTAATGCAGTGAGTTTAATTGTCTTTTGGCTATTTAGGTTTTATATATATTTTTCTAATTGATTCAACGTCGTAATCTATATTTAATATTTTACATTAAAGATATAAATTTTTCTGTTTTATTTGCACTACATTAATTTTAATTTCATTCTATATATTAAGATTCTTAAATTTATTCTACGTATCGCAATATAATATTATTTTAAATATCATTTTCGGATTTCACTTATGCATTGCGTGGTACAAGCAATGTGTGTCAGCAAAAAATGTAAATATAGAAATGTGAGCAGAAATACAAATTTATTGACAGCATTATAAAATGAATATGAGATTAAAGCACAATATTTGCAATTTCTACTACGATTTGAAAACGGCATACACAAACATGTGACTTATGTAACGCCAGAAAGTGTCCAGTTACTTTAAAAATAATCTTTTAAATGATCCTAACTATTTGTTCCAATGTTGCTTGGAATGCACAATCATTTCATTTTCATCTAAATTCCTCATATTATAAATTCTCTGAACATTATTCAGTTTATTTAGATGAAAATAAACAATGTTGAAAATGTTGAGATATCATTTTACACACTGTACCAATATATTGAATATAGTTCAAAGCAAAGAACAAAAGTAATTTAACAAAACAGAAATTTGAGACATTTAAAGTTTTTATTTTCATTCATCCTAAAACTGGGTATTTTTTTCTTCAAATCAGAAGTTAATGAACCCTCATGCTCAACTCTAAGTCAAGATCATATAGTGAAAAAAGCGATATCTATTTCAACCAATGACAGAAGTAGAAAAGGACGAAAATCAACAACCATTGTCCAGAGAAATTGTGGAAAAAATTCTCCGTGTGACTGACTAATTGTGAAGAGGAATGGGGCAAAAAGTCTCAGCCAGAGTAATCGAAAGATTAATTAGGAATTATTTTGACTGGTCACGGATATGTTGCTTTAGAGAAGTAGGGAAAGCAAAGTTGAATGGAGTATGACTCAAGTAGTTGGAATGCCTTCCCCTCCACTTTCTCGCACTCTTTCAAAATATAGACCGTTTTGTGTTTCGTTTCGTAGTGTGGCGAGAATGCATTTTGGACCGATTTGACTTGCCGAATTGAGAACAAAATTTAATAAAGATAGTGTCTAGACCACAAATCAAGTTCCGATTATCTAACCCGGTGTGTTTTGGGGTTATCGCGTTCATATCCACGCGAAATTATATATCGATATGTAGTCAACTCCTCGACGGATGTGTTCAAAACTTGATGACGTTTGCAAATAGAGTAATAAACGCTTATTCCAAATTTCATCCATCCAGTTTGATGGGTGTTTGAAATATTATGTTCAATTTTACACCGACGGACAGACTTCTCTTTCACAGATTTCGTATACAATTTGATACAAATCTACAATTTTATTGCAAAGGCCACAAACTAAATTTTATTTGTCTAGAATGTTCAGTTATTGTTTATCGTATACATAGACCGACTGATAGATATTCATAAAATGGAACGACTTATCTTGATGTAAAAATCAAACATGATTCTAAAAATGGCTTTTTCGTATTCGGGACAGTCTAAAACGTGAGATGCATCAAAAATATCAATGTCAATTTTTTTACGATCACTATACTTTCACCCACAAGGCAGTGTTTAGATTGGTAGATTTATAAAACCCTAATACAACACTTGTACTATATTAAAAGTGTTTTTTGTTGTGTAGCTGGAAACTGAATAGAACATAATTTAAAAATTCAATGTCCACATTTCTCTATGTAGGCTTTTAAAAACATATCGAATATTGTTTTATTGCAATCCTTGAATTTTGTTATTGAGATGTTAGAAATACTTTATGACAGATAGACTGCCTTGCATGAAAGATGCAGTTCTGCCAAGACCAATCGCAGATATGACTATGACCTTTCTCATCTCCAGTGGAACGTGATATCATCTGCTCACAACTTGAGTCAGACATTTCTTTCATTTTTCTTTTTATTGTAGAAAACACGTTTCTCCGACACTTTTTTGTGATGTCCCAACGGAAACCCATTTTTAAAATACGAGTCCCAAAGTAAAGTTTCTCTCTTCAAACACAGACACATTCACGACGGTTAACACTTTTTCTTGATGTAAAAGTAAGAAAATCAAAGAAATCGATTTACAAATAGTTTTTCCTTCCCCTCTTCTCTCGTCTTGGAGTGCCAACCATGACTATCATGCCTCAAAACATGTTTTGCTAATCCCTAGAGTTTCACTTTATGCAGGATGTGATGTTTACAGCATGTTGCAACCTGTGAGAGTTGCGTTGTTTCCATTATTTTACTACAGAGCTCTGGAACTGGCAACTCTGAAATTTATGCCACGCTTAATCCGCATTAACGTGAAAAATTGCGTCTTAAACTCTTATTACTTCCTCGTTCCTTTGCTGTTACGATCATCGTACAGTAAGGTACAATAGTTGACTCGGTAAATGCATGTCTGGATTGTTTTCCACAAATTAAGTAAATACAAACTTGAATGCAGAATTACTAGATTAAATGTGCTTCGGAATGAAAAATTAGGAGCAATCATAATAATCATCTGTTTTAGATAACTTTTGAGTACATAATGATGGACACAATTATGCAATCGGAAGAAATTACCATTTCATAGAATTTAAAATCATTATTGTTGACTATATCTTGTGTGAGAAGGTTCTATTCGAAAGTGATCCATTTTCAATCCGTTGAATAAACGATTACGTAAAATGCAATAATCAGTTTTAGAAATTTTTTCTCTGTTGTTTAGCGAAAGCAGCTAGGGTCAGTTCATGTAACTGGGAACGAACTGATAGCATGAGGTGGAGAAAATGTGTAGTTTTTTGTGAGTGCATAATCATGTTCTGAAGAGTTCATTAAGCAATGCCTACTTTCCAAAATAATTTATTAAATAACAACCACCCTTACAGAAACGCTCTTAATTACCCCGGTGTGTTCCCAATTACTCCAGAAACTTTGAGGTAATTGGGAACACGTGTTTCGGCTTCTGATCAGTGTAACGAATTGATTTAAAAAGAATATATCTGAAATTATTAAAAATCGCTATATATTTGCCTCCGAATTCATTTTACTGCTGTTCCCAATTACCTCAAAGTACTGGTGTATTTACTGTTTTTCATTAAAAACATATTCTATTTGAAGGACGATTTACTACCTTTAATTTGGAGTAATTTATAACCACTCCATCTCCAAATTTGTCCGGAAAAGATGGGAAATAATACGATGGAGGTCCGATAATAAAGGTACATGGCGAAATTACACTGACAATTATAATTCTGAAAAATATTTAATACATTTTACAAAAACTACATACTTTTGCTTATTTCTAGACATACTCTTCGTAAACGTTAAAATATTTATCCCAGCGTGACACTCGTATGAACATCACTTTATGGTACTGCTGTTTGTCAAGTTGCTTGAAGTTTTCCAGAACGTTTTTATCTTTTTCTTTACTAATCCTCCTGATCTGCAAATCCGTTTCCCAATAAAACTCTCCAAAAATTGCATACAGCCATTGAAAACAAAAGGCCAGGACGATTACGTGAAGGAGTTATATTAATATTTTGCACGATAGTGCAAGACCCCATACGTCAAAGCAAACCAAACCGTGGTTGGAACAACGGAAATGGGAGGTCCTGCAGTATCTACCTATAGTCCAGATTTTGCCCCCTCAGATTTTCATTCATTAGGACCTTTAAAGAATTTTTTGCGCGAAAATTCCTTTAGGATAAGAAGAATTTACAAAGCACCGTTTTGGAATATTTCAAGCAATTTGATAAACTGCAGTAACATGAAGGGATGTACAAATTAATGTCACGGTGGGATAAATGTCTCAACGTTTACGGAGATTATGGCCATAAATAAACAAAACTATGCAGTTTTTGCGAAATGAATTAAATATTTTCCAGAATTTTATTTGTTAGTGTAATTTCGCCTTGTACCTTTATTGCTATGGTTTTCGAAATTTTAAATGCGTTTCATTGTACCACGTTTCTATAAGATATAGTTTTGTATGGACGTCTTCGCTTTAGAAGTTCATCAAAGATAATGATTACTAAATATAATAAGGTTTGGATAGTTTTAAAATAAATTATTTCATGGGTTTTATTTTTATCAAAGATATCAAATAAAACATTGTTTTATACATACATAAATATTGTCAAAACATTTTAGATTAAAGAAATCCAAAGTCTAAGATAATATTTTGTATATTCTACAAGATATTTTACTTATTACCAGATCTCCTTCATTTAAATCATTTTTTAAAAAAAATGGCAGTTAGTTGCACTAATTAGAAATTGCTTTATTTTTGCATGTAAAAAAATGAGAGACCAAGATTAAATGAAAGTGTGAGACATTCATAATCTTTGGATACTATCTGTGTAAATATATAATTTCAAATGTTTTTCAAAAGTTTTCATAAGATTTTTTATATTTTTATGAAAATCACTATTGATGAAAGATTTTCTAATTCACTTTTTGAACAAAATGTCGTAATATTTCTTTTTCAACTTTTGTAAGAACCAATTTTATTTCAAAACTCCGGATGAAAATCACAAACTAATTATAACTCGACAAAACTCTACATAAGAAAATAAACGTATAACATATTTTAAAGGAAAAACGTATTTTCATGAAGAACAACAAATGAAAACATTTAATAAAACTTCTTTTAACAGTAAGAAAATGGAGATTATTATAAGGATATATAGGAATGAGCGTTGTTCTTCAGCTAGACTGATTTTTTCTGGAGGTTTGTTTCATTGATTTTTTAGATTAGCGTCTCATTTTGAAGGTTGGTGGTTTGTGCTAGTTTAGTTTAATTATAATAGCATACAGTTGTTTTTAAAAGTATCTCGTAATTTCAAACCGTTATCATATATTCAGAATGATATCCGAGCAGGCTAAATATTCTCGAAATTTTTACGTCACACCACCGGGTGCACGTTTGACCCTTTACGTCAGGTTTAATTGAAACCAGACCGACAAACACGGCGGATGTCTGGTAAACTCGGGTTTAGAAGTTGTCACCTGGCAGTTCCTCAAAACGAAGATTTTCTAATCACTTATCAATCTTGATCCTTTAGATATCTGTCCAAAGTCGGGAATTTGAATGTTGTCAGATGACCAGGGTGACCCATGAGCCAGCAGCTACTTACCAGTCCTCGGCATCACACCCATATGAAACTTCTGATCCACGACAGATCCAACTTGCCCTAAACCCAATTTCATAGAGATACTATGGTAGAACGTGTCTAGAACACTTGATCATCCGACCCCAAAGCGTACTCTGTTTACAAGTTACGCGAACCCATAATTTAGTGCCGGGAAAACTTTTTATGAAATCTTTTAAGATATTTGGGGCATTTGTTTAAAAGAAAAAGAGAAAACTTTCTTATTTTACGTCTTCTACAAGATGTTTGTGAATTTGATTATATAATATATTTTAATCCTTATCAGTTGATACTTTAATGCAAATCAAACAAAATTGTTTCTTAGCAGAAGTTGAAGTTTAAATATTAAGCTGAATAAAATTAGAATTTTTAAAGAATTTTTATGTCGCAATTTTCAGAGATTGACAAATAGCTAAAACCTATATACACTTTCTACATTCAAATTTTCTAATCCATTATAAACCAATACAGTTAATTAATTACTTTCGTAGACAATGGTGATCTGATGTTAAGATGAAAATAATTCTGCACGATTCGTGCTGTCTGTTATAAAAAGAAATACAATCTTTTACGGCAAAAAATAGAAGTTTATTACATTTTACTAAAATCTTTTGATCCCAAAAACATAACTTATGTTTTTCGAATTCTACAGGGTGGACGAAGATAAACCGAACCGAAATCAAGCGAAGAACACATGCAATGCAAGGCGATATTGTATGAATGAAAGACGAAAACTGGTGTATCCGGAAAGACGCGAGTTTTTCCTTCTCTGCAATCATGTTATTGTTTTTTTTTGTTACATCGAATACACTAATGTTTTTCGATTTCTCATCTCCTATGTCCTGTTTATCGTGGGCCGCCCTGTACCATCACACCCTGTGTGTTCTTACTGCGCAAGAGTGGAATCGGATACTTTAAGTTCTTCTATAGAATATATTACTTTCTTTCATAAATTAAAGCAATTTGATGAAGGAAATGCGATAATATAAATGCCCATAAAATGATCCGTGGTGGATTTGATTGGTTTAATTATAAAGTACGAGACAAAACTTGAAAATGCTCCTACAACTCGGGGAAAATGCTTAATATTGCTGTTTAATCCTTTGTTTTATATTTTTAGGTTATAGAAGTTTAAAACAGATTTACTAGAGCTAAAAATATATCTTATTTATTGGATCAAGAAATACTTAAATCTGCAACGCATTCAATTCAAACTTTTCATGAAGTAAAAGAGACAGGGGGATAAAGTTGAAATAATTTTTTTTTCAAATTGTCTCACTTAACATTGCTTACTACATGATATATTTTGAAATCAAAGAAGGGGTATGTTCTCCTCAATCCGCAGTATGCATTCTGTGAAATGCACACTAATCAGACAGAACGCAGGTATTGATTCATTATAATCATGAACACAATCTATCTACAATTGGAGTTAGATCGTTATCAAACGTTGCTCTGTAAAGCCACATTTAAACCTATCAGAGCCGTCTTAAAAAAGTTTTTGTGAAAAGTTTTCTCTTTCAGTCCAAATTAACCCTGGTTTGCAATTTAGTATTAAAAATACATCAAACTTAACTTGAGACGCACATTATCTCTGATGATTTAATTACGTTTAAATGATTTCCTTTATTGTTTTGACCTCTATGTTTCTGTCTGAGCTAAAATGTTAACGACGGGCCAATAATTTTTAAGCAGAGATTAGGGCTCCTGTATAAAGTAATATGCTTAATATCGAAAAGAAAATTTGTCGTAAGATATAACAAAAAGTACTGGTATTATATTGTTATCACCAACTTTTTTTATTTTTTCACAATGCTTATAATTACTATATATTTCGGCTTATTCTTTTATTCTTTTGAAGTTTAAAAAATTAAGTTGAGAAAACTGTTACTTGTAATTTGTTTCTCAATATATTTTTAATCATGTTTACAAGCTGTATGGAAGTCCTCAGATGCAAGAAAACTTTTTATTCACACATCAAACTATGATTGTTTTATGTAATGTCTGAAAACCTTCCCAATTTATCATTTATCTAAGATAAATTGTTAAATGAATGATAAATTGGGAATGAATTGCTTAATTAAAATTATATCAGAAAAATGAGCAGAAAACTCGAGTGATAACAAATTAGCAAGTTAAAAATACTTACCTTTGATATAATCTTTCCCATTTGACATTATTTACATACTGTAATAAAAGAATGTAAAATGCATGATGGAACAAAACAATTTACTATTAAAATATTTTCACTCTTTTGTTAAAAAATTATGATTTCTAGCATCACTTTATTAAAAGTTCGTGTGACTTATTTAGAACTAAATTTATTTTATGTTTTATTAAAATTTTTTCCATGCACATGTGCAAAAAGTTTCAAGTATAGGATTTCGAACTTTGAAAATTCGTTTTAGTATCATGTGTTATAAAAATTTCTGGAATAACAAATATTCTATATCTTTTAACATCTAAAGACCACAGACACTTTAGTCAGATGCTTTCAGCTTTCATGTATTAAAATTCTTGAAATGTGTGCGCAATATCTTTTAATAAATATGAAATTTGGATGATTCTGAAAGCTTTTTGTTGTAATATTTGGAAATAAATAATTAAAAATAAAATAAAATAGCTTTCCTTAAGTGTACTAGTATCATTCTTCATAACTGCATTTACAAATGAATCGTAATTCATAATAATGCATACTAAAAATCGTCATAATAATGCCTTTTTTGACACCACAATGTAACAGTATTTATGGCGTTGATGCATACTTAAAATTTAATATTTGAAATATGTGTAAAAGTACATAAACAGACGTCTTCCCAAAAATATAATATCTATCTTGTGTAGGTTCTTAAAATGATATCAATTTTACACTGTACCGATAAGCTGCACACAATTTTCAGTTAAACTATTTTTTAAAAGTGTGATGTAAAAAATTTGAAACTCGTACGTTAATTTAAACGAATAGTCTAGTGAATCAGAAATGTTTTAGATAATATTCAACTCTGCTTAGTTCAAAATGAGTTAGAAACATAATTTCCTTCTTCAATTAGATCAAAGTGTGTTAAAAATTTCATTATTCAATCAAATGTCAACATGTTGTTAACATTGCACTAAAGATTTATTTACTTTATTTAAATAATGTTATTTATCCGGCCAATGTCCTAATTACTTATTTACAATGTTAGAGGATGGGACACGATAATTGCAATCCATATACTACCGATTATTTTGCAGAAACACTCAAGATCCAACTGTGCTGCTTCAAGCAAAGTTTAAAATATTTCTTCTTTTTTTATTACATTAAAGTGTGTTTGAAACTTCACCTTTAATCAAAACCTAACAAATTGTTTACCTTACATCAGAACTTTATTTATTCTATTTAACTAACCAGTAATAGGATTTATCCAATCATTGTCGTAATTACTTATTCACTTTATTACCCGAGAAGGAAAGAAGGATGAGAATCCACAAGAATTTAATTCCACCAATAGTACCCATTAAGTATTCTGCACTAATTTATGCTAGTCTGAGAAATGTTAGTTTTTGGAATAAATTGTGAAGGAAGAGTGTGAAGTTGCACGTAACTGGGCAGATTTTTCGATACTCTATAATTAATGTTAATTCAAGTTATGCTGAGCATCTATTTTATAAGCCTATCATTAAGAGCTGTAATTAAGAGTCTATATCCCCCAGCGTACTAAGAGCTAACTTATTCTTGCCTTGTACTACTGGTCCGCTCCCGAGGTTACCCATGCACATGCGCCACTCGACCGCTTTGCGCCCCAGCAGCTTTGCGCCGCTAGGGCGATAGATGAATTTCGTTCATCTGCCGACTACTCAGATAGGCGCAAGGCTGAGTCTCTTTCAGTTGTTCCGAACTTCAGTTGATTCGTTCAGTGTTGTTGGCTCAAAGTTGTGGTGAAAGTGCACTACGCGCACCGGGCAGTTTGAGATTGCTGCTGGGGCGCTATTATCCAACTTTCAGGATAGATGTTGAATAGTTGGGGCGCTTTATTATCCAACTCTTCAGATAGATGTGATCTGGAGTGATGTTTGGAAGAATGAAGATTGTGTGAAATATCAGCACTTTGAATCAGGTTAAAACACTCAAACTCTGGTATTTAATTTCTTTTTCTTTCGTCTGTCAGAAAATTGTGTGATTGTGAATATTGTTTTGCTGTCATTTCTCTCTTTGGAACTACTTTTGACTTTAAACACAGGTGATATTTATTTAATCAGAAAAGAAGATACTTTGAATACTACGCTGTGAAATGAGTTGTGTTTTAAAGTGAAACTTATAAAATAGCATTCTTGGAAAAATTGATCGAAAGTTAAATCTCAATTTTTTCTTAGATACCATTGAGAATGGCTTAGTTATATGATGTTTGAAAAATATAGGTTAGAAACTATTTGAGTGAATTCAGAAATGTAAACAGTGTATAGCGAGGATTTTGTTTCTTCGAAAAAAATTACTATAATAGTTAATTATAGTGCTATATAGATGAATGTTTCCTAAAAGCAAGTGGAACTAAATTTTCTTACCTATCAATGCATCCATATAATTCTGTTCAACTTGAAACAAATAATTTTAGTAAAGAACGGACAAACCAAGTTTTGTAGCATCCAGAAAGTTTTGCAGTCGTTTCTTCAGTTTTTTCCTCCTTTGAGATGTGTGGATGGTATTGAAATCTTTATCTAGTCAATATAAAAGGATGTCAAAATAGAAATGTCCCATTCTAGAACAAAGTCCTTTAAAATGCCAAAACTCAGTGTACTTCTTCGATTAAGTCTTCTGCTTTGCGTCCTCCAAGCATCAAGAGCTGCAGAACCTAAAAAGCTTGCATCAAGAGTTGTGACCACGAAGTATGGATCCTTGCGTGGTTATGTGACCACACTTCCCAATCGCCAATGGCGGCCTGTAGAGATTTACTTAGGGGTGCCCTATGCTAGTCCTCCCATAGGTTCTTTGAGATTCATGCCGCCTGTAACTCCTGCCCACTGGAGAGGAGTTCGAATGGTTGACCAGTTCAGCGCTGTCTGTCCCCAAAAGCTCCCAGATGTCAAAAATGAAACTGAAGCTCTGAAAAGGATGCCAACCGGACGATTAGAATATCTCAAGAGATTGATTCCTTTGCTACAGAACCAGAGTGAAGACTGCTTGTACCTCAACATATATGCCCCAGCCTTAGGTAAGTAACAAATCTCTGTTATTAGATGACTGAATTTAAGAAAGTGGATTCACATGTCAACTTGAATGTTTTTTCAGTATTACAAGCATGCTTTTAAGAATAGAATACATCCTGATAGTTAAAGCGCTACAAAATAACGTGCATAAACAAATATATTCTTTAAAACCATTAAAATACATATATGTATATTAAAAATGCTCTATTCTGTTGGTGGATAAGTTCATTGAGTTTTTGAAACAATTTTTTGGTGTTACTTTTAGATATCTTTTAGGCTGTGAATTTATCTTTTGTAAAATCGTGCATGTAAAAATTTATGTCAGTGTAATGCTATCAACAAGTGGAATAAAATGGAACAGTTTATCAGGTACTAACAACCAAGTAGGTATACATTTGAAATTAAGGTTCGTGAATATTTGGTAAGTCTTTTATGCTTTGCGTACTTCTCAACTCTTGACAAGACAATGTGTAAGACTGCTATTTTTTCATTCTTAAATTTGTCAATAAATGATAAAAAAAAAGAATCTAAATGATGTTGTATATTTTATTAAAAAAAGATATTAATTTTTAAATGAAATATTTCATAGATATATTAGTATTTTCTGCCATTTTCAAGTTTAAAAAGTTAAAATGCGAGAACTTTGATTTCAGATATTGATTTTGATAAAATAGCCATTTAAATACCAAAGTGCTCTATATTCAACCCGAAATTGTTATTCTGTACCTTAATTTGCAATTAATTTTTTGTCTATATGTCGTAATCTCTATAGTAAATTGTATATATTTATTCAATTCACTTCGATGAAAGCAGGGGTGAGGAAATTCAGACATTTAACGATATAAAACAATAAAAATTCTTACTGAAATGTAGTCGTCCCGTCTATGCTTTTTAATTATTTCACAACTATCCCATTATACGTCATTTAATTTCTTAGTCAGTATGTTATTTTTCTTAAAAATTAACATATCAGTTCGCTTTGGTATTTCGCATGGGTTTCTCAATAACAGTATTACATAACTATTCATCAAGTTAAAACGAAACTGTTATTTTCGCTGACGTTCATAAATTCCATGAGATTCAAAATGAATGAATGTGAAAAGATTTAGCTTTCTTTTAGAAAGATGAAACAAGGCACATCTTAGGATGGAATAAAGTCATGAGCGAAAGAGTTTCTTTCATATTTTTAGGTCCGAAGAAAGAGGATGCATTTTTCTAAGAGAAGGATAACATATGTGTCGTGACAGAATTCATCCAAAGTGCGTTCCAAAAATTGTCTTAAAAGTTAGCAATTTAAATGTTCTGTTAATATACCAAAGTCCATCTTTATGTCATTTTTATTTTAATGAACTTTTATTTTTAATGAATGTAATTTCAAACATGTATCAGGAATGGAAGATCAATATATTAAAAAAGAAATGGTAGTCAGATATTTTTGTGAATATATTGACAACAATTCAATATTAATTAATTAGCGTGTTCACTTAACTTTTAAGTTTATTTTTCAGCTCTCTTTTCATATTTTATAAACTCTTTTATTACTTAATTTTCTTTATATTTATTGGAACATTTATTCGAAACAGAACCACTAATACAAGAGCATTCCTGGTATTACAAGGCACATTAAACAGTGAAAAACATTTAAAAGACTGTACAAAATTATTTGTGAAAAAGTGCAAATATTTTATAGAGATGTTCATGACTATAAAATAAAATAATTTATTTGTAAGTTCCATTTGGGTACATCAATTAAGCTATTGAATTTTGCTGGTAGGTATCGTAAAATTACACGACCATGATCGTTAAATAGGAGTATATTCAATTTTTCTTCTCTTCTGATTTCTATAAAACTCTTGAATATGTGTGAATGCGTAAAGAAGTGATTTATAAGTCCTTTTTCCAGTGCACGTTAGGTGAGAAAAATTGAAAAAATCGATTACTTTTAAGCCCATCAGTTATTACTGAAAATACTGAGCATATAATTTTTCAAAAAACCATTTAATAATTTGAATGTGTTTTCAGAATTAAATTTTGGCATTTCAACAAAAATTACCAACTTAATGAAATCTTACTAAACTTCTTCAAGAAATATGCCTTTTTTTCTGGACAAGATCAAGCAGATATTTCAAGTATATTTAAAAAGCAAAGCACTACCGTAATAAAGCTTCTCGACTAAAAATTTGTCAATAGACAAAAAAGTAAATAAGTATGAGAATAAATTTCTTTGTTAAAGTCGCCTTGTAAAGCAATAAATTTTATTTCATAGCTCTCTTTACATCACTTAAAATGCATGCCAGAGATACACAGTTACAAAATTCCCAACAGAGAGCGGAAATCACAAATGCTGGCACGAAAACTCATAAATATGGTAATGAAAATGCTTAAAGGAAAAAGGTCTTGGGAGTTTAGGTACTTTTACTCGATGTTTAGAAAGGAATGAGACCGTTTTTTCAAAATTTATGCTTAGAGTAAAAGAACAAAATAAAGAAGTAGCAGAAGTAGTTCAGTGGATTTGATTACAACACATTTCCACTTAACATAATAAAAAATAAAGTGCGTGGAATGCTTTTAGATTTCGCCAGATAATTAAAGGAATCGCATTCATCAACAATCCGAAATATTATATATAAACTCATTCTAAGGAACAAGTCCTACAGGTCATAACTTTTTAGAAAGGGATTAGTCTTATTTCTTTCCACAATTTATGCTAATGATAAAATATTAATAAAAGGGATAAGGAAGTAAATGCAGTGGTTATGATTTCAACACAATACAGCTGAGCGTAATAAAAAATAATCGCAAGGAATTATCGCAGATTGGACAAGATAATTTAATTAACCTAGCTGATAACATTCATCAACAATAAAATTTATTATAAATCACATTCAATGACTAAGAAACAGAGAATGCATATTTTTATTCTAAGAATGGAATAAGACCTTTCCTTCACAAGTTGTGCTTAAAGTAAGATATAAAAACAAAGGGGAAAGGAAATGTTTCCTGCCTATTTGACTAGAGTGCTCCTTCGAATTAGATACTAAATTAAATTATCACTAAATGATTTTATTTGTCAGAAGAAAATTCAATTAAAAGTAAATTCATTACATTTATCTGCAATTAACTTTATTGCATGCATTGAACTGACAACTATGAAACAGGCAATACATGCTCTTCTTTTAAGACTTTGATTCCATTAAGTAATCAAGCTCAAGTGCGAAATGAAACATTGTCTTATACGTCTCAAATTTTAACAGAATACTAAATGCTTACTTGATACAGAAACGTGAATATGTTACCTTAATCAGAACGAAACTGATTTGAGCTTGAGAATCATTGGCTTTAACGGAACATTATCAAATTTTATTGGAAGCTAAATACAATTTTGGAGTCTTAAATGCAAATCTGCATATAATTAACGCAAGAAGATATAATGAAGCTGTAATTTCTTTGGTTAGGAAAGAGACGCAGATTTAAAACAAAAATTTAATTAAGATCTTTGCTAATTAATGTTTAGGTTTCCTTTTAATGCCAAGTTGTTATTTTAATTAAGAATAATAATACAACAAGCAAATATTCTTCGAAAGCTTGCAAAAATATTTTTCAAGACGTTAAGAATGCACTCTCGAATGACGCATGAAGAGGTTGGTAAATTATTGGCCTGTAATATTGATTCTTAGATGTGGTGATTATGTCTTAAAAAATTCCACTTAAAATATTTCTGTGTTTTCGGTTAATTATTTTAATTCAGAGAAGCAAAACTGCATGTAGCTTCATAATGAGAAAATGCTATGCAGATGCAAATATTCAAAAAGAAAAAAAATGATGTTGTGAGAGAAGTAACTAATATTTTCCTAGGCCACTCATGAATTTATGAAATTATCATTTCAGCGTGTTTGCATCCTGCTTTTTCTAGACATGACATCTTTAAAATGTTGTGTGTCGTTATATGAAATTATTTTTGTCCTCTTAAATTAGCTTAGGAAATAAAATTCTGAAAATCTTCAAATTTCGATTTTTTGTTTGCGAAAGTAAACATTTAAGAGGATTTTAAAAGGAATGAATTTCCTTTGTTGATTAATCATTACATAAAAAAGAAGCCTTTTGAAAATTAAAATATAGTCAATTTTCTTTTCCTAGAAAATCAATTTTTTTTATTATGAATTCGTTACAAATTCAGCTCACTCGAGTTCATTGAAATTACATACAAAATTTCTGCTAATTTGAAGATTAATTCCCTAACCAAATAATTCTTTCACTTTACAAATGTTAATTTCTTCAGAAATACCGATCTTTTACAAATATAACACTAAAAATAATTGCAAAATATAAACTTAAAAAATTTCAAAAGCTAAAATAACGACTAAAAATGATACAAGCTGTCTTACGATCTACAGAAAAATAACAGTTTTCATTCTAAATTTTAACACAAAATGCAAAAAACTCTTATATCAGGAATAAAAAATCAGGACGTAAAGTTTCGTGTAATCTTTACATTTGCGACAATATTCTCTGCGAAGTCTGTAGAGATTTATTTGAAGACTAGCTCAGTTTTTTTTCTTAAAAAATAGCTGTTGATTTTTGTGAAGGAAATCTAAATATTAACAATATACTTTTTAAGTTTTACTCTGATTTAGAGTAAAACTTCCATACCCAAATGGAATATTTTGGTTTCAAACTAACGATTTTGACTAACACACAACTTTTGTTTGAAAAAAATGAGAATTATTAGTAACTACATTAAAGAAAATAATTCTAGATTTATCCTAATAACTTTTCCAACTTCTGAGTAAGATATCCAATAAACTTATCAACAAATTAAGTAATTTGATGGTTTTTGTTGTTGGAAGATAAAACGTTTTCAGAATCAATTCCATTTTTCATACCTAAATTGGAAATTACCAACAAGCACTATATTGTTTATCATCTAAATTTATTTCCATGTTTTTATTTTAAGATATTCTGATTTTCTGCATTTTATACATCTTACGAAATATCATTGATCTAAATAATTACAGTATAATTTTGGTGAGTATTATCCTGAAACACCGATATACGGTTGAAATTATGAACTGTGTAAAGAACTTATTTCAAAAATGGAAGTAGAAAATAAATTTACTACATAAACATGGAAATTTATCTCTCTTGTGTTATCATAAAACACAAAATAATCCACCACTTATAAGTTTCCCAGCAAACATTCTTTATAACTACTCCTAGAACGTAAGTGTGAATTCATTTAAGTAAAATCTTGTGTGACTGACAACACATGTGTGATTGACATCACTTTTTATGACTAATAAAGAAGTTATTGAGAGTTGAATAATAAAGTCAAATAACATATAAGCCTTTCAGTTTTAATTAGAAACGTCAACTTTTATATACTATTCCTTCTTAAAAAGATAAATATCGCATAGCTCCTTGTATTTGAATGTGTAGCATAAAAATTTCCTTTATCAAGAAAGCGCTTAGAAACTATAACTTTTTTTAAGCTTTCCAGATTTTTTTTTTGGTTTTACTTATAATTGAATTTTTAAAAGAGTTACAAAAAGAATAACCAAGTACAAAAATAACCAAAAACCAAAAATAATTTTATTGCTCACGAAAAGCATTTAAAAGTGAGTAAGAATACTGAAATTTTCTTCCTATTTGAATTCATAGAAACATTTTTCACGAAAAATATATGAAATTGTCTTTCAAAGCAAAAATGAAAAGAGTCTTTACTGATGTTTGTTAAGTGGCTTTCTGTCACTAGAAAAATAACCGTTTAGAATACTAGAAAAGTGAATATACTTTTCATTTCGTTCTAGAAACCAATTTACTTACTTTTTTTCTATTTTATCTGATTCAATCTACATATTTTGTTACTCATACTGCTATTTATTGACATTTTTTATTCCTTTTTTGCAATAAAATCACTATACACTTGCGTATTTTGTTAGATTTACGTGAGCAGAATTAACTCAATTTTATTTAAAGATCTAAATATTTCTTTCGTCTAAAACATAAACAAAATACAAAACCTATATTTAGTGTATATTCGGCTTATACGAGTATAATTACTTTAAATTTCCTTGGTAATTATTTAGGAGCAATCTAATGAAATAGCAAGCAATTAAAATTTTTAACCTTATTTGGTTGGTGGAAGATAATACTTTAATTGTTGAATGTTTAAGAAATAAATTTTGTTGATTTCCTTTTTTATCTAAATTAACAAAAAGCATTCGTTGGATTATGTCATGAGTAGCTTAACAAATTCGAATTTTCGTTGACATTAAGTTAGTTGCAATAGTTTTCAGATAAATTTCCATTGGGAATTAGACTTTTCTGTAGTAAATAAGTTCAATAATATGATATCAAACTTAATATTTATAAATATGAAATCGATTTGCTTTCCACTACTACGAGAATTAAGCATAAACTTGATAATCATATAGCAACAGTATTATGCGTATCAGAATGATATAAATTGTGGTATTTTGTATTGAGACCAAACTTTGTTGACAATGCTCTTCTCAAATTTAAAAAAAAATGGCTCGTTAGATGGGGTTTTTTTGATAAATTTCCAGGACATGTGAAAACAAATTAATGTATTTTTATACAATTTATTCTCTAATTATTACAGAATTTACATATTTACATAAAATGTATTTTGTTGTTTAAGGAGAGATTTACTTGATGATTTCAAAATTTTTAAATTTGGAATTATGATTATGCACTCATCCGGTTAAGATATCCGTTTATGAGAAACAATTATTATTTTAGTTCATTGTCACCATAACAACACATCGTCAATATTTATGCTAGTGATTTTCTGAAAAAATAAGATATTTGATATATAAATGTTTAACAACAGGAATTAATTCAATGACTAAACACTAGTCTTTCCTATTTATTTTTCAGACATTACTTTAGTGTTTTATTAATCCAACATAATTTTAATTAATTACTATATCAATTGCACCATTGCGTATAAAACGTAATAATTCAACAAGAAATTTGATTGATAATTTCACAATTCTTAATATTTCCTCATAAGGCTTTAAAGCTCTTCAAGAATTTCCTTTGCTGGTAAAGATTTACTTTCCCTTTTTATCACCTAATTAACACTTCTTTATTACCAATTCACGTAAGAGCATCTTGAAGCTATATGCAAAGATTCTTAACAGCAGGAATGAATTCAGACAAAAATCGTGAGACTTCCTTGAATATTACAGTATCATAACTCTCGCATTACTTCAATAATTATTGCACTGTTTATACAATCGCAAAACATTTTTCTGTTAATTACGAAGAGACTTAATTGATAATTTCGCAATTATTTGAATCTGCACTTAATAATTTATAACCAAGGAAAAACACATCGTTCTTTAACATCTAATCAATATTTCTGCAACACTGATACAAATAATATTCCTCAACAAATAGAAAGAGGATCTTAAAGCCGAATGCAGAAATTCTTAACAACAGGAATGAATTTAGGGATGAAACGTGAGACTTTCATATTCATTCCTCCGATGACACTGTACCTCCATTTACCATTTGCATTGATTACAACGACATAAAATAACAAAAGTACTAAAAGATAGCCATCAGAGGTAGCGAACTGTAACTCTGGTTGTTAATGATGTTAGTATCGGAGTTTAGTACGTGTATATGATACTGTTCAAGCAATTAAGATAAATTGTTCAGCTTGCTGTCCCAGAAAAGTGGATTGCGCATTTCACTAAATGGGCTGTAAATTACAATTTTATCTCCTTTTCCTCACGTACATTGTTGAATCTAGATTACCTATCCTGGTAACTCATCGAGGAAACGACGCTACGCAAAGAAGGTCTTAGCCCAGGTACATTTTATTTCACGCTGGACGCTTTACAACGTTTGTAGTTAATTTTATGGCACTAGTGAGCTCTTGAAAAAATAAAGTTGCATTCTGGAAATTTAGAAATCGGGAACGAAATGTGTTCTGAATATCATTAAATAAAACGAGTGTATTGCGAGTATGAAATTATTGATAATGGGATGCATATTTTTTTTCTTGTTAAGAATATTTAATATATAGTTATCTATTAAATTCTAACGTTACGTGAAATCAAGCCAAATTCCCCTTCTTTTGAGTTTTAAAAATCTTTCAAAGCGATTTTTCACATGAAAAGCATTTAGTTGATCGTATCGATTTAGTCTTAACATATTCTTTAACAAAACTTTTAATATGGAGATAAATTTGTCTACCAATAAATTTATTTTTAGAAACCATGCAAGGGAAATACGATATCTGCTGCGATTTACGGGAAATATGAAGTTGTAGAACGTTCCTAAATGTTAAGGTATATTTTATTTTTCAAAGAAACTTACTGAAAAATATACATTTTTATTCAGCGATTTTGCATTTTTTTTAAAAAAACTATTGATTTGTAAATTATTAAACGCCGGCAGCATTTCATGAAGTATTCATTTCTTTCTTTCTGAACAATTTAATTACGCAATAATCAAATTTCAGTAAAATGATAATAAATACAAAAATAAATCCATCACATCAAATTATAAATCTGATTTAAAGAAATACATGTATAAATGCTACGAAATTCAGTATTAATCCCATTCATTGGATGAATCAAGCATTCTCATTTAAGAGAAAATCGCAAATTAAAACGATAATAAAATATTATTTCAAAATACTTTACTACAAAGTAGGCCTTTACCAAATTTTGACCTTCGGAGAACAGTAATTGGAACTAAAGAACAGATTAATGGCCTTTACCAGAATTTAAGAATGTTACCTTCTTTCCATAAGAAATTTTCATTATTCAATGGTTATTAGGCTCCGTAAAGGCATGATATTATTTTTCGGTACCACAAGTGCCCATATAAACTTGCATAGAAATTAGTCTGATTCATCATTAGCTAATGACGAATAGAAAGAATCAGTATGTATTTATGAGTGCAAATTTTAAGGAAATTTTTCATCTCAAAATGGCTTTCTAAATTTTTCTTTATATATAACAAAAAATATTGATCAGAAATATGTGTTATCAAAATTTTAGTGACCACCAAATTTAAATACATTACACCCCTGGGGTTTGGTATCTACTATTGAAGAAACTCTGCTTTGCAATCATGTCATTTGACAATTAATAGATATTTTAATAAATAATAGTCATATATTTAACACAGCGATTGCTCTATTTGTAGAAAAATAGTCATATCGGAATGTCAATAAAATACTTTCCACATCTATGGATTGTACTATAAACACAAAATTATGAACGCGAATGTCTGACTATATTCTGCATCATTAGACCGAATGTCAATAAGATATTACTGATAATTAAACCTCTTTTGGAACTTAAAATTTAAATACAGTTTTAAAATGTACGCCAATACGACAAATCGAATATATGAATGAAAAATTGTTCTCTTAAGAATTCATACATATAAAGCATACTCAAATTTTACACTCGACTTCTTGGTATTAATAAAATCTGTAATTTATATGCAATGGTTCCATGTACTATTATATCTTGTTTAACTTTCCCCTCAAGTATGTTTCTGGAAACAAAAATTTCAGGGCATCTATCAATGAATCATTACGAAATCTCGCACTGTGTATTTAATTCTAACCTAAAACGTCAATAGTAGAAATAATTAAGAAACAAAGAAAATAACTGGTAAATTACTTATTAATGTTTGGATCTCTCGTAGTTGGTTTTCAGTTAGGAAATTTCAGTATTTTTATTTGAAAGTTATGAAATTAAATGTATGATTTCATATAATTCATCAAATATTCCATTGAAACCAAAATAGGTGAATTATAAATTTCTTTTATAAATAAAATGGAAGAAAACATTTAATGATTTTAATTTTGCAATAAAATTTTGATATGAGGAAGCTATTTCTACTATCTGCTATTTTCCTACCATGAGACCTAAAATAAATATATTTATCAATAATGCTTTCTATAGCTTTATCCAGATGATATTGATAAACATATTTTATTCGCTAGCTTCGAAGAGAAATCTTTAATTGTGACATAAATCTGTAATAAATTAGCATATAAAGTTCAGTATTAAACTAGTAAAAAAAATGGATAAAAACTGAAAAATTGATTGAAAAGCAATTTAAATTTTTCTTGATTAGGTATAGTTACCGATTTATGAGTTGCAGTAAATTTTGTTATAAAAATTAAAAGGTAAATTTGTTATTTTTTTATTCATTATTTTCGTTTAGATACCTGACTGCCTGTAATTCCTTGAATGGAAAGCTTTATATATGAATGAATTGACATAAATATAAATCCTTTATCACTAAACGTTTTCCTTTATTTAAATCAATGGGTAAAATATGGAACATTTTGTAAAGTATTCGTTGAAATCAAGCATTTATGTTTTTTACAAGTTTTATTAGAAATACCGAACAACACAGATTAAAAAAATGCAGTGTTTTGGAACATATTTGTTAGTCAATATTTTATAGAAAATATCAGTAAACATTTCCTTTCACAGATATTATTCTCTCTCCCAACTGTAAGGTATTCGCCAAAATCAACTAATTTTTTCCTGTACTTCTATTACTGAACAAAAGATAAATTCAAGATTCAGAGTTCTTGTTTACCTTTGGAAGATTTATTTTCTTTCAACTGATGCACCCGAAAACGAAACCTAAATTCTTTTAAGGACCAAACAAAATGTTTAAGCTCTCTGTGTTTAAGACACAAAAATAAAATTCCTCGAAAAGAATCCAAATTTGTGAAATACTTCCTTTAATGTAGATAGATGATCACTCTGTTTTTGTATTCCATAAGCACGCTATTATAATTTAATCTGTCTAGATATTCAAATTTATTCTTCTTCCTATAAATATGACAAAGTATAAAGGAAAGGGAAGTTCTTTCAACAGATATCTAGGGATTAAAGAATAAAACCTCTGTTCTTTAAAAATGTAAGTGTGAAAACGAAGTCATTAATTACAATTAATTTACGATATTTTATGAGCCTTTCCATTGAGCCCATGGTTCCCTAGCATGGCACCAGTGAAGGTAAATGTAATTGAAAGATATATTGAGGTAAACCATTTTCGCTGTTGACAAAATTACAATTTACATTTGATTTTCCGCAGTAATCTTGACATAATTAATTACCGTAGTCAAATGTGGAAAGTGCTGAGATTCGAAGAGAAAATTAATGAGTCCTGAAAGCGATGCTTCAAATAGGAATTAGCTCAGTGCACACAAAGTTAACTTTATTTTGGTGAATTTTATGCTTTATTAGGTGCTCCTACAATTCGCATAAGAAAATACTGTAAAATTTGGATATGTTTCAGGCTAAGTCATTTACTGCTGATAAGTTATTAAAATGAAAATTTCCTTAGGAGTCATTAAAATAAGCTACTGTAGTCGAGACAACTCAAATTCGATCAATTTCATATTTTATTAGGTGCTTCCGCAACTCGCATAAGAAAATCCTTTAAAAATTTAATATGTTTATATTGAATTATGCACTGTTAATAAATTATTAAATTTATTTAATTATAAAATGTTTATATATTTATTTTATTAATATTTTAATTATCATGTATTTTATTGAATTATAAATTATTAAAATATAAAATTATTAATTAGTAGTGATTAAAATATTGTACTATAATCAAGATAACTCAAACTGACGATGCAGGGAAAGCTTTATTGTATATTATCATGCTGCACCATGTCAATTAGCGTGACGTCACTGTCACATGACAGACCTAACCGCCCATTTCGTCTAGTATACACTGTTCATTGTTTTACGTTGTAGGGTGACGTCACGTCTTTTTGTCCTTCTGTAATACGTTCATTGGACTCTAAAATTTAAAGTGTACAGCACATTTGATGTGTAGCACTCGAGGAGAAATTGACACCATGGAGAGATCTTGGATCTGATTGTAAAGCATGCAAAAGAATTTGATATATTTGAATAAAATTATTTTTAAAACACAGATATTCAAGATTTTGTGTTATAAACCTATATATCTATAAAGCAAGTTATATAATTTAAAGAATAAATTCTAACAGCTCTAATAGGCTTAGAAACACACATTATATTATTAATTAGTGATACGGTCGCTCGTAGGTTTCATCATGCGTTCAACTTAAGTTGGCTTTCAATATATAATTATTGAAATCAAATAGCACGAGAGCTCTTTTTCTAAAATGAAGTCCTTCAGATGAAAATGAAGAATGGTTCTTACATTGTTATTTTCTTCAAATTTTGTTATTTAATTATTTTTTCAAATCTTACCTGAAATAAGGAATTTCAGAATTTTTCTGATTGTCTGACGTTTTAAAAATAAATGAATTTTTAGCTCTTTATTTTGTAGGTTCATAACTAAACGAATTTGTACCTTCCAAATGATATTCGACAAGAAAGAAACGCGTCTGTCTTTTCTGCACATTTATTGCATTCTTGTAAGATATCAATTGTATTCCTTTTAGGAATAGTGATTATTTGAATAAACAATAGAGTATATTATTTTCTATTTAAAATTTAATGTATTAAAAATTAACTGAATAAAAATAATAATAAAATGTTAAGATTAAGACTCTGCGTCGAAATCAACTCATCAGCAAGAATCTGAGATTTGTTTTCAATAATTTTTAAAAGTTATTATTTTTACGTTTATAAATAATTCAAAAAATAGAAGAGCAAATCATCCACATACGTAGAAAATTCAGTCTAAATGCACCAATCTCTTTCCATTGTCCATCCAACTTCTATACAAAAGCCAATAAATGTTTTATTCAATATACTAGAAATTTTCCGGCTATTGAATATATCTGAAATTTCCGAAACTTTTAAGCATTTCTTTAAACAAATATTAAGCATAAATAGTCATATGCTGAAGAGTAAGTTTTTGCCATCCATAAAAGCATTGTTTAAACTTATTTATACTCTCTCTTTCGCTCATGAAATAATCTAATCTCACTTTTAAACTTCAGCATCATTATTGTTATACCTTGCATCTGTATGAAATTTAAAAGAAACTGTCAACATAATATTTTTTAAATGTCAAGAATATATGTCTAATATCCTTTGCTCACGGTGTAGTGCAGTGTTAATTTTATTTACTATTTCTTTATGAAATTCACAGAAAACGATATAAAAATAAGTGTTTTTTTACTTTTAATTTAATCAAACGTTGAAATTTATGTAAGGATATTTCTTTGGTCATGTTCAAATTGACACTCATTCAAATTCATAAATAATGAAGGAAAAGTGATTTTTATTTAGGCTAGTCAAGTCCAGATTAGACACCACCTGAAAGATTTGTCACATTAGCATTTTGATATAGCAAACATATCGGATCTTACTTACATTCATATATCCTTTTCTTAAGCCATGTCTTTGTGGACTGGTGTTGAAGTCTCAGAATTGGAGGATTCACAGACTAGAAACGTAGTTTGTCCAAAGATCTGCCATTCCAGCTAGACTGTAGATTTTTAAATTCGTCAAGATAAAATGTTCTTACGATGGACTGGTGTGGAAATGTGGAGAGAGGTTTCGGTTATGTTCATGTTGTTTGACCACAGTTCCGATTCATGAACTCCAAAACAGCCCTCTTTTAGCATTACATAGGAATGTTATCCACTTAAATAAAACTTCTGTGGGTTAAATGAACATTGTTTGACAATTATCGCTGACCTTTTAAATGGTCAATTCTGCAATTATAGATAATTCTCTTTTAGATAAAATACAATGATCTTCTCATTCACCGTGTATTTATGTGGTACGTGGTTTCCTAGCCTAAAAATTGCAGTACTGTTAAGAAGACACGAAAAGAGAAGATGAAAATTCTCTCATTATAAGAATTGTAGCTGATTTCTCAATTTAGCTAGAATGTTTATCATCCTCAATAATATTCTGATGTAGTATTTAAACTAAATACTTTTTCTAACAATGATTCATGAATAAACCTCACTAAATTCTTCCACTATTTCTCCATAACACGCGTAGCAAGAAATAGTCGATTAAAGATATTACAGCTGAAAGAACTGAGATATTTTCTGTCATATAATTTCTTAAAGTTAGTGTTTTGAGAATTCAGCAATAAATTGAGTATCATTTTCAATAAATTCCACCATATATTAAGACATAAAAAGTTTAAATATTCCCGTCGTTTAACAATAATTTATTAATGGCAGGCTGCTACCCACGACTTCGTGTGCGAGGAATTTGAATTATTCATTTTTTTAATTCACGAATGTAAATGCTTCGTTACATGTTGAAAGGGGAGATTAAAAGTTCCGACTGTTAATAATACATAATTGGACGACTAACAGGAGTGTACTGTACATGTGTCTGAAGTTATAGTTAGGTAATTTGTTTATCTATGCTAACAAACTTTTGTATTCTATATTTTTGCACCAATGTAGAGGTTTTGTGGGCCGGACACACGTGAACAGGCCACATACAGTTGCCCATAAGAAAAATATGGGTTTTTTTCTAAATGTACGCCTGCCACTTTGAGTGTCTGGCACTGTGCCTGGCAATTGCTATTTTTAAAGGGAATTGTTACCTTCTGAAATGGTATGGTAAATCCTTCGGTATTATCGGAATGCGTGGAATTAAAACACTCTCTCCTCTCGCTATGGCAGTCATAACAGAAACTAGCACGATGTTTGGACCTAAATGTGTAATTTGTAACCGTGTGCTATTGCGCAGTTTCGGTACATCGAGGTTACGTATGAATAGTACTGGTACACCTATTTTTAATCTCAGCTTGTTGGAAAATACCCCTGACATTTCTAAGGAGTTGAACTCTACAGGATATGATGTTACTTGTTATTGCCCATTACCATATCTACAGATAGATATTCTGTAATACCTCCCTCCAATTGTGGCATATTTCTTTTTCATTTAACGGACCTAAACTTTCATGAATCAGTTCCAAAATTACCCATTCAACAACCATTCTCTATTTCTCATATTATCTTTTAGTGCAGGATAAAACTTGCTTATCAGTTCCTCTGTGCGATGAAAATTTTTGAAAAATTCCCCTTTCAATTTAATAAACTGTTTGAATCTGTTTTAAATCGACCTTCACCAATTTTCAAAATATTAGTCCTGATTCAGTGTCATTGAACAGTTGAATTCTCATATTCGTAGTAGTTTAAATTTTTTTTACATGCTCCCATAACGGAGACGTCTTTAAACATGCACTAATCTCATCCATAGGTATCCTATAGTTATTACAGGTTAAATCTGTCCAAAATTGCTTGACATCAATACCGCCATCCCTCCCATGATAATTTGGTTATTATTAAAATCTTTATTAGTTCGATTCAACGCTTCAACTGCTCTTTTTTGAGACATTACTGCGTCAGAAATTTTTTTGTCTTTCCAAATTTGAGCTAAGTTAATTTGAATAGATTGATGAAGGAAGTCTTCCCAGTACCGCCAGGAGCATCCGGAAAAACAACAACTTTCACCACTTTCAATCTGTTGCAAAACACTATAGAAAAAGGTTTTTTTCATTATGGGTTCAACCGTGGAACGAACTCAGTTAGTCGGTGTTGAATTTTTTCTGTACAGCAGGGCAGTTTCTGCAATCGGTAATAATATCCTCTATCCTACGCGGTCTACTCATTTCAAAGCTCAATAGATCTTTACCAGTTATCGTAATATCACTTAAGTCTTCTACCTAAGTTAATTCTTCAATGTAAATTACATAATTGTACTCAGTGGTATCATCGGGATCTCATAATCTGTGGAATATATCATCCATCATGCTATATGTCATCCACTTCTATCATTCAATAGAATACATAAAACAAAATTTAAATAAAACAAATATTTTCCTTTAGTTATAATAAACATCAGTTTTTAAATTTTATTCTAAAAACTCTTGCAACTATATTATATGTATTAATAGATTTCTGAGACGGCGCCAATTTATCGACAATTTTAGGAATAAAATCTGATAAGTAAAAGATACTGATATAAATTACTAAATTAAATAGACTAGAAACTCAGAAAATTAACATCAAGCGTTTCGTTGAGTAATTTCAGTTATTATTCCACAAATTAATTATTTGTTTCTTTTCCCAGCAATATCACATAATCGTTGTTTTCTTTAAGATCACGTGATGTTTGACTTTAAAAATAAGTTATTCCACATGCCTACGCATTTTTAAGTATCATAATTGATTTTAAAAATAAGTCATTTCATGTGTTTACGCTTTTCTTAAGGATCACGTGACAGTTGATTTTAAAAACAAATTGGTAATCTTCATCGCAGACCGCTGAGTCAATGTGCCTTTCTTTGTTAATTATTTTATTTATATCTGTAGTCAAAAATATTGAATTTAACATGATATCACGTACCCTATGTCGTTCCTGGGTTTCAAGCTACAACTCTGGCGATTTTCATCCAAATCGGTTTGTTAGTTTGGCCGTGAAAGCGTAACAAACAGACAGACACACTTTCGCATTTAATATATTATTAAGGATTAAGGATAAAATCGGATTCGAAAAGATACAAATATAAATTAGTAGAATAAAGTAATTCACCGCGAAATCAGAAAATAAATATCAAGCGTTCGACTTCGAGTTGAGTTATTTCGGGAAAACCAGCAACAATAAACATTTTTTTTTCTTTTTCCAGCAGGATCACAGGTTTCCTTTATGATCACGTGATGATTAGTTTTAAAATTAAATTATTATGCGTGATTTCTGTTTTCCTTAGAATCACGTGACAATTGATTATAAAAATAAGTTATTGGACAAGCTTACACTTTTCTCAAGTGCCACGTAACAGTTGATTTAAAAATCGTTATTGCAGATGTTTATGCCTTCCTTAAGGATCACGTAACAATTGATTGAAAAATAAAGTAGTAATCTTCATCGCGAATTGCTGAGTCAATGGGCCTTTCTTTGTTAATTATTTAATTGTTGTCTATAGTCAAAAATATTGAACTTTTGACAAAGTCACATATCCTATGTCCATTCCTGGGTTTCAAGCTACAACTCTGCCAATTTTCATCCAAATCGGTTTGGTAGTTTGGCCGTGAAAGTGTAACAAACAGACACACTTTCGCATTTATTATATTACTAGCTGTTACCCGCAACTTCGTGCGCTAAGAATTTGAATTATTATATATTTTTGTTAAATTCAAGAATGTAAATGTTTCGTTGCATGTAGAAAGGTGAAATTAAAAGTTCTGACGTTTGATAATACATAATTGGAAGACTAACAGGAGTGAACTGTACATGTGTCTGCTGTTACAGTTAGGTAAATTTTTTATCTATGGTAACACACTATTGTATACTACGTTTTTTTTCTTTTACGTTTTTTGCAGATGTAGAGGTCAAGTGGGCTGGACACACATGAACATGCCACATATAGTTCCCAATGGGAAAAATATGGTTTTTCCAAATTTACACCTGCCCCTTTGAATATCTGACCTGAGCCTGGCAAATGCTAATTTTAATGGGAATTGTCACCATTTGAAATGGGATGGTAAATCCTTCGGTATTATCGGAATGCGTCGAATAAAACACTCTCTCCTATCGCTATGCCAGTTATATCAGTAGCTAGCACGACTTTTGACTTAGGTATGTAATTTGTAACCATGTGTCATTGCGTAGTCTCGGCACATCGAGGTTACGTATGAATAGTTCTGGCACACCGAATTTCAATCTCAGCTTGTCGGAAGGTACCCCCTGACAATTCTAAGGAGTTGAAGAACTCTACAGGATATACCCATTACCGTACTACAGATAGATATTCTGTAATACATCCCTCAATTTGTGACATATTTTTTCATTTACCTGATCTAAACTTTCTTTAGTCAGTGCTAAAATTACCCATTTAGCAACCAATCTCTATTCTTCATTTTAGCTTGTACTGTAGAATAAACCTTGCTTATCAGTTTGTCTGTGCTATGAACAATTTTGAAAAATTCCCAAATAATACACTGTTTGAATCTCTTTTAAACCTACCTTCATCAGTTTTCAGAAGATTAGTCCTCATTCTGTGTCGTTGAACAGTTGAACTCTCATATTCCTAGTGAGTTTAATTTTTTGACATGCTTCCATAACCTCTTTAAACATGCATTCAAATGCATTCAATTCATCCACCGGTGTCCCCCTAGTTATTACAGGTAGAATGTGTCTAAAATTGCCTAACATGAATACCGCCATTCCTCCCATGATTCTTTGGTTGTAATTTATAACTTTTATAGTTCGATTTAAAGCTTCAACTGTTCTTTTTGGGATATTGTACATTCGTTCCAAACTGACAGCTTACAATGCTATAACATCTACAGTTTTCAATACTGCATCAGCTATTCTTTTGTCTTCCCGAATTTGAGCTCAGGTAATTTGAGTCGATTGAGAAGGAAAGACTCCCAAGTACTGCCTGGAGCATTCCGGAAAAATATCTGTCTTCACAACTTTCAATTTGTTTCAAAACACTATCGAAAAAAAAATTTGTCCTGAGTTCAACCATGGAACGAACTCAGTTAGTCAATGTTGGAATTCTTCTGTATCGTAGGACAGTTTCTGCATTAGATCATTAATAATTTCCTCTATCCTACGCGGTCTACTGATTCCAAATATCGATAGATCTTTACCATTTGAGGCAATATTACTTAAGACTTCTACCTAATTTAATTCTCCGTTACTGTAAATTACATCATTGTACTCAATTGTATCACCAGACCTTTAAAATCTGTGGAATATATCATCCACCATGCTATATGTCATCCGATTCTACTATTCAAAAGAATACATATAACAAAATATATCTTCGTATATTTTCCTTTTACTTATGATTAACATCAGTTTCTAAACTTTATTTTAAAAACTCTGGCAACTATATCATGTCTGACATTAGATCTTCAATTTATCGGCAATTTCTTGAATAAAGTCTGATAAGGAAAATATACAAATATAAATAACTAAAATTAAATAGACTGCAAACTCAAAAAATGAAAATCAAGCGTCGAGTCGAGTAATTTCAGTTATTATTCCACTAATTAATTATATATTTATTTTCTTAGCAAGATCATATAATTGCGGTTTTATACATGAGCACGTGATGTTTGGCATTAAAAATAAGTTATTCCGCATGCTTACGCTTTTTTTAACTCAAAAGATTAAAATGAAGCGTCGAGTTGTGTAATTTCAGTCATTATTCCACAAATTAATTATTTATTTCTTTTCTCAGCAAGATCACTGATGTTTGACTTTAAAAACAAGTCATTTCATATGTTACTTTTCTTACAGGTCTATTCTCGTACCTCGGTCGTTTCGAACATCACGCTTTACGCTAGGAAGTAACGTATTTCTGCTGCGCGCGCAGAAAATCAAGCGATCGTCATGCGATATTTTTGTTTATGGTTTCAGATTCAGTTCGAGATTTGAATCGAAAAAGGAACGATGGCGAAGCGTACATTTGCTTCCCAATTCGAAATTATGTTGGATTATTTTGAAAAATATCCACAAATTTTAAGTGGGAAAGTTGATCGCATCTTTTCAAAAGACACCACGGGTAAGAGGGGGAAGATTTAACTTCTGCTGTTATAAGATGCATTATAATGCATCTTTCTTTCTTTCATAAGTCCATTGTTAAGGGGGGGGTGAACCATTTATATTTTACAAAATATGCATTTATAATAATATTATACATTTATAGAACATAAATTGCAGTCTGGTTTTCAATATATTGATGTAATTTTACTAGTCTTCTAGAGAGAGGAAAAGTAAAAAACTTTTTTCCATACCAATTATTTCAACATGAATAAATCTCATAAATTAATATTACAAACCATTTGTTTATTTTTCCAATTACATAAGAAAATAAAACATGAAAAAAAGTTATTAAATTAAGCAAGTTTTCACAACATTAAAAAAATTACATCTTTATCAAGGAACAAGAAAAATTCTATAATTGTCAGATTTTGCAATTGCTTTGTAAATATTTGACAAATTTTTTTGAATTAAAACCCAAATAAAAAAATTGTGATGATATATACGGAATGAGGAAAGTCATTCCACATTCAATGTTAAAAAAATGTTAAAATGTTACCCTAATTAAATTTAACAAGTTAATTTAATAAGAAAATATTAAGTAATTAAATCTTTAAATGTAATTGATCTTAGCTAATTATCAACTATCATTATTGACTATCTTGATGGAGTAGTAAAATATTTAACTACTTCGAAAGATTTAATTATTTTAGATTAAATTATTTAAATTTGATAAAAGATTTAACTACTTTTTAAAAAATCTGAAGTAATTGATAAATTCTTCTTCAGATTGGTCAAATGGATTACATTTATCCCGATAAACCTTTTCAAAACACAATTAACGTCTTAGCAGCCTCCATTTTAAACAAAAATTTGATAAGTTCTGATATCGAAACAACACTTCTCGCTACGAATAGCGTTTACGCCAGGTACAGAGCTGGCGAGAAATCGGAGTCCTTTTTTCGACCGAGCGAGATCCCAACCGGTTGGAAAAACGGGTACGAGAATTGCACTTGTCGTTAACGGGCGGAAAAAGTGACGTCTCCCAACCCAACTGGGGTACGTGAATAGACCCGCTAAGGGTCATGTGAAATTAATTTTAAAAATTGGTTATTCCACATGTTTACCCATTCCTGAAGGATCACGTGACAGTTGGTTGAAAAATAAAGTAGTAATCTTCATTGCGAATCGCTGAGTAAATGGGCTTTGTTAATTATTTAATTGTTGTCTGTAGTCAAAAATATTGATTTTATGATAAAATCACATATCCTATGTCCATTCCTGGGTTTCAAGCTACAACTCTGCAAATTTGCATCCAAATCGGTTTGGTAGTTTGGTCGTGATAGCGTAACAAACAGCCAGACAGACACACTTTCGCATTTATTATATTAAGGATTCAGCAAAAATCGTGGAGTAAAAACTCGTATCATACTTTTCACTAGATCGGACTGAAGTTTATGGTAAAGAAATATAGTAGTTATTGCCTTATCTAAATATCCATAGTTTATCTATCAACCAAAACATATTAATTTATTAAATCTAATAAATTCAGTCAATTGCTGCGGATTTATATTAATCACAGATATGCTAGGATAAAGGGCATTGATAGGTTAAGAAGAAATTTCTACATTTTTCTATACACAATATACAGTGGAGCATCCGGTATCCGAGCTAATTGGGGCTGACATCTGTTCGGATTCAGAAAAATTCGAATTATCCGGAGAATTCGGTAAAATACTCTTGGACCAAATGCAGTAGAGTATTGACTTCAGACGCTCTGAGATAGAGTATGGAAAGCGCTAGCGGCGATCCATACGGTACAGTGGAGCCGTAGGCAAACAAGTTGAAGGTAGTAACCTTTAGCTGGAGTGAGTAACGGTTACTATGACAACTCGCGCTAAAAATAGCTTACTGAGTTAAAACTTGTGGGGTTGGTTTTACCTGTCGTACAATCCGCCCGAGTCGAGTCAGTATTCACTTCACTGATCTTGTATGCATTGTCCTATCGAAGTCTGTCACTGTAAAGTTGTGTCGTATTAATGAGTTAATTCTTGTTGAAGTACAATATCACTGTTTGCACATGACATTGTTTCCATGGTCAAGAATCGAGATCAAGATAATCTCGAGGAATGTGAAGAAAAAGACTTCTCGATTTCGTATCACATGTAGATGATGCTAGTGCACTTGAACTTGTTCTACGCTACGTAGAACAACAGCTTGCCTCGACACCGATCGACGTGATGTTAAATCGGCACTGGAAGCAACATCGCATCATAAATAGGGTTTAGTTCCTTACGTCAAAAGAAGATAACCGATTTTGCTTCTACTAATTAAGGTGTTGTATTTATTCTTAAATTCCGATTCAAATGCTTCTTTTAAGTTAGGAATGAACATGAACTTGTTGCTGATTTATTGTTATTTTTCCTTCTTTTTTTAATAAAAATCTTTCAGAAAATTCAAAAAAGATGAGAGATGAAATCCTGAGGTTCGGATTACCAAGGTACCACTTTATCGATTTACACGATAGATTGGTTCACCAAAACTGACATGTCAAATGAAATCGGGAAATTCGAATCCAAAAAAATTAGCTTTATAATTTGTTTAAAATTTCTGCGAGAAAAAGTGTTTTTGAAAAATAGAAATTTTTTAAGTAAACATTCAATTTTTCAAGCAAGATTTTTATTCGCTGTAGTATTCACAAATATAAAAAATAAATAAATGATTGGCTTTAATTTCAATGTTAATATATTTTGCACTTCTCCTTGTTATTTGCTTCTTCTTATTCGCTCCTTTTCATTTGCTTCTTCTTATTTGTTCAATATAATTTTTTTTCTGATTTATTTTCTAATGGAATGCTTTGATTAAATTCGTAATGAATCATTGGTTCAAATCATTTCAGAATTCTTTAAAATTGTCCTGATAACGAATCTGATTTGAACAGAAATAATATTTTCAAATTTTTAAAGGTTTTAGTTATTTTACATTTTCATGTATTCATTTTGTTTGATTATATCAAACAGAAATTCAAGCGTTCTGAAAAGATAATTTCTTCTCCATTTATTCAAGCATGTTAAAATAAAAATGTGCATCATATGCCTTGTAAATTATGTTATGTATATTGGTGATCTTTTTTTATTTCGATTTTCGTGAAATATCTCATAACTTTCAGGACTCAGGTGTCGTCTTCGCCATCTGTCCGATGTTCAAAATTAAGTTGTCTGTTCCAAAATAGACCTCGTATTGCTACAAAGCGGAACGCATATATAACGAAATTAAACTAAACGAATAACGTTGAGTTCATATTTCATAAGCAGCTATAGATTTAGAACGCTTTTGAAATGAATTTTAAGTAAATTTAGATACGAGTTACATTTTAGAAGCAACACAACAGATAATTTGGAAGAAATCTAGCAATTTTTCGTTCTCCTATCACCGTTTCCACACCAGCTTGAGGGCATTTAAACTGTGGTGAAAGAGTTAGGTGCATCAGGTCCGCATACATGTCAGATGTTTGGCTTGGAAGAATTAGTCCTTGAGCCAGGGATGTTCAGAAGCCGAGGACCAGGACTTATCCGCCATGGCACTGTAAGATGAAGAATCAAAAATATTAATGTTTCCCTACTTTATATTCTTCCGATTATCAAATATCCGTAATTACACATATGTATTTAGAGTTAGAGAGTCATGCGTGTGGTCTAGCCAACATTTTCAAAGTAAAATGCTGATACGATTTTTTAAAAAATCTGTTAAAATTATCTGGATACTAAACACCGTCTTTGCGATGTATTGCAACCAAATAGTTTAAAGTTCGCTTGTTTTCAAGAAATAGACAATGTGTTTATTGTTAAATTTCAAACATAGTTTTCTTTTAACGAATAATACTTTTTCGAGGTGGGATTTCCTGCATTTTTCAAATATTTGTCTCATGAGAAATACGAACATCCAAAATATAAAATTTAGGAAAAAAAAACCATCACAAATTTTATCGACAATTCTTTCAACTAAAGTAAAAAAAAAAGTTAAAGTTTCAGCATACTCCATTGATGTAATATTTATTTTACGTCAAACATTGTTAGTCTTTTAAGAAAATAGAAGTTTAAGAACAAAATATTTCATATTTACTTCTAAGAAAAAAGAACACTTAGTATACAATGCATTTAGGTATGAAAACGAAAATCTTATTTATTCTATAATATTAAGCTAATCATTAATTATTGTATATTTTTGTAGCTTTACTATTAATCAAAGACTTGAAATTTTCAGTATTTGTTCGGATCAGAGGAGACAAATACTCTAAAATATCATTTTATTAGATATATACATTTTATTAGATATTATTAGATATTCTTTTTATTTTTTACTTCCATAAAACTATTAAGTATAAGCTATTGCTGACATTTTAAAATTGAATATATCAAAATATAGCTTTGTATTAAACTGTCTAAATTCAAATAGAATACTTAAAATTGTAGTTGGCCTATGGTTAATCTATTAAACTTTTCCTTATGAACGATACATTTGTACAGATATTTTTCCTTTTCACTGTACAGATTCTGCACCATTAAGATTTCACACCCCTGCACGAGGAACTGACAAATATATCTTCTAACCACGCTGTATATCATTATACTTCACTGCTTATTGTGTCATGAACTATATAATGCCTATGTTTTGGCTATGAAGGGGAAACACGATTAGTGACTGGGAAGTCTAAAGAGACCACATATCTTTTCTCCCTTTAACTTATTAAGTAGAATAAAGCATTCCTGTTCCTCCGGCTAAATATCTGTTATAAGACACTACATTGAGATAATGTTCAGTCGTAATCTAGCGATTAAGCAAACTAGGTTTAATATATAATAATACCTAGGTTTCGAAAATTCAAACAAAATGTGATTACATAGCTAAAAAATGTAAAGTTTTATACAAATTACGCAGAATACTTAAAAAAGTACAATTTTGCGTCCAAATTTGACATGGAAACTAGTAGGGTTGCTATCGTGTAATGCCATTGGACACATGGTCCAAAACAGGTTTTAAAAGCCTTTGCAGTTTCTCCAAATAAACTGCGTAGTGAAATTTCGATATAGCCATTTTTAGAAATGAGTACTCGACATCATTTATCTGTAAAATAACGATGGCTTGACAAAAGGCAAATGGAAGCAGCCCAAACTCAATCCTTTTTATCCAGATGGCTGATTGTGAGCCTTTCTGTAATTCATAAACTGTGGACTGCATTTCTAGGAAAAATTCCGCTTCTAGAAGGTACAACAGAGGAAGGCATAGAGCTAGAAGCACCGAAGATGACTGTTATTCGCTGTTGTCTGCAAGAAGACACAGGATTACAACACCAGCACACTTCAGATTCTTTTTTGTAACAGCCACAGGATGGTATCCAGATCAACTGTGTGTAGATGGTTTTGAGAAGTAGGGTTGCATGCATGACGTCCAGCAGTGTGTGTCCCCCTCGCAACATGCCAACGAAATGAAAGGTTTATAGATTTTTAGATTTGTTTCAGGGCTTTTGGGTCACTCACTGATTGCTCCAGTGTGCAAGTACTGCATAATTATAAGCACTGATATATAACTGAGCAGCAATTGAATTATAGCGACGATTGCTGAGGCAGTTTTCAATCCCACTATGTTACATATTTTCATCAAGTCAATAGAGGTCTGTACGCTTTACAGATGAGTCACAGATGACTCAAGATGATTGTTAGTCTGTCCGGTAACCCTCTTTTATTCCAACTATATCCATGAAAGAGAGGTATTTGGTGGGTTCAGTGTTATTTGAGGGCAGATAGCACTTTGGATCACCGTACAGACCGTTATATCTTCCCGAGATACATCGTTAGTGTATAGTTCTATAGCGACAACTTTCTTGATCCAATTGTTCTTCCTTAGAAGGGTGCAGTGGGTGACTCCTTAATAACATGATGATACAGAACTAAACAGAGCGTGGTTGGTGAAGAATTAACTTCTTGAGGAGAATATTGCTGGTATCCTAACTAAAAAAAATCTGCAAAAAATTTTTTAAAAAATCTGCAGAAAATCTGAAGGTATTTGGAACATGTTTTCTTCAGATTTTCTGCAGGAAAAAAACGTAGAATATCTGAAAAAAACTATATTCCAAATACCTTCAGATTTTCTGCAATCAAGGGCTAATTATTAATTTCAACTAACGTAATTATTAATTTATGATTCAACTTACTTGTACGATGTCGATTCAGATTGTGAGAAAACTTCAAACTCATCCTGGCCGGGATTCGAACCCACCTTCATAGAGTTGACAGGCAGGAACGCTAACACAAGGCCATGCCAGACTACACGAGATGGGGGTAAAATAATCTATTTGAGTTTTATAGCTCTTGTGGCGTCATTTAGTGGTGTAAAAATCAACCATGGACAGAAATCAATCATGGTTTGTGTCTCAAAGTCGTAGAGATGAGTAATAGATGAGATCAGTAATATTTCTCAATAATTTAGATTCTCTGTTTCAATAAATTCGTTTTCACCTTTTATCTTTCTGGTAAGCCTTCCGTCCATCAAAAGGGCGCAAGCTCCACTTTTACCTTCTGTTTGAAGGAAAATAGTTAGTCAGAAAGACAGTTGGGCAACTAATTGGAAATTAATTCAATTATGGGGGAAAGTTTAAAATGCATTCATTTTATTCATTCATGAATTCATTTTTTCAGTGGCATATTTAGAAAATTTAGTGACTAATACAATTTTCGATTGGGAAATTTTTTGAAACTCCTGTCTGCTGCAAAATTAAACAATAATGATAATTACATTCTAATTTTGTTTCATATCCTTTGGAAAATAAAGCTGCAATATTAGAGAATATGATGCAAAATATGTATTTAGAGAAATGCTGATATTAAGAAATTGCAGTTTAATCTTCAAAAAATCAAACAGATTATTGGTCAAGTTTAATGATGTTGTGAAAATCTGCTAAATAACTGTAAATTGAATTGAAGACAAAATGCAGATTTTTTGAAGTCTTATAAAATCTACAGGATATTTAAAGAAAAAAATAAAAACAAGTTTTTTTTGTAGATTTTATGCAGATTAAATTGAAGAAAATTGCAGATTTCTTCTGTCTTCAAACAATCTGCAGAAATCTTTAAAAAAACTTCAAAAAAATTTTTTTCTACAGATTATTTTTTAGCTGAGACCGGTTGGCCAGTATGTTGCCTTAACACGAACATGAATGATTTTGCTTGAGATGCTCTACGGAGACCTACTGTTGCACTTATTCCACCCCCCTGCAACTCTTCAGGGTTTTCGAATTCCTTGACGTAACAGTGGGGTTTACTGCCAACTGAGTTTATAAACATTATTTTGAGAAAATAATTTTGCTGTGTAGTTGTAAGAGATAGTCCCACTACATATTGAAGCTAATCACGTATTGAACTCAAATACTACCATCAAGGGTGGATCCAATGCGGGCTTTGGGGTCTCAAACCTCCCCCCTTCCAGAAGGCCTATATGTGTTCAAATTTTTAAAATTTTCTTTTATATAGGCTTTCCAAAAAAGTAATTGCAATGTAGTAACAGGTCAGACACACATGCATTATTACGGGAGCGGAAGAGGGGATGACCCCCCTCCCACCTTCCAGAAAGTCAAGAAAATTGACGGTTTTTTCGTTGTTCTTTCAGTTCGATGGTTAGCGGCAACTCAAGGGGAAAGAGATTTGTTTCAGGGCTTTCGGGTCACTCACTGATTGCTCCAGTGTGCAAGAACTGCATACAGATAAGCACTGATAGATAACTGAGCAGCAATTGAATTACAGCGACGATTGCTGAGGCATTTTTCAGTGGAGAAAGGAAACCTCCTGTTAAGAAAATAACTTAATATTTTAAAAAGTTGAATCTTCAAAATGTTATATGAAATTGTATGAAGATTAGAAATATGTTAAATACCCATGCGAAGATTGAAGTTTAAAAGATATAAATTTGTGGAATATCCCCCATCATTTCACTTCTGTTACAGAGCAACTGAAATTTTTATATAAACTGCCCGATATAAAGGCAGGTGACAGAAAAATGCATATTTTTTCGAAGATCTCCCGAAAGGCTCTGTGAATTTTCTTTGAATTTCGACCATGTAAAGAAGAGGTTTGAACTCACATAACATAGAGAAGATTCGGTCACGAGGGTATTTAGGGGACCGACCAGAAATTTATGAAAGAAAATGATTTAGGACTCGCCCCGTTTCACAGAAATCTAATAATGATTTGGAACTTCTATCAATGGTTTTGCTTGATGAGCACAATATTTGCATGCAGTTTTCGTAAAAATAGCATAAATATTCGGGAACATATAGAAGGTTTTCTTGAAAAAATACAAAATTTTCTGCATTTGTTTTGCTTACTACATGCAGTATTTCAACTATATTATACCAAACTTACAAAATGCATGACAATATGCATTAGAGAAGCAAAATATTGAAATTTGAAGTATATAATTTAAATATTCAAGGAAATATGAGTATTTGTAGTAATTAGTTTTTAACTACGCATGCGCGAAACATAGCATATTTTTTCTTTCATAATTTCAAAGACAGATATATAAGGAAGCTTATATAAAAATTCCAGTTCAATACCCTTCGTATTCAGAAAGATATCGGCATTGTAGCGAGTGAGTGTTTTTTGCACTAACTGATATTTTTTAAACTTGAATCTTCGAATAGTTATCGTCGAAATGCAATTTCAATAATGTATTTAATTTATAAGTATACATGGGCATTCTGTATTTTTAATTTTCATAAAATTCGATATTACTACTCGAAGATTTAGGTTTAAAAAACATCAATTTATGAAAGGACCCTCATCATTTAGCTTCTCTTAAAGTGCAACCGAAATTCACCTCGCTGCAACGCCTTTATTTTTCGAAATAGTAACGGTATTTGACTGGAGATTTTGCATAAGTCTCCCTACACATCTTGCATTGAAGTTATGAAAGAAAAATTACGCTGCGTTTCGCACATGCGGGGTAAAAAATTTATTACTACAAATACTTTATTTCCTCTACTATTCGAAGCACTTACTTCAATCTTTAATGTAATGCTTCCCTCACATATTGTCCAGCTTTCTGTAAGTTTCGTATAATTTGGTTGAAAACTCTTCATGTTAGAGAAAACATGCCAGAAAAATTTGGAATTTTCAATAAAATCTTCTCGAATCCCAGATAGCAATTTTAGTTTGCAGCAATCTTGCTCCGCAAATCTGCAAGCTTGTAACAAATTTGACATGACAAGAGTGCAAGCTTGAATTAAGTTTGTAGCACGTTAACGCAAGCTTCGAAGTCACCACGCGTCAAATTTGTCACTTAAAACTCATTGCAAACTATAGCATAAACAGAGCACGAACACAACCTCGGATTAAAACTCGCGACCTACCGCTTCCTAACCTGACGCTATAAACCACTCGGCCAGCTAAACTCTGAGAAGAGAAGATTGATTGAGCTAATATCGTTCATCTATACGATTTTTTTAAACTGTTTTCTTGATTTCATTAATTTTTTAAAATTTTGAGTTGAGAATATGATTTAAAGTCAAAGAGAGAGAGCGATTTTCGCTAATAACTACGCTTTGCTAGTAGAATAAATTATGAAATTAGAGTTCAAAAGTAATTACTTTTAAAATGGGACAAAATGTAAGATATTATTTTTCAATGACTATTATGACAGTTATGACTGTTTTTTAGGTTTAATTTGAAAACGTTAAAATTTCAACATTAAGAAAAAGGCGATATAGTTTTGTTTAAAGTGAGAGTTCTATATTTAGTAAAAAGATGGAAAATATTTCAATTTTTTTTTTAAAAAAAGTTAGTTTTTTCACAAATTATCAATGATTTATTGAATTAATAGAAAAGAAGGACGGTCTAGGAGATGCTATTAAAAATCTTTTTCTAAAAAAAACAGAGACAAAATTATCTTTGAAATCGTTGTGTGAAGTTCGTCATGACATCTTCACAGCAAACTTGCATTGCAAGGAGGGGTGGCGCTAGTTGTCTATTTTCGCCGTAACAAGCCTAAAGCAAACCTGTGGCAAACTTGTTTTGCAAGCGAGGGTGGAGATTCTGCCTCGTTATTTTTCAGCAGTTTCGCTACAACATCGACGCGTCAAATTTGCCATGACAAGATAATATCAAGTGAAAATCAAACTTGCTGAAAATGTACATGCTATGTTAGAGCTATTTTTACTAAAATGCATGTAAATGTAGCACACATCAAACAAAACCATTGATGAGAGCTGTTGCAAATAATTGTCAGTTTTCTGTGATACGGGGTGAGCCCTGAATCATTTTCTTCATCAATTTCTGGCCGGTTTTCTAAATGCCCTCATGACCGAATCTTAACTGCGAAGTTTAAGTTCAAGCCTCTTCTTTAAATAGTCGAATTTTTTAAAAAAAATCCAGCTATCCTTTCAGGAGACATTTGAAAAAATGTGCAAAACCTAAAGTATTCACATTTTTCTGTCGCTCACTTATATCTGGATTCGAAATTATGAAAGAAAATTCATATTATATTTCCCACAGGTGCCGTTAAAAATGATTTCCACAAATACTCGTATTTCCTTGCATATTCAAAGTATTTACTTTTAATATAAGGTTCCGATAATATATTGTCATGTATTCTGTAAGTTATGTATAATTTTTTTGACAATTAAGTGTTATAAGCAAAATACGTTCTGTAAAATTTGCGGATTCCTTAAATAGACATATATATCATCTCGAATATACGTGCTGTTTTTACGAAAATTCGTATAAATACTGCGCCCAGCAAGCAAAACCATTGATGAAAATTAAAGGTCATTATCAGTTTTCTATAAAAGGGTGCGAACACAAATCATTTTCATCTTCGTTGCATTCTAGTTGGTCTTCTAAATCCCTTCGTGACTGAATCTTCACTGCAAAACATGAGTTCCTTCGATTGTACGTCCCAACTATTCTCCACAACTGCTTATGAATCAATGTGCCTGTATTAACTGAAACTTTCTGTGCATTTTATGAATTATAATTAACTTTCGTCTAGACGCGATTGTATCTGACGATGTTAACAGTAAAATGAAGGTTCCTAGACCATGTGGCAATCAAACAACTAGAGGAAATGTTCATTTAATAAATGCTGAAGTATATTTCGGACGAATGATATTTATACCTATAGTTGATCAGTTTATTTCCGAACTTGAGTTATGGTTTAACTCGGGCTTTTATGGAATTTTACCTCTTAAAGCGTTATACCATCGAAGAATGCAATCCATTTCGATAATTATATTATTTATAGAGCTTTGAAGTACAACAGACTTTTTTAAAGTTCGGAGTTTCAATTGAAATTAGAATTCAAAATATGGCGAGGAAAATGGGAAAATGTGTTCAGGAAATCTGACACAAATGTTGAAACTCTCAAAATGTGTTGTAGGCCCTTATTTACGACTGTGTCAATTCTTCAAAATTTGGAACATTTCTTGAGACGACAAGCACAGCAGAAAAGAGATTTTCTACATTAAAGCGCCTCAAGACTGATTTACGCAGGTCAATGGGCTAACCTTAACATTAAAAAAGACAGAAAAGTCAATTTTGAAGATATGATTGGCAAATTCTGTAAGAAAAAATCAAGGAGAAAGTCCGCGACTAATTGGCAATCTTGCAAGAGGACAGAACTTTTTGAGTAAAAAATAAAATGGAACAATTTTAGTTGACTATATTGGATTTTTTAAGAATTAAAAATACGAAAAATTGTTTTTCTAAACAGGATTCTTCACGGATTCCTAGATTTTCCCTTATGTATATTTAATAAATTTAATTTAATTAATTGAATTTTAATTAATTAATATTTACTAACAATTTAATCAGTTTAAATTAAATTCATAAAAAATTATTAATTTTAAATTAATAATTAATTTAGTCAAGTAATTCTCAGTTTGTAAGAGATTTTTTCCCCACAGTAGCCCCCCCTTAACGGATTCCTTGATCCGCTCTTGATTACCCTAAAACTTTATACGGGGTTACTTTGCACCGATTTTCATGACTTCAGAAGGAATTTCGAAATGTCCCATGTATTTCTCTGAAAAAAGGCTCTCAGAATTTTTTCCTTGTTGAGAGAGTTTCCTTGTTCCTAGAGAAACGTTTTCCAGCAAAAATTTGGATCATACAGTAATTTACTACTTAATTATGATTTTCCGAACCTTTGTTGCAAAGTTACCTCATAGGTGAGGATCCTTGATTATTTTTTTCGGTATGTTTCAAAAACAAATTCACTGGATGCACTTTTAGATATATTTATTGAAAGCACGTGCGAAATATACAAGAATATTTTTTTTATAAATACCTGTTTATAATTAATAATTTTACGCCATTGTATCTGGTCAAATCAGGATGATGTTTTAGAAATCGTTTTATCCAATTATTAGCGGGAGTATTATTAATATATATATATATATATATATATATTTTCACACCTTCTTGGTGAGATAAACATTTATTATCATTCTAAAATCAACACTATTGGCTGGAAAACCGAAGTCACTGAACTAGATTACGTTGCAATGGTCATTTCCTTCTCTTTGGAGAAAACCATGAGATTTCCATGTTTCCTTATTCTGCCTCTTTAAGAGTGCGATAACATGGTGAAATGACGTTAAAGCAATCTTCTAAGGTCTCTGGAAATAAATCCATATATCTACTTACAAGTCCCTAACTTCCTTTTATATACCCTGGAATATCTAAAGCAAAAGAAAATATTTTTCATACTATTATTTAATACAAAAATTTTTTTAAAAAACAACTGCAGTTGTTTTTACTGCAAATTTCCATTGCTCAAAGTTACACCAGGTCAGAAAAATTAATTACAACTTAACTAACAATTATAATTGGCATTCAAACCAACAGAATTAAAGCTAGATCTTTAGAAATATCATACTTTCTTCATCAGAGACAGATTTTTGAGCTCTAAAATTGTCGCTGAAAAACTGACTTATTATCTCTTCCTTCTTTAACCTCCTGAATCATTGTTATATAGTTTTAAGAACTGAAATACACTAGTCAGTGTTTTCAAGAAGCTAGGAAAAAATCTCAGTTCCGTACCCCTAATCAGTTGCTTTCTATTTCACTTATCACAGAAGTTTTATATTGTTGCAAAGTTACCTCCACGAGTTACGGTATGTTTTTTGGTATATTTATATTTTCTGTATTTTCCAAGACAGAAATTAAGCCTATTGCTTTTCTTCTATACCTAATTTGCGAAGTTTCATTTTATTAGTGTTTATGCCGTATTTCAGTAAATTCCAACGAGTAAAAATTTCAGAATCACTAATTTTCTTAATGTTCCTTAATTTGTGTCAACCCGTGTAATTAGATAATTTTGTTTATTGCTTAAATTCATGAAATGAAATTATTTTAAGTTGCAATACAAAATCATGTAGGTAACATAAAAATTTATTTAAAATGTTTTTTAATTCCTTTTCAGTAATATGTTTCCCCTTTTATTTATTATCTCAGAACGCTGCACAAGAAGCTATTTTTCTTTCTGAGAAAAAAATAATTCCTATGGATTATTTCAGCATAAATATTACTGCACTCAATATCACTTTAGTTTATGTCTTGAAATTTTTGCAACATTCTATCCATTTAAAAATGGGAGCTAATATTAACGTATAAAAAGGAAGTTTGGAGAGGCAAGTAAATATTCATATGATGCATTGAATTACTATTTTCTAGTCTGATTTTTAAGCGAACGATAATTTCGTCTCCTCTTTTAAAAATAGAATAACATTCACTTAATTGGCGCCATATGAATATTGCTTTTCAATTCTCTTAAATTGCAAGAGCATTTTCAGTAGCTTTCTCCCTATCTAAAAATTATAAAGACTTAAAATAACGAAAGTGAAAAGGAAGTGGGAAGGCGAGTAAACAGTATTTTCTCTTTCTTTTCTTTGAGATATCTCAAGATGTGACAAAAATTCTTTTGTTGGCATTCTATTCGATTTGGTTTCATTTTGAAATCTATTTTTTTGTGCAAATTATTTTTCGAGAAGAATTTCTGTAGAATTTTCGTGAGAGACAAACTCTGACAAGAGAAAGTATTTCTCAGAAATGAAGTTTAAAAAATAATTTCTTTTTTTCAGACAAGAGCCTCATATCTGTTTTTTTGAGACCTTACATAGAACATTGCATCAATTGAGATGATGAAATCATTTTGAAAAATGTAATGAAAATGATTTTGTTCAGATTTATATTAAGCTAAAGGACAAAATGAATTTCAACACGCTTATTTTAAAAAAACAGTGTTTCAAAGAAGATTTTCAAGATTTCAGTTAGAAAAATGGATAAATGTTATTGATTGCCATGTAATAAATAATCTTATAAAAGGTTTTTAAAATATGTTAAGAGTTTAATGTCTAAATTTATTGTAGTTTTATACATTCTTTTTCTAATAATTTTACTGTGAGTTTGCTATATTTATAATTTAAACTGTCCTAACTATCACAGACACTCGGTGAAAACAAATTAACGCTTTACCCGGAAGTACGTGCGTGGGGTGTCCACCACCCTAGCATTTCCACTTCACCCTCCTTTCCTTCATTTCCTTGATAAGAAATGGACTGGACTTTTCGCAATATCTTTCAAGGTCATGTTCTGTCTTTCACGAATAATTTGCACCTGGATACCTCTAATTTTTCAATCATTTTTTGAAGTTCGGGGTATTAAAAACCGCTCCTGTTTCTCGATTCGTCTTTAAGTATCTTCAATGTATAAAGAAGAAACGACATGATGAGAGCGTATGCTTGCTGAGATTTCATCAGATAAAGATTTTATTCCCGATGAATATGAATGTGTTTCTGGTCAAGAATATTGTTGCGATCATGACTAAATAACTGAATGCGAGGTTTCAAATAACGATGTTTGACATATTTCTAACAATTCTGATAATTTTTATCTTCAAAATGGCAAATTGAAAGGACCGCTTATATGAATAAGGGGAAAATACATTTTGTCAACACATGTGATAAAGTCTACTGAACTTGGTCAATATTTAATGAATAACGCAAGGATTGAAAATTCAATGAAGTTTCCTAAAGTGTATGTTAAAAGCATTATCTAAGGGTAAATATTGTAGAGAAAGGGTTGTTAGAAGTATAACTGTAAAAGAACAAAAAGCTATTATTGGTTTGCTTTATTATACACAGAATTGTGAACTTTTCTCAATTTAGAATATAAAATTGATTTGAAAATAGTTTAAATTGCTTTTTACCATGTAAGGACTACTTAAAAATTGAAACCTGTAATTTATTTTGTACCCTAACTTGTTTATCATTGGATGCTGAATTATGATGTGTCATACCCCGCGCACTACCTGTCCGTGTCGAATTCAAGTGCATTATCGACCATTAATCATAATGCATGGGCATCATGTGTGCATAGCAATATAGAAATATCATTTTTTGAACTTATAAGTTGAAATTCATTAATTCACAGAAGTTAAAAGTCGATACAAAAATTAAGCTACATAAAAAAATGACGTGTTGAATGGACACTTAGTTATATCATTACGACAAAACAAACCGAATATTGCAGATTTTTCTGAGAAAATAGTAAAAAACAGTAAAGCAGCTAAAGGTTTACAGAATTTCGTTTAGTTAGATAAACGTATCATTGTAAAGTTACACGTGTGTTACTTTGAGACAGACCTCGTAATTTTGAAAAGTCATCAGAGGGCGAGAACGACATTTGAGAAGACATCTCACTCCTGAGATTTCCGATTCATACACACCCTAATATATAAAAGATGTTTTATACAAGACGACAGATTTTATGGGCACCGGGATCACAAATCGTGTAATATTTGGTGAGATATTGTCTCGAATCTTCAACCTTGCCGTATGGTCACAGCGGTTCTAAATTAATAAGTAGTTTGCATCAAAAAATATAATTTCCAAAACATATTATGTGAGCGACATTTTTTTAAATTTAATAAAAATCCATTTTGAGTTTTTGCTATTTAAATCCGTAAATAAGTCAACAATTAATTTTAAGTACAAGAATCACATGAACACTGTTAAATGTCTCAAGTACCTTTTACAATCTTAAATCGACTGAAATAATAAAAAATATTCCAAAAAGGTGGAGTCATCGAATTAGGAGGTTAAATAAAATCGTCGGGCAAGGAGTTAAAATGTGTATTAACCTTTTTAGACTTACACGCGGAATTATAATTTCTCTTTGCGTGTTCTCCAATTGGTTAGAAAATTTGGATCATATGTTTGAAAATTGCTTCACGATTTTTTAGTGTGCCATCTTAAATAGATTGGTCAAGTATACAAGATGTTTGATATAAGATGACAGATTTTATGGGCACCGGGATCACACATTGTGTATTTGGTGAGATATGGTCTCGAACCTTCAACCTTTCCTCTTCCTTCTTTAAACTGAAGGCGCATTTCAATAATCTCACTCTCTGTCTAAAAATTATAAAGACTGAAAATAACGAAATCGGGGTAGACGTTGGGAGGCGAGTAAACAGTATTTTCCATCCCTTTTCTTTGAGATATCTCAAGACTCGACAGAAATTCTTTTGACGGCATTATCTTCGATTTGGCTTCATTTTGAAATAATTTTTTGTGTAAATTATTTCCCGAAAGTTTTCGCTTTAGAGCTTTGGTGGGATTAAATCTCTTACAAGGAAAATTATCCCTTAGAATAAAAATGAAAAAAAATATACAACTGCATGTCTGATTGTTGATGACTTGAAAAACATATTAAATCAATTGGGAAAATTTATACTTAATATTTATTGCAAAAAAAGTGAACAACCTTCTCTTCTTTTAGAATAAGAAGACTTGAAATGAGATGAAGGAAGAATCTTTTATGTTTTTAGATGAGATCACGATGTCATTTTTTCCCAATATATCCTAAAATATTGCACAAATTTAGAAACGTAAATTGTAATTTAAACATGAGATTAAATTTGTCCAATCCCGTTTAATGAAAAAAAAGCTGGAAAAAAAAACAAAAAAAAAAATGTTTTGTTTTCAGACAAGAACCTATTATCTGCTTCTACCAGATTTCTGAAATGTTTTCTTCTAACTTATAAATAGTCTATTCAAGATATATATAAAATTAAAGAAAATACTTAATCTCTGAACTTTCTTGTTTTGAAAATGAGGACCTAGTATGAAAAAATACGGAAAGATATAATTAATTTCCATTGTAAGAAATAATATCAAATAATGTTTCTTAACAATTCATTTCAGCAGTTTCGAATGTGTTATTCTAAACTTTTTTCTCTTTTTCTGTTATCTATTTCCTATGCTTCTATTTTAATTATGATAACTATTAGTTCTACTTCCGACTCAGAAAAAATAATTTAAAAGTTATCTTAAAAATAAACGGAACGACATAACGAATACGGAAGGAATAAAAGGAAATAAATAAACGGAAATATATAATGGATAGTAAAGGGAATTAAGCGATTCTTGCTTAATACGTTTTTGCATCTAATAATTTTCAGAAAAAATGAAAGTAACAGTTTGATACCATTTAAAGTATTTATGCTAAATTAAGTCGCCTTGAAACTATACAAGGCTATTTCCAAGATTCTTGGTGGCTAATGCTTTATAAAGTACCATAATATATTGCGGATTATGCAAATGAATTTTAGGATAAGCTAGAAGAGAAAAGCACTATAATGTCGTAATACAATCCATGTATTTACTTATTGAATTACTGTTGCAAAACTTGTCTTTATGTCCAGCATTCTTGGTTTCAATGATGATTACATTTCTAGAGTATGGGCCTTGCCCAATTACCCAATCTGTTAAATTAACATTCAATTACCTCTCTGCTAGTCTAATCAATGGATGATTCGTTTATTGAGAGTCTTATGAAAATTGTGCTCTATAAAGACCTTTGTATCTATTTCATTCGCCAAATTTAAAGTGCTCTTCAAATTCTGAGGAAAGCAGTTGAATATAAATCCCGTTCTGAACCAAAATATTTTGCAACACTGGGTTTTTAAGTAAAGTCTGGGGGGAATTAGAAAGATCATATCAAACCAAAGAGTGTTGATATGTATTGGATTATAACGAAAAAATATTTTTATTTAAAGCGGAAACAAACCCTGTTGGCGTGATTGCACAGTCTAGATTTCGAAACTGAACAATCGCGGTTTGTTTGCTCGATTCAACTAATATCCGTCTTATATGTTGTCCTGACGCTCGTCAAATTCTTAACCACCGTGTCGTTGTCGTCATAAAACCACGATTCAGACTCACGATAACCATTCCAAAATAACTCTCGTAAGTTTTGAAACGGGATGTTGATCTGTCGCATCAAATATTTGCTTTTGAGATGATACTGCCCTCAATTAGATTGATGTGGTGAGGAAATTTAAAGACTGGAGTACCACAAACGGATCTCACATAAAATAGTTTAAAATAACAAGCTCTGGCTATAGCATTACTTGAATTCAGCTTACTCCCAATTTCAGCGTCTTGGAGAAAATATAGAAAGCAACCATAAATGCTGCTTGAGTACTGGTAAAAATAGAACATTTCATAGAAAGACTTTACATTTGAGGAATTTTATTTAAAATAATGAATGTAAACTCTTTCTTGGTGGATTAGTCTAACATTTGATGGCAATTTAAACAAAGATGATAATTTAGATACTACAGTGGATCAATTAGCGAACAGAATGTGTTGATGATGCAACATCTCATCACTCCCAGAACCCTCAAAAATGAGGTATTTTTTTCATGAAAATAATATTTTATAATTATAATAAAAAAGTTTTGTAGCTGATTATACAAATGCTATAATTTCCGTGTACTTGATATCAGATATGCATTTTTCTTTCGTCAGTTACTTGAACTTTCTTCACACGCATTTCTCATAATTTTGAAATCATCTTCATATTTCACTATTTTATAGGTATATAATATACTGAAATTATTGGGTAGAAAGCAGGGTTTTCAAAAATGTCTCATAATAAATTTTAAAATCCTGAACTCAAATTGTAACTATTGTATTGCGTATATTATAACTGCATATTAAACAAAATGTTAGGTTTTAAATTATTTCTATTACGCTTTTTCTAAATTTCTCTCAGTTATAATTTTAATTCTTTTTAAATATAGGAAATTTAAACTTTCGATTAAATACTTAAGAACGTTTTATCAACAATGTTGATTTTATTCTTGTAGCGCTTCCATAGCTATGGAGAAGGTTTTGGCACAAGGTGCCACCAAACTTGGACTGCCATAAGTTTGAGATATCTAATACTGTTCTACTGGATTCGGAATTTCATTTAATATGCCTTTACGATTATAAACCATCTAGCATGAGCATGGGAATGGTAGTCAATTCAGTTAATTAGTACAATAGAAACCGTAATTATTTTTTTATCTCAAATGGAGTACACAAAATATCACAGCAGTTTCAATGTGTGCACTGATTACCTAGGAAAACAGAAAATGTTTGGATGCATAACATTCAGTGATAATGTTTGCTGGATATCGCACCATTATCCATTCTCCGGCTGTTCTAGCATTCTGAACATATGCCGTAAAAGAACACTTCTCCATTTTCCAATGCAAACCACAGTTACTCGATAATTCTCTTGTCAGTTCCTCAGGCCGTTATTGAACACAACCGCATCTGGTAATCTGGTCGTTATCGTCTTCAAAGATGGCTTCTTACTCCTTTGTTGTTAGCGACTTCTTAAAGGCAACATTCCTTTTCAATATCCTCCTGACAGTGATATTTTCTTGCTTCTGCGTTTCTTAGATGCTTCCTCATATTAACATTATGTTTTATTTTAAGAATAGCAACAAATTTCTGTTGTCCTGAAAGGTGTCTTCATTGCTGGCATACAAACCTGAACAAAGGAAGCGTTTTGAATCTGGATTCTTTAAAGAATACATTCCTTTAAGAGTCCTATTTCCTACCATTATTTTGCTTGGATCTAGTTCAAATAGAGCATGTTTGAAAAAACATTTATCGAAAAGCGAGATATGAAATTATTTAAAGGAATTTAAGCATATTGCTGAATTTTCTTCACTGTGTTTCTGACAAAAAAAGAATTTTTCATTTGAAGAATACGCAGAACTGCAATAAAACTTAAAATTAAAGCAAATAAAAATCCATTTCATCGATTATTTATAAGGAAAATTAATAATTGGATAAGTTCCTTGAAAAAATTTTGTATTTTGTCCCGGACCATTTTGTTAAAGCATAGTTAAAATAAGTAACATGGCTCAGACTAATAATACGACTGAAAACACTAAGGTACTATTAAAATAGCCAGAATAGCCTGAGTTTTTGGTTTTAAACTTTTAAAAAGTAGGAAGGACCAAACAGAATTCAATTAAAAGAGGAACTTTGGAATCGGTAAAGGTATTTAACCCTATACTGCACCATATTTGATATCTCAAAAACTGTTGTATAAATCTATGGGGAAGGATTGCCGAAGTTTGACCGGCGCCTACTTTGGACAGATGGCACAATTGATTTAAGATCTTTTTTCCTACTTAAAAGCATAAAGCCAATTATATCAAATATTTGGACGTAAAATAGCTAAATTTTCTTGATTTGATGTGAATGTGGTGTATGAAATCATTATTAAGAGCAAGAGCTACGTATTTAGAGCAAGAGAACAAGTGTTTACAGCAAAAGAACAAGTGTTTAGATATAGATATCATCAATTAAATATTCTAACAAAAGACTAATACCCTATGCACTACTTTAAAACATGTAATAAAAATGGTTATTATTTCCGCTTGCTTAGGTATAATTTACTATAATAATTTCATTTAAATAGCTTAAATATAAGATTAGCCGAAATTTTTAGTTTTTATCTAAAAGTTGCTCAGATTGGACGACAAGTAGTTGCCTAAGTTGGAGAGTTTAACAGAATGACACTATTAACTTGAACTAAAGGAAACCCCTAGAAAGAAGTTATAATCGTTGTCAACATATATTGGAAGTGGAATATGCCAATAAAAAATTTAAAAAAATAAAGTGATAATAAAGACATCATATGTTGGACCAAACAGAACAAAAACTAAGGTTACTAAGTTGTGTATCATAAGTGAGAAAAAAGGAAGGAGAAGAATTCATACAGCGCATGAAACATCATTTGCTGGTATGAATTTGAGATTCAAAAAATGTTTTTGCTTTAATTGCGCTTAAAGAAATTGGTGGTTCATTTCGGGAAATCAGATTCCTTAATTGGACAGATGGCACAATTGCTTTAAGTTATTTTTCCTGCTTTAAAATTTATTTCATATAAAAAAATTACATTGTTTTCAAGATAAATAAACTAAAAAAATTACTGCTTGTTTTGTATTAAAAATATTACTCTACAACTGTAAATTAAAAATTGTCCAGGGGTCCAAATTGGGCAATGTTCCCATATATATCAATATAAGAATGGAGGAAAAATAATTTAAAATTTAATTTTGAACTTTGTATTTGATTTAATTAATTAAGGCATTAATTTTTTATTAAAATAACTTTTCAGAAATCGTCCTGCAATTCAAAGATTTTCCTGATTAATTATTAAATTAATAAAACTATTTGTATAAATGCATATTGGACTCATGCAAATTCACAGTGCAAGGCAAGGTTAAGTTAAAATAAATTAATTTTTTTCTACAAATAATATATTAATAAATTTAATCACGATGGCCTTTAAATATTTTCTAATTACTTCATACACTTTTGCATCAATCATTTAACGAGTATATCTGTCAAAATCCTTATTTTTATTTTATGAAAAGAAAATGCTGCTTATTCATCATATGGAAGTACAAATAACGAGCAAATTAAATTTAAGATTTCAAAAAGAAAATGAGAGGACATGTAAACTTCCTATGAGAACAAAACATGTAGAAAGCTGCATGGAAGGTTAAGTTAAAAAAATTAACTTTTTCTGCAAATAATTTAAAAGTGAATTTAATCACGATGGCCTTTCAATGTTTTCTAATTACTTCATTCACTTTTACATAAGTCACTCAGCCAATATATCTATAAAAATCTTTTATTTGTCATTTTATCAAAAGAAAATGCTGATTATTCATCATATGCAAGTCGAAATAATGAGCAAAGTAAATGTAAGTGTTCAAAAAGAAAATGACACGACAAGTAAACTTCTTGTGAGAGCAAAGCAAGTAAAAAGCTGCAGGAATAAAAATTAATAGTTTCCAAACAAATTAAAAGAGAAACGTCAGTAAGAAACGCAGTGATAATCATAACAGCTTTTTTTCATACCAATTTTTTATAGCAAGGCAGTAATAATGCACGTAGAGTTTTTTCATGTCATTAATTATTATTTTTATTACCTCCAGCATCAATTGGGAACATTTAGGTAACAAACTCATTCTCATCACGGAGAAAGTGTTTTTTTAACATTCAAACCGAACTCCATTTGGCAAATTGCTTGTTATAATACGAAGCGCAATAACTCTCTTGTGTTTCAATTTATTCTCTGAACAATGAATCAAAACAATGGTACATAATAACCCTAGATTACAGCTGTAAAAGTGAGGGCACTTTCCTAATGTTTGTCATTAATTACTCTCTCACCACTTTTAGTTATTACGAAGAATGATATTATGTTACCGGAATTTTTAGGTGAGTGAAAGCGTTCATATCTCTTCTATGCTTTTTCATAGATATGAACTATCTGCTTTATTATTATTTTTGCTCTCTCACTGAGTTCATAGAAAAAAATCCCCAGTACTCGTTATACAGAAGGAACTTGCATATCTTAATGGTTGCTGCTCATTTATTTGACAACTGAATATTTATATTTGTATATATTTTTATCTTGAGGATTTTCTTGTCGATTTCTATTTAATTGAATGATAGCGGAAATGACGATTACTTTCCGGAGCGTCATTTCGAACATTCATGTAATAAATATTCAAATCAAAAGTTTTGCTCTAACATTCAAACTAAACTCCTAAATTATTTATTTTTTATGGCGTGAGATATTAGGCTATGTTTCAATGCATCATTTGAAGAAAGAATTAACATAATGATACAAGAAATTTAGATTGCTGCAAACTTGAAGTTTTTCTAATTAATGTTTTGTGATCTTATTTTTGAAAAAGTTACGCATATAAATTTCTAAGAGCGTGATAAAATTATAAACTTCATAATTTGGTACATTAAAACTAACCATTATTCAAGGACTAAAGGTTTAAGAAATATGGATTGGATTAAGTAAATAGTTCTGCTCTGCTTAAAATAAACAAATTATTATTTTCTTTATTATTTATTAAATATTTGAAATCTATCAATAGGCAGCTGCTTCATACAGCGGAAAGTGAATCTTTTAAATGAAAAATCACGGGTCGCATTGTTTGAGTAAAGCGCAAAAAAGTTAATTAAAATAAAACTAAGTAAGAATTAAACCATAAGAATTTAAACTTGTATTTTGCTTCAATAATTTCATGAAGTTATTCATTCTGGTTTATGAAAACATAACATTAATTAGTTTTCTTAAAAAATGATTGAATTATATTTAGATATTAGAGAGTTATTCATATATTATTTTTTTCAAATGGGTTTGTTTTAAAATCAAACAAAATACCACAAACTGAGAAATATTTTGACTTGTCGTATGCAATTTATTATTAACTGTGACACTTGTTACGCGTTACTCATCTAGAAATAAATATTAAAATGGGCAAAATTTGATAAAATGAATTTTCGAGAATATGTTCGGACGAAATTGTATATCTGCTTCAATGAAACTGAATACACCATTTGAATTCTTTTGTTAAGTATTTTTTCATTAGCTTTGGTGATGAAGTGATAGCATTTCTCATTTTTTTTGTTTCCTGTTGAACATTTCAAAGTAGAACTCTTCAAAATATTTTCAAAAATATAGTAATTTTTTTATTTTATGAAATATTTAAGATAAATACTAGTTCGAGGGGACTACTCACAATTAATTAACGATAATCGTAAACCGTGCTACCCCTGTCCTGCCTAGTCATTCAGAGACTTATGAATGACAGTCGCTGCAATAGCTCGAGTAATGAGGCCAAAGTCCTAGTAGCCATCAACGACCATGTCCCGACCTCTTCCGAAGGAGGTACGTATTATCACTGGAGGGGTAACTCAACCCCACCATTATTGTACCCCCAGGAGAACCGAGAACCCGCTTACTTATCCGGCGAATTCTCATACACGTACTCGTGGTTCCCCTCAGGAGAATTTAACTAACGAAAAGTAAAATAAACTATGTTTAAGTTACTATTGATGCATAAATAGTAATTTTTCACAATTCTTCAATAGCCTTAAAAATGAAACTTCGCTATCTATTTTGAATAAAATATGCAAAATTAATATTACTCTTGCGATGAATTTCATGAATTATTCAGTAAAATGCAATTAGAATTGTAAAATGAAGAGATAATAGCATCTTTCTATTTACCTAAATTATCTAATTTTTAAGCTAGATTAATTGTTGCCCTATCGTTCTATAAAATATTATAGTTCAGATGAAAGCTGCTAGCAGCAAAAAGATAAATTAGCAAACTAAACAAACAGCTATGTATAAATGCAAGCATTGAAATTTCTAAATGCAATTTAAAAGGTGTTTCCATCAAAATATGCATGTCAGTAAATGAAAAATATTACACGAAGTATTAATTTTAGAAATAAATGATAAGAAAAATTGTAGCAATTGCCATTTCAGCGTCATGTAAGATAATTTAAAATTAGAAACAATGATTAAAGAGATTCATGCAAAAATATTAATATCTTCAAGAGATAATTAACAATTTAATATATTTCAATTTGCAACGAATCTTTAAATGTACATCATCGAAATAAATAAAATGATATATTGGTGCCTGAATGCAAATTGCATTTATGTGAAACGTTTCTAATCCGAAGTTTATGAATTCGTTCATAAATGGGATAACAATTTATGGAAAAAAGGAATAATATGTTTCTACATTTTCAAAGTGTAATGTATGAACATTTCTATAGGCTTGAAAAGGGAAATGAAAAAGATAAACATAATCATTTTTTTATAAATGCATAAATGCCTCAATTTTAAGACTTTTGTTCAACTTTTCGATCAGAAACAGCGTACGAAAAAAATAGTGGTTTCTGATTGTTGAAATTTCACTTTATAATGTTCCATTAAGGAGATTTGTTACTAAAATTAATTAAATAATATTATGATACTTTATGCAAATTAGAATTATTTAAGTTTCTTTGAATAGTTAAATATACAATAAATGTACTTCAAAGGAATTTATCTGGCATTATAATATAAAATGCTTTGGTTAATGGCATCGGCTTCGCAAAGCATAAATGTTTATATAAAACGTTACTTATTTCATAACTCAAGAATCAAGAAGAATTTAATATTTTTAAAGTTAAATTCGGCATAAAAATTGACATATTTACTACTAATTAGCGCCGAATGAAGGGTTGCATATTACCCGTTCTGCAAACATTTAAAACTGTCCTAATCTGAGTTATCTTTAAACATATAGACGAGACGCCGCCAAAAATGGCCAAAAGGGTGAAATTGGTATGCGGATAAATTGGTCCCGCCTTCTACCAAAGTGGTATTTTAAAAGCTTTTCCAGGGAGAACTTAAGAGCTTAAGTTCTTGAATAATGAAATTGGTAAGCTATTGAAAAGACTTACAAGTAAGAGGGAACGATAATTAAAATGTCAACGAAGCGAAATAAAGAATTCTTTCTCCGTATTAAACATAAGTTTTTCATTTAGAAGTTGAACATTGCACTTAAAATGAATAAGGAAAATATTATTTTAATTAAAATGTTAAGCAGGTTAGGAATGTCAACAAAACAGAAAATAGAGTTTCCCAAGGTTCTAATAATTGATATTTGCATGTGAAATAATAATATGGTCTGTTAATAGATGTCTAAATAACCTTTAATCTTTTCCATATATATTTTTCCTTTGAAACGCGAAATTAAAGGATATGAGGATCCATTGAGCTTAAACAAGAAAAAATTTTCTAAAATACGAAAGATATTTGTCAAATATTCTAAATATTATCAATAAATATTAATTAGGAAGGAAGGATAGCATGTATCTCATTTATATGAAATTAATATTATAAAAGATATTGTCACATCTGTTCTTTACGATAAAGTGAGCGATAATATTCCGAACATGACATTAGTACCCTTATACAATATTCATTATATTGCATATTATACAACGCCTCAAGTTTTTATGATTTTTGTTTTGTTCTCCGAACTTTTTATAAAAAAATAATTTTCTAAGTTTCAATGTACTAATAAAAGCGTTCGTTATATACAAACACTTTATTTTTATTATTTTCTAATGATTATTCTTTAATATGTTTCATAACTAATTTTAATACTTATTATGGAATCCTGTTATCTATTTTCTTATATTCACTATCAGATGGCACCTCTCCTATTGAATCATAACTAAAAAATTCAGCGATTAACTAATAATTAAGTATTGAAAATTTTAAAATATTATATTGGCAAAGAAAACACTTAACTGCACATAATTTCAGAATTTGAACACATGTGAAAATGAATGGAAGCACAAGAATGGGAGTGGAGTATCTATTACAAAACTCTATCGCTATAAAAATGAAATTTACAAACGCAAATCAAGTAAAGTTAATAAATTCGCATGATAAAGGAGCTTAATGTATTTTGATGACGTCACATGAAAGCCATGTTTATTTGACAAACAGTTCCAGAAAAGTTTGAAGTGTTCTACGTCTTAACCAGAATGAACAAAATAACATTCGCCATTGATCTGAATAGTCTCTTGAAGAGCAGTAACATCGATGATTTCGAACGGAAAGAGCCACTCCTAAAAAAAGTCTGTGTATTTGCCCATTCACCAAGGCTAGCTTCTATGGATTTTTCCTCCATGAATTTAGACGTTCATTTTTTTCTGTGAATAGCGTGAGAATCCGCTGCCAACAAGATAAAGAAATTTCTGTAGGATTTTACTTAAGTTTGAGTTTTTGAGTTGCTATTGTGACTTTGTGTTGAAATATTTATTCTTGAATTGAAATGAAGAATTTTGCGTTGAAAACAAATATTTAAATTAAAATGAATTTTCTAAAAACCTTTCAGGCTGTTGTGGAACAATATATAAAACTTTCTAGCTCCTCATTAAAAGAAGTTTTCAAAAAGAAAAGCATTTATTTATGATTTTCATTTTCCAAAGGAACTGTAATACTTTCACAGACTAACAAAGTGCGGACATAATATAGTAAACTTGAAGTTGAATAATTTGCTTAAAAAATGTGTTGATTAGCAAGCACATTTTAATCAGCATTTTGTATTTTGAATTACCTAATGGTATTTCGACTGTTTCAACTATTTAAAAAATAGTTGAACAGGGTATCTATCACATTACTATATAATATATTAGAAAATAATCAGAATTAGAGGAATGCCGAATTTCATTTTCGTCTAAAAGCAAAGCTTTTTTTGAAATTTTAATTTAATGGATTTTTTAATCGCCGTTGCAATGTTTTATGCATTATCTAATTAAGAACTGAAACAAACTCATTATCATCTGTCAGCTTAATACATGAAATGAACAATAAATATTCAGCTATTTTAGGGCACAATTCTTTAATTATGATATTGTATACAATATTTGGCAAAATTCTTATTTATTACTTAATATTAATTAATATGAGTTTTGATATAAATAGAAACAAATTTAACTATTTATGTGATTATTATATACTATAATTTTTATGTTTTCCTCACAAAGCAGATTTTAGGCCACATTGTATGAACAAAAGAGTTTCAAATCCTTCCTGATAATTGTGTTTTTGTGTATTTGCTGGTTTTCACCAAGTTTCTTAGAAAGCAAAGAATGCGTTTTCATAATTATTTATATAATTATTCTAGTAATCTGATATAAATTATAAAACAAATTTTAGTTAAAGAAGTCTTAGAAGATCACTGTATCAAGAAAACTCACAGGGGTTTTAAAACAACTAAAGGAAATATTTTTCAGAGGGATAGATTATTATAGAAAATATTGCATTTATTAATTAGTATATATCTTATTACATATAAAAATTGTTTCAAATAATGAAATTGCTTTTTATTAAATTAATAGATGTTCCTATAACCTCTAATAAACTAAATAACTTCTTTGGTGTTCTGGCAGTGCTTTCAGTTTATTAAATAATTAATGAAGTTTGAATGTTATTTAGAGGTTATTAAAATTTAATGAAATTTTTGGTAAAATTTAATTTATATGTTTTCCTTTAACTTTTCATTTGCTTTTATAATTTAACTAATTGTCTGCTATTTCTTTCAAAATGCAGTATTCAGATAATTATTAGATAAATAATTTATTTAATTAAATTATAAATAATTTATTCAATTAAAAATAATATTTATTTTATTTTTATCACAATTTCTTCTTAATTAATAATTAATCAAATATGAAATTTTATTTAATTAAGATAGTGTTAGATTGCAAAAATTGCATCTACATCATTTTTCGCTTTTATCAGTATTTTTAATTATTTAATTTTTCGCCACCAAAGTTTCTTTCATCTCGTGTGGCATTTCTGGGAACTTTTGAAATTCATACGGTAATTTTTAGCAGTTTCATTAAATATCTAAATTTTCCTTAAATATTTACTTTGTATTCGACTTAAATATTAATTGTCTTAACTTTTGTTGTCTTTTCCATTAATGTATCAGCTTTATTAATTTATAAATCAAAATTTTTCGACTGGACTATTTCCTCGCCATCTTGGTTCGCGTAGGAATTTTTGCGTTATTTGGCTTTGGCGTCTCTAACTGGAAGCGTTTTCCGTTATGTAACTTAAATTCTTTTGTGCTTGACTGAACGAGTGATCGGTGTTTGTTGCTGCTGCGGGCTTTAGGGCCGTTGGGCCTATGGGGGCTTGCCCCTGAGTTAAATTTTCCGTTAATAATTTGTCATATTGAATCTTTTGGATCTGAAGCTGAAGTATATTTTTTTCGTTGGTATTCCTTTAGGGAAACAGTATGCGAAACCACTGTCATGAAAAATCTAAAATGTAATGAAGGTGTTCTCTACAGTGCAATTCCAGAACAATCTGTGAATTAAAATGCTGTTTGTAAAAGAAAGCAGTGATCACTTCTTCATTTTAAAAACTCTGCCACTTGGTGGCATGAACGCTGTTTCTCTTCAGTGATCCTGAGTAATGAGTGATTATCACCTCTTTCAAAATCTGCAGTTTGTGTTATACCTTCAGCATTTATCTGTTTCATCGTAATAATGTGTGCTGCTAATTAATATACATTGGTGCTTCATGATCATGTTTTACGCTGCAAATTCTGCTGTGCGTCTTTTTCCTATCTTCAGCTTTTCCAATTTTTTTGAATGAGTGGTACAAGTCCAAAATGGCTGATGCAAAAATGAAAGTGTGCAAGTAACATACTTCAAGTATCATTCTAGGTTGAATACAAGTCAGATTTATTTAAATCAGTGTGTTCATCAATTCAAGACGTGTTGTTATGTGGCACAGAATAGTCATCAATATATCTCTTTCGAATTTAGGTTGTTTTTACTTAGTGTACTAAGTTGCAATTTTTAGGCCTGCAGTGCTGATATATATATATATGTGTAGCTACAATTTTTATTTTGGTTAATATATGTTCAGTTCTGTGCATCAATTTTTATATATGTCTAATTTTCTGGCAGTAAATAATTCAATATAAAAAATTGTTAAATAAAAAAGTATTTAAATTTTGAAAACTTTGTTTTTCTTTAATTGTGTTAGCGCAATGTACTAACGGTGCTTTCAGCAATTTAAATTATTTAGCGGCCAAGTTTTTTTTTCAAGTCTGTAAAGGTAGGTGAATTATAAGAGTGTAGCTAGAATTGCATATTATGTAGTTTTATATTTCAGTACCCAGTATTGATATAATAATTTATATATGTTAATACAAATTTTAACATTGGGCACCTACCTTGCATTAAAGTTTCATAATTAATTACTACTATCCAATAGATATATGAATTTATTTTGTGATGCTTTTATTTCCGTGTTAAAATTATATAAATAGCAGTAATTAAGAAAATCAACATAAGATTTTTACGTAAAGAAAATACAAAGTAATCAAATGACGATAAAAACATGGTACATTTCATAATAATTCTTATAAAATCTATAATTACAAAGTATTATATCTAGAAAGCACGAAAAAGATAAGAAAATGTATCAAGAGACTATTAAGATCAATTTAAGAAAATGCATTTTTCATTTAAAAGTGTGTCCTTCCATATGTACCATTTCTACATCAATGCTAGTGAAAAAATGCTCTGTGTTGTCTTTAGAACTAATATATCTTAAAAATTGAACTGTAATCTTTTATATATAAGGAACTAATGTTTAAAGTAATAGTTTAACCTAATAGAATGTAGGGGAATTTTTCCGAATTTGCACCCCTAAGACAGTGTAACATTTGTACAGTGTAAATTTGTGTACAGTGCCAGAAGAATATTTTTAATAAAAAAGTACTATAATTTTATGCAGTTTACATATTTCCAAACAATGTAGTTAGTTTTATTAAATACACACATTAGTAGGAAAAAATAGCTTAAAAAATTGTGTTATCGGTCCATTTAAGAAAGCTGCCTGCTTAGATTGGACTATTGTTTTCCCAAATAGGACCACAATTTTTTTTTACGCATAATTAAAGCAAAAACTGATTTTTATTCTCCGATTCACATCAGCACAGTGTATGAACCTAAGCATAACATTTTGTTCAAGGTATCAGTTCTTTTTCTTCTTTTGTTTTCTCACATATGGTACAAAATTAACCTACGTTTTTTATCTTTTTGTACCAACATTTGAAGTCTTTAAGCTTCCTTTCTGTTTGTTTCGCTGTTTTTTTTGTTTTGCCTTGTTTCACTTCAAATATATGAGGACTATTAGTTATTATAACTTCTTTTTGAGTTATTCTCCTAGTCCAAGATAATAGTCCCATTCATTTAAACAGTTCAGTTTAGGCAACTGTTAGTATAAAATTAATAAAAAAAATCCCCAAACTGTATCTTTTAACTATATAATAAATATACTACAGTAAATTGTAGCCAAAACTATTTCCTTTAAGGATATAATATTGTACTCTGTAACAAAGTATGGGGTAGTAGTCTTTTTTAAAATATTTAATTGATGATACCTAAATATAAACACTTCTTCCTTAAGTGCAACCAAGTAGTTTTCTCTTCAAAATGATTTCATACACCCATTTACAACGTTACGAAATATTTTTCCTGTGTTATGTGTCAAATATTTAATAATATTTAAGTTATGATACCGGTCCAATTTAGGCGCCTGTTCGAATTCAGCAACTTTCCCCTATGATATTTATTTCATAACCACATTAATTTTTAATAAGTGATAATAAATACTTTACAGCTATTAACAAAATGAGGGTGTCTCTAAAGTCGCGATGTTAAGGAGATTGAATTCGAGAACAAGATTCTTTAAAAATATACATCAAAAGTATTTTATATTTGTACATTACTCTGCATAGAGTTTTATACATCTCCAGTGAAAAATAACTTTTTCAGATTCATAACCTAATGGTTTCAATAAAACCCGATTTATTTTGAAAATATTTCCTAAGCAGTCTGTCCAAGATATTAAATACTTTTTAAAAACTGAAAGTTGGAGAAAAGCCAAAAACATTTTACCTTTCTGCATGAAATTGTTCACAAAGAATGGGACTAGGAACCACACGGATGAATAATTTTACCCCTGCTAAATCCAGCTTTCTTCGTATAGATCTGATTTTGGTGCATTTCAAGTTCCGTTTCTTTTCTCAATCCCTTCCCGTTCATAAATTCTGCCTAAAAATTAAAATAAAAACAGTTGTAAACAATTTAAGGCTCCTGTGTAAAGGAATAAAATATTAAAATCTAGATTAAAATAAAAGCATAAAGCGAATATAATATATAGAACAGTCTACTTTAGGTAAAATGTAGAGCATCTTTAAAATGAAGTAGACAATAGTTGATTTAATTTCGTTTTATTAATTCGACTTAAAGATGATAAAGGCTATATTAATCAGATAACGTAATCATAAATTAAAGAATATCCGTGACTAGAATTGAAGAGTTAGCGCGCAAGAACGGAGCATTTTATTTTATTTATTTATTTTATTTTATTTATTTAGAAAATGCACACTACAGAATAAACTCGAATTACAGAGTGCATGATACAGAGACAAACACTAAAACAGCCGTAAAACACATATTAATAAAAACAACAGATAGATACAGAAATCACTAAAAACACAACACTATTTTAAAAAGCACGCAAAATAAAAACACTTCAAGAACACAAAAGCCGCAAACATTCAGTCTTAAAAACACCATAAGACATATTAAACACAGCAAGATCATCAGAGTACCTGTTAAAAATCTTGTAAAATTTATAAACAGAAAAATTACGTATGTAATTAAACCTGGTAAATACATTTACAAATAAACATCTCTTCCTCAGACTTCTAGTCGGCACAGAAATTTTAGTAGGTGAAAGTCCTTGTTAAAAAAGAGAATGCGACAACATCATGGCGAGCTTAAGTTGTAATTTCCAAAGGGGAACCCTGAAAGCTACAGCCAGTTGAATCCGGACTCCTATGAGTTACAGTAACAGTTATTCTTATATTAGAATTTAAGTGGAAATAATTAGTTATAAATTAAATGTTAAGAAGCGTTTTTAAAAATAGGAAAAGGTAAAATCATTATATATATATTTATATATATATGTGTGTGTATGTGTGTGTGTTATTTCTGACGATTAATATGAAATGGGATGCATGTAAGCATATAAACAAATATTCCAAAATCACATCTTAGAATTTAAAGATAAACCTAATGTTTTATCTTTTTACAATACATTAAAATGGCAAACTCAAATTCATTTAGTTTGCATTTCAAATTATGTAAGTAATAACACATTTTTACATTTATTTTTAATAGCAAAAAGTACTTTTGCGAGTTCCAAAAATAAATGAACATCATGCCTCCCAGAGTTCCTTTATTACTTATAAGATGCCAAAAGTCGACAACAAATTAATAATAATTTACATGCTCTGCTTAGACTTCTTACATACTGCTTATATTATGTACAATGACATACTTTATTTAGATAGGTAGTAAATATATTAATGAAAATTATTATGATTGAAAAGAAGCATTTACATTCTAAGAAGAATCTTGAAGCTAAATACAAATTTTTCAATAAGTAAAAAGAGAAAAATGACAAAATAAACATCTTTATAGATGACAAGATATGATTTTATGTCCTTAAACAATTTATGAATAGCATGCAGGTCGGATGCGTGGGTGTCAATTTTTTCGTGTATATATTTCAAAATTTTTTTTATCTTTTAATGAAATAAAAATAATCTATTTATTTCCTTTTTATTTTCGTTCAGATGGCATTATTAATACGCTGCAAATATTAATCCAAAATCTTTCAGAAGCTATAAAATATATCATCATAGCTCATAATATCAATCCACGTATTTATTCATTAAATAAGAAAATAAATTACAGTATGTTCTCAAGAATGAACTTTAACAAATGTTTAAAAGAAAATATCCAAAAGTGGTGTATATTTAATCTAATATATAATCCTATATAGGGTGTCCACACTTATCGTGGTCGAATAGCTAATTTCTAAACCGTTAGATATAGACATATAGTTTCAATTGGAAAAATGCTTTAAATGAAGGGAAGAATTATAATTTATGTTTAATGAGTCAATAAATATATTTCTGAAAAATTTACGAATTCTAACTTTTTATACGGTTCTCCGGTCCTATCCATCATATTTAGTAAAATATTTTTGACACTCTAACATTTTAAACAAAAAAGTCCCACTCTTCTGCGATTAAAACTGACCGAGTTATGGAACTTTGAATGTCGCTGACTTAGACCACTTTAAACCATTTCAATAGCCGTCTTGAAGACGATCCACCAATCAATGCGCAGCACTTGCTCGACGAGGCCGCTGATTGGTTAAAAATCATGAAATTCAAAGCTCCATAACTCGCTCAGTTTTAGTTGCAGAAGAGTGGGATTTTATTTGCTTAAAATGGTAGATTCTCATAAATATTTTACTAAATATGATTGATAGGACCGGGGGACCGTATAAAAAGTTAGAATTCGTAAATTTGTCAGAAATATATTAAATGAGTCAAAAAACATAAAATATAATTCTTCCCTTTATTTAAAGCATTTTTCCAATTGGAACTATATGTCTGTCTCTAAAGGTTTAGAAATTAGCTATTGGACCACGATAAGTGTGGACGCTCTGTATATAACTATAATTTTAAAAAAGAAATCACAATAGCTAATCCCAGAGAATTCGGTCGGTTCTCTTACAATCAGTAAAAATAATAAGCATGGGAAGAGACATAAAAATTTAAAAGCTTTAGGTAATGTTTATAAAAGTGCTTGTAGTGAGAAATTAAATCCAATCCTCATCTTTAAAATCAGGTACAGTTGGGTAGGCTGCAAAATTTACAAAAAGCCACACAAATTTATTTGAGTTCATTAGTCTAATCTTGAGGTTACTAATTTAAAATCCTTTTACATCGTTCTTAATAATTTTAATAAAAGCATTTTGTCATTTCTAAAGTCCAAGTTTGATAGAAAAATTGGCAAAAAGTAGAGAAGTGTTGCTGGAGTATTAACGCTTCATTTTGTCACGGATAGATCCCTATAAATATAAGGATGGATAAATATTAATGAATAGTTTTGCAGAAGATACTAACATCACAATAAAAATGTAAAACTTCCGATCAACAACTGTTAAAAGAAAAAAAAACATATACAAGTAGTGAAGATAATTTCGCTTGTATGATGCACGTGAAACGCATAGCGCCAGTTTAATTTGGAATCCGTTGTGGACCTCGAAGGAGAAAAAGTATAAGAAATCATGCAGTTTGATGTTATATGTCATGTTCAATTAGTTTGACGTGCAACATTTTCATCAGATGAATTGACATCATCTAATGCAAAATCTTCATTTAAAACGAAATAACATTAGAACAAAAGTGCAGGAAGTAATCACAAACACTTTCAAGAATTTTGTTAAAATACAAAATAGAATGACGCACTAAAAGACTTTTAATACATCATTTTCCATGTTCAATAATTTTCTGATGTACTAACAAAAGACATGATCAATTCAGCTGCATTTTCCACCTTTTTTAAAAAAAATATTTGCATTTTAAACTTTTTACAAGAATTAATTTGTTTTTCCCCTTTTCACAAAAATGAATTTGCATTTTCCACTTTTATAAAAAAATAATTTGCATTTTCTACTTGTAACAAAAATTAATTTGCTGTTTCCACTTTCCACAAAAATTAATTTGCATTTTCCACTTTTTTAAAGCACGCAATAAAAAACTAATTTTTGTGTGTATTTTATAATTTCAGATCCGTCTTTCAGACTTACCTATATGAAAAGCCATAACCACGTTCAGAAAATGTGATTATATTTTCCGTCGTCTTATTTAACCATGCAAAAGCAATAAAATACTACGCATTTTGTGGTAAAAGGCGAAACCTTTAACCATAAGTTTTTAAATTACAAACATGTCTAATATTTTCTAAACGGCAATGTGTCAAAAGCATGAAAATAAATTCAACTATGTTATATTTTTCTAATCCCTCTAGCTTGTTTCCGTAGATATTATTCATCTTTTTAGTACTCGCTCATTTGTCAATAACAAAAGAAGAAAGAATTTTAACTCGCCATTTTAAACAATAGATCAGAGAATGATTTATAGATCAAGCGTACTATACATGGATCAAGTTTTTTATTAATATATATTTAAACTTATTTCCTCCGTTAAATCATAAGAACTGTGATATATATGAAATGCCATGCGTTACAGTTCCCTTTTTAATAAAAGAAGATTTATCAGTATTAGATACAGAACAGCTCTTAGTATTAGGATGAACTATATAATATATGTCCTCTGATATCTGTTTTTCTCAACGATTTTTCCCCGAAGGATGAAACGTCGAAAGAAGGTGAAACATTTTTTCATGACAGACTTGCAGCAGGTTATATATATTTTTTTCTTTTGCCCTTCCTTCACTTCACGTAGAGAGTAAAGCCCCATTTGGAGAAATGTAAAAATGCGTTTTTATTTTGATTATTTTTCCCAATTTTAAATCCCGAATACATTTCATTCCAGAGTTATCATTTCTTTTTTGTTTGCTTTTCCTGCATCCCCTCCAGCAAGACTGGAAATAAAACATTACGTTTTATCATTCACTTTTCCTTATATTTTATTCCATGAAGTCCATTTTACTTACATTTCAGTCAAAGGCAAAGATAAAGGCTTCGTTAGGTGTTTTCCTTTTTCTGTTGTTTTTTTTCGGAAAAAAAATCTCTTCAAAATATTTTCCATTGTCAAGATTTGATCTATACGGTAAAAGCTTATGATTTTATTTTATGAAACACACGATAAGAGCTTCGTTTAAGGATCCTAAGTTTCATTTCATTTCATCGCAGGATTCTATTCTTTAGGAAATCTTTTACTTTGATTGATCCCATTTTCCTTCGAAGTTCGAATATATTATAAATTATATCTGAAACTTTTATCTTTTAAATACAGGCATATGAAATTTATATTCAAGATATATTTCTGAAATAAAATGAAATTTTAAATTTATTCTAGAATGTCGTTTCTATAGAAGAAAGAAGCATATTCTTTGAATGGATTTCACCTTTGGTTGACAAAACTAGTCAGATATGAACTAAATAAAGTGTCATTAAATATCACAATTTTAAGGATTAAATTTAGGCATAGTTGTAATCATAGAAATAATTTTTATTAAAAATTTGAAGTACTTTTGTTTTAATTTGAATTGAATGGCAATTATGTTTAAACAGTTATAACCTCTAGACTCTTTACTTCATTTATAACTGTGAAAAATAACTTGACGCATAAATTAATTTTCTTTTGAAAGCAAACTATGTACAAATATTTATGAAAAAGTGAATAACATAAGACATTTGAAGGCAATTTCCTATTTTCCTCAACCTACCAAATAACGTTCAAACTAAAGCGTTGAAGGAAACAGAGTATAATTCAAACGAATATAGATGCAATCTTTGAAAGATTCATATCTTATATATCTATCCTTAAAGAAATAAGTTATGCTGATAACATTGGATAATTCCTTTAGTGTTTGTACAGTAATTTGCAAAGCCAGTAATTCAATTCCACAAAGAATCTCATTTTTTACTAGATAACAATTACCGTCACTTAATAGCTGTTATTTATTTGGCATAATTGTTTGAGTTTCCTTCAAGTATCATCAAATGTTAAGGCCATGTTCGGTTCTGTAATTTTACTTGTGTTGGAACCAACACTTTCATATCATAAAATGAACTTTAGAGATATAAAAAAAGAGGTTGAATGCAAAATTCTTATGCTGATTTCTGTTTAGTAGCATGAAAGCTTGTACAAAAATTTAATGCTGAAAACTTAAAACTACTATAATGATCTCTATTAAATGCTTTGCGTTACGAAATGCAGTCTTGGGAAGCATCTGTCAAATGGTCGCGATAAAATATACATCATGGAGCTAATGAGGCTTAAAGTAATGATCAGGAAAATTTTAAAAATATCCTTCTTAATGTGTGTTTGGACTTCTATTATTACCTTGGGACTGTTTAATATCGTCCGTAAGAATATTTAAAATGTGGTTATCACTCCTAGACGGAGTGTGTTGAGCACTCAGAAAGAAACATCACTTTTCATTGCTTACATTAATTACTGGTCTAATTTGCCGTACTTGAATTATTAAATTTTGGACATTTATTAGCATTAAACGGCTCGCTAGTCATTTAGATTGCCTTTTGCTAAGATAGCAAATGGTGTATTGTTGAAGGTTATCGTTTAAAACTTGTTGATATATGCTTTCATGTAGTAATCATAGCTAATGAAGCTTGAAGAAAAATATATTTAAAAGTTACTTTGAGAGTTACATTGATTTGAATTTTATTTTGCATGCATATATAACAACGTATTTCAGAGTATAAAAAATTCTTAATAAAGGATTCTTAAATTCAAATTAACATAATATTTGGAATGTTAATGTGAAAATTGATAAGTGAATTATAATTTAGCGTAGTGCTTCAAATGCAGTTTGAAAGCATTAAATACGTATGTATGTAACATTTCCGAGGGAGAAGTATGCAAATTCATGTCCAAAGAAGACAGCAGTTGTTGACGAACGAAGAACAGTTTATTTCATTCAATAATTTTTAATAGATAGGTTTCAGATCAATTTAGTTAATTTTGAGATATATCAAGTTATGATGAAAATAGAGAGAGACGCAAACAGCAAGCCACCGGCGACGTTTTAAGCAAAGAAAAGCGAGAAATTGCAATGCGTCCGAACTATAAATAGTGGGTACACGGGAAATCCCCTGAATGCTTTAGAGCCGGTTGAATCCGGATTTCTTCAAGTTACAGTGACAGTTATATTAGAATTTAAGTAGGAATAATAAGAAGTTATAACTTAAAAGTTAAGAAGCATTTTAAAAATAGGAAAATGTTAAATTATTACATGTAAAACAGTGGATTTTAGAAACCTTAAAAATAAATGAAATAATGCTTTTTAAAACTGTTCTTCTTTCCTGGGTTAGATGTTGTATGTATTTGTACAATATATTTAAATAACTTCTTAAGGAAATTTTAATTTCAAAACTTAATGGATTCTATTCTTACACACTTGGTACCTCAAATGTGAAGTGCCAATTTTAAATCACATGTGAATCTTGCAGGAGGAAAAAAGATGTGATGTTAGACCACAGAGTACGACTGGAGGCAATGAGAATTTAAATGGCTTGCACTCACACACACACACACAAGTCACGTTTGCAGAGCAAATGTGACGTGAATTAACCACATGTACCTGCAGCATCTTCAATAGCTTTAAATTATCAAAATCAAGATTAGCTATATATGCTGTATAAAGTGACAAGCAAATATTCACACAAATTGTTCACAAATATTGATTTATTGAAATAAATATAATTTTCAAAATAAAATGAGGTATTATAACAGAGCAATGTGATCTATTGGATATCTTGAATGTGATTTATAACTTTTTCACATTTGTAGTGTAAATGTGACGTCACGTGAATTAACTATATTTACCTGCAGCGTCTTCAATAGTTATAAATTCTGAAAATCAAGATTAACTATATATATTGTATAAAGTGACGAACAAATATTCACACAAATTGTTTACAAATATTCTTTTTCTGAGATAAATATAATTTTCAAAGTAAAATATGGTATTATAACAGAAAAATGTGATCGACTGGATATCTTGATTATGATTTATAACTTATCTTATATTAGGAGCATGAAATCAATCAAAATATTCCATAACGAATGAATGACTTAATGTCTATATAAGAAAAGAAGTTCCATATACACATATTTTGACGCCTTTACGGTCAAGTGCTGTCTTTTCTAAAAGCCCTCGAAGCAAATTGATAAAAGATATAGTCTCGTTGTTCTTTTTCCATGCATTTCTCAATATTGTGTCGACATGGACACGACAAAATATGGGGACGTTATCATTTGAGTGCATCTATTCTGCTTCATCATTTCTTGCTTCTTTTTTCGTCAGCGTGTGTCGCTCGCACTAGTTCCAAAGGCAACAAATGATCTTCCGGATGATAGTGATGAAGAACCTAGAACAGTCGCTACTGTTGTTGCCATTGCCATGATTGATGACAAAATGAAGATCGCTACCACACAGATGGAACATGTCCGTTCTTAGTATGCTTGTTTTCCAACAGAACACTGCCATCCGGACGGAAATTTATTGTCCATCACCATAAATAGAGGATATATAGGGATCGGGTAGGATATAAAAAGGTTAACTGGTGAAAAAAAGGTGAATCGTACTGTTATTATTTAAGTACGTTTGGGAGCAAAGAGTAAAATCTGATTACCTTCTCTTCCTTTTGGTGGTGATATTAAGAAAGGCTTAATATGTGCTGTTTATTTCAAATAAAAAACACGCTAGTAACAAAATAAAAAAGTAAACGTTTTTAACACAGCAATATTCAAAAATGTTTGGAAACCATAAAAAATGAATTTAAGTACTTTTTAAATATTAAAATAACATGAAATTTCAGTTATCTCAAATTTAAATTTAGTAATTAAATTTGTCTAGTCTGCATTAACAAAACTAACAAAAAATACTTTTTCATAAATTATTTAAAATTTTCAGAAGTATAAGTTGAAATCCATGTATTGTCTATTATCATAAATAGAGTACTTATATAAGAATTGAATAGTTTATAAAAAGGTTGATAGGTAAAAGAAAATAGAGAAGTATTATTATTTAGGTAGTTTTGGGAACAAACACTAAGATCTGCTCAGTCATTTTCTTCTGTTGATGGTGAGGAAAGTTTAGTACATACATGAGTTGAAACGACTTCATTTAGTTGTGTGAGACGTGATTAGAAATAAAGACGTTACTACAAAAATATTTCTATTTACTTGTGTTACTTATGATTTCTATGTGTAAAAGACACCAGTTTTCATATTTTTGTAAATGATAATAGAGCACTTTTGCTTTACTACCAGCATATATAAAACACTAATTAATAAATGAAAAATTAAAATAAAATTATTTTTTGGTATTTGGAAAATGTCCTGCCATAATAAGGAGAGAGTAATTTTGAAAACCACATAAAAATCTGGAAACTCCAACGCTCTCGAATGAGATTTTTACAATTTATATAGACCACACAGCATTTTCTTAGTCAATTTAATTCGAAACAAATTTAATTAGATCTACACAAATTAGAAGATTAGACATTTATCTTAAAACATTTAATATTAAATTGTTTTATTTCAAAAGCAGGCATTGAAAAAGTAATTTATTTTCGCATAATTTCAGTTTTTATGAAATGACATATTTTTCATTCTTTTGAATCATTTTAATTTTCAGTCAATCAGTTTTCAAATTGGAATTTCTTATCAATCATCTTTTTCACTCTTATAACAACAAAGGCGAAATTCTAAAGTGTTATGTATTTCATATTAATAGTTTAATATCCATGAAATCCAATATTCTGGGCGAAAAAACTGGTCGCCTTAGGCGGCTATTACTCAATGAAACAATATTAAGTAACATTAAGTTTTTATAACATAGTTTAATTTCTAGCCTGCTAGAACTTTTGATATTAGAAAGATTGAGCCACCTTGTCTATCCTGCTGGTAAGAAATAAATTCATGAAGTTTTATCTTTCAAAATAATAGTGAATGCATTAAAACAATAAATGACGCTTTCGTTTTAATTTATTTAATATTTTTATCATTTATAAAGCAGATATTCTAAATAAAGTGCTCACTTTCTAATAAATAACAAACCTTTGTAACGTTATGTATGTTATCTTATGTAACGTTTGTAATTATTAAAAGTATATTCTTTTAATCTTGGTAAAGAATTTTGAGCATCACTGAATATTGTTCCATTTGATTAATTAAATTTAGAAAATATAGGATATTTATCGTTATAAAAGAATCGATTATTAAAACTAATATTACTTTGAAAAGAATTAATATTTCGATTATCAGAGATTTCTTACAAACATTCAGGAAAATATTGACGAGGGTAAATAAATATTAATAACGGAAAATGCATAGTTTTTTCATATTAAGTAGGTTTCAAATCAAGTTAGTCTCTGCTTTTATACGCTTCCTGATTTCTAACAAGATATAATGCAACAGACCTTCAATAAGTGCTGCCAAAGCTAATCCATCAAGATAGACTTCTTACAGCAGACTCTGGCTTACTCTGTGTTATTTTTACTCTTTCAACGCCTCAGTAAATCTAGATTCTTTTAAGTATGATCAGAATTTATATCTAAAGCCAGTAACGATCGATGGTTTGGATCTTCGACTCGAAATTTAAAAAAAGGAAATAATGCATATTAACGGACATTATTATAATATATTGTTACTAAAATTTGAATACTGATTTGATATGTAGAAATATTCTTCATGAAAGCAATAACCAGAAATTCTAAAATCTACAGCTACAAGTTATACATTGAAAATTAAAACTCATCCGTAAGAAAAGATTTTTCTTTCAAAGTAATCAACTGCTAACCATTTGTGATAATACAGTTGGGGTATTTTAAGCACTTGATAATTAAGAATAGTGTTTTCCATAAATAAATATCACATTTAAAAGATCCTCTCAAAAGACAATTCAATATCGTTCCTTTTGAAATGTCAAGGTTTAGGTTTTAGTTATATTAACGTCGCGTTTTCAAGCAACACGAGGGCTATTTTGGGACGGATCTCGTAATTTTGAACCGTGGTCAGATGACGAGGATGACACTTGAGCTGGCACCTCCTCTCCAAACTTCCGCATCACACCAGCGGGAGGACTTTAAATGTCAAGATAAGATAAGTCATAGGCGTGAAAATGAGTTAATTGCACTACAGTAAAACGTCAAATTGAAAAAAATATGAACATACAAAGCAACGTTTAATCAGGCTTATAAAAGTTCAGATCAATCTTTATTAAGCTGTCGTTTTTTTTAAATTAATAGTTGACTAGATAGCAAGACAATAGGCTTAGTAGAAGGGAATTCAAGAATATTAAATGCCATACAGTTTTAATTTTCTATTGGGAAATGTTTATAAAACTATAATTTTGGACCACGATTACCATTTGGACTACCATTTTTTTCAAAAGTTACTTCCATGTGTTTTTGAAATATCTAAACTTATTTAAAAATCCATTAGATACACGCATTTTGAAACTGAAATTCAAGATAAAAGTGTCAACTTTACCTAAGGATAAAAGTTTTTAATATGAGGTATTAAAATAAAAATATATGAATGGGAATTGAAACCAGTCATTCGTATTTAACTGACCGCACAGACAATGAATTTAATGAATGAAATTTCATCTCAGACCCAACTAATTTAATTCAATCAACTTTCTTGACTTTAACAAGAAATGTTTTGTGAATTCCGACTACATTAAGCATAATCAGATTCATTAATACTTGCCACAGAAATTCCAGATATAGATTTTAAGGGAAATTAATGGGATCTCTTACTTTTGAAATTGGCCCTGTCATGTAAATTTTATTTTTTGAATGACAATGGAATTTAGTATGTCTTTGCAAGGATATAAGTTTAGCAAGAATTTTAATCAAGTTCTTTTATAACTTAAATGAACAAGGATTTCGATGATGGCACTAGTTTGTCAGTTTAATCCAGACTTATATTGGATTAATATTGGAAGTAATTTCAAACTAATTGAAAAGACAGATACGTATATTTGCACTCAGAAATTCGATAGGTATTAAAAGAATGAAAAACTAGATAATTTTTGGTATCACAAATTTTCGTCCTTTGCATGAGTATAGCCATTTTGCGGTATATGTATAGTCATAACGTCGTAAATATTAACAGGATTTATTTTTATCAAACACGAAATCTTTAAAGAGATTGATATAAATAATGCTCTTAGCGTTATGGATATAAAAGGATATCTATTCCATAGCTTATATCAATCTTGTCAAACTCAATTTCTGTCAGTCATTTATTGTAGATTTTTATATTCATATGAACTGTTAAGAAATTCTAAGCAATCAAATACGTAAAATTTTATTCGGGTTTAAAATACTCTTAAATTTCAATGAGGTAAAATATGTTTTCCCAGTTGACCAATAAGCATTATTTACACTTTGTTCAAATAAAAGTATGCTTTTTGACAATTAGAAAATTTTCAATTTTTATCATCAATAAAATCTCGTTAAAAAGAATTGCTGATATTTAAATACGAATCTTCTAAAATACTTGAAACATGTCATACTGTATGTTTTAAACTCAAAATAAATTTACTATATTCTCTTATGAAATTACTTAACCATATTGCAAGGATATAAGTTTAGCAAGAATTTTAATCAAGTTCTTTAATAACTTAAATGAACAAGGATTTCGATGATGGTACTAGTTTGTCAGTTTAATCCAGACTTATATTGGATTAATATTGGAAGTAATTTCAAACTAATTGAAAAGACAGATACGTATATTTGCACTCAGAAATTCGAGAGGTATTAAAAGAATGAAAAACTAGATAATTTTTGGTATCACAAATTTTCGTCTTTTACATGAGTATATTGCTATGTTATATTTTTTGTATTTACTAAACAATCAAATATACTGGGTGCCCACAAAAGTCCCTTACCACCCTTTTAACTACTGAATGGCTGCAGCTATCTTCATAAGAGTGGTATCTAGGTATGATAAAGTGACTATGCGCTACTGGATGAAACCACTTACAGCTCCACCTGGTGGAAAACGGCGATGTTAGCGTTATTATTTTTAAAACGGTACGAGATAGAGGAAAAAATTTAATTTCAAAGTAGTAGAGCATCATCGATTTAGTACAAAAAGACGCCTTGTGGATGTAAATGCTTAGAACAGAACGCTTAAAACACGTATTTGTTTGTTTGCGAGTTCCTACGCTGACACGTGACAAAACAGTATTAAAAAGAAAAAAACTAGTTATCACAAAATAACTTTATTTCCGATGTTAAAACTTCTCTTCGTCAGCTACAATGCACATCTGGACCCTTGCTTGAACTTCACGTTGCACACGGTGTAGCATAGCGATGGCCCGTTGGCACAACCATCCGTAATGCGTTGTTGAAGATCCTGCAATGTTTCCTGAGGAAATAATTAATAATTACAATACAAAATGCATTAGAAGCGATACCACTGTGCCACATTGGGGGCTCGTTTTTCGTCCGAAAGATAATCTTTTCTTCTTTCATTCAAGTTTCGTGACGTCACGGTTTCGGAAGCCGCAAACAAACAAACGTGCATTTTAAGCGTTCTGTTTTCAGCATTCATGATCATAAAGTATCTTTTTGTACTAAATCGATGATGCTCTACAACTTTGTAATTCATATTTTTCCTCTATCTTGTGCCGTTTTAGAGATAATAACGCTAACTCCACCGTTTTCCACCAGGTGCCAGGTGGCGCTGTAGGTGGTTTCATTAAGTAGCGCATAATCACTTTGTCATGCCTAGACACCACTCTTATGAAGACAGTTGCAGCCATTCGGTAATAAAAAGGGCGGTAATGGACTTTAGTGGGCACCCTGTATAAACAAAACAAATTATACGAAAAACTATTTGCAATCTTATTAGCTTAATGTGCATTAACTTTTTAGATATTATAAAATTTCCGTGGTATTTACAGGCATAAAATAGAATGAAATTTATACGCGTTATCCTATTTTTCGAAACGCCGATTAAATTTGTATGTTTTATAAGAACTTTATTCAGAGGGGAAATTAGTTTATAAAATAGAGGAAAAATTTTATCCCTCAGTTTAAAACTTAAAATCTTGTCTTGTGGATTTTAGCATCAAAGAGTTTAGTTTAGTGAAATTATTATCGCGTGCAGAAGTAACACAAGTTCCTTGCAGTTGACGACACCTGAGACCTTACACGCTCTAGAAACTTTCAAGCCACTTCATCGTAAGGGGTTTGATTCTTGTCGATATATTTGATGCTCACAAGGCGCAGGTTCAGGATTAATTTCAGTGTAATCGAGTCTCTAACAGCACTTCTTCATCGTTTTCCAATGAAATTGGTCTTAAAATAAATTCTTTATCTTTATTGACGTCTGTGTTTACATGTAAGGGTATTTTGCAATGTTTACTAAATTCGTATAATAAAAAGGATATCGATTGCTTTTAAATGATAAAGTATTGATTTTAACAATAGCAAATTATATTTCTTGTTCTCTAAAAATTATATTTTGTAGAATTTTGATATGAAAATCAAAGAATCCTTAAAAGTAATTTTTATAAATAATACATTTTAATTTTGAATTACATTTTTTATGTATATATTTTTTTCTGTCCTATATATATATGATGGCTATAAAAAATCACATTAATCGTATATATATATATACACGATTAATGTGAATTTTTATGGCCATCAGAATTAGCTTTTGAAATTTCCTAAGAAGCTACCAGTATAAGATGAATAAAAAGTGAATACTGAAGTATTTACTAATAATCATGAATTTAAATAACCATTTGTAATATTGTTCTTCAGTTTTCTAATAAATTTTCCTGAATGTGAAAAATAAATATGGAATTCTTCTGCTGAAATCTAAACACTTTAAATTGCACGAGCGCATACGAAAAAATTGTTTCACATTCTATACGGGAGATCCTAATGGTGTTTGACGCGAATATTTGCTTTTGCTTGCGGGGTGGTCTAACTGATACACTATTTAATCGCGATAAACTAATGAATCTCGAATTTCTTGGCTGATCGCCTTACTCCCCTGTCATTTATAGTTATTCCATACGTAATGAGGAGTTTAATTGCTAATGATATAAAATCCATGGGTGGTTTAGTGAAACTGTAGATCTTATCTTCTACTTGTTTTAAAAAAAGTGAATCGCAGTTTCTTATTTCTTTGACAAAAACTCCATAACAAGAAAATTTGAGTTATTTCTGGCTCAATATCTAAATGTTGTAAAAATTTCTTTAATGAAATCAATAGATAAATGCTGCTGAGCACATTATTTCAAAATATCATCTGTGTTAGAATTGTTACACAAGGAAATTTTATTTGCTCGGAAAAAAGAGTTTTCTCATCCTTTTACACTATGATATGCATTAAAACAAGTAAAAAAATGAAGCACATTCTGTGTTGACTGAAATATACGCTTGTCTTCAAAAGTTAAAGTACAAACTGTTTTGTGCACAAAATTTTCAAACAAGGGAGTAATTGCGCATTAAACAATCATTTATTGAATTTTACCTAATTTCAGCATCCATCATAATTAGTTACTAAATTATAACATCTTTTATACCAAAGAAAATAATTAAGAAAAATAAATAATGAAAGATATCCGTTAAAAATGAGTTTTGACAAGACATATGTTCTCTCGTACCTGTAATGCATTGTTGCCAACGATATTCCCTACTTTCACTTAATTTGTCGGACATCGAAATAGGAAGCAAAGGCCATTCACGGGGCAACGCACGTTAAAGCTCATTTAACAAATGCGGGTGGTTACTTAAAGAAGCCGCCTGCCTTCTGAGGTAGTTCCAAAGAAGGTTTATCAGATTAAGGTCCGCAGATTGAGCTGGCCAATCCATTCGTTTCAAACCATAATCCCCATGATATTAATCAACGAGCCTATATCGGTAATGTCCAGTATTATGATATATTCGGATCAATTTCTCACCAATAGCATCAGCATATGGTCAGACATATGGATTGAGGATCTCGTCACTATTTCTCCATGAAACACATGAAGGTCAGTATGATCAGGATCACCCAGAGAAATTCCAGCCAAACCATGATTCCACTGTGTCTTTCAACAATGTTAGATTGCTGGTATATGGTACCTTGTTGTCTCCATATCAGCACACGACCTGAAGCACTCTCTAGAGTAAATTTGTGCAGAGTACATCGGCCCAATGCTGCATGGTCCAGGTTGCCCCACGTAAACGGGCACTTCTCGTTTAAGAGGGACTTATACTATACTTAAGTTCTCATCTTCAATACAATCCTTGACTGTAAAGACGTCTTCGCACTTCAGTAGCCAATGTTATGGTTCCTGTTGCATCGAACTGATCTGAAACGGGCTGATGCACAGCAATGATCCTCCATCTTTGGGCCGAAAACTCTACAAAGCTATCTTCTACAGGGGTTCAGATCACATTCTAGAAACTAAATTTTGGGATTGAAACTGATCCCAGTGTATTTGGAACATACTGAGAGATACATTAAGCATTTTGTTTGCATTCACTTGTGTCACACCCATTTTCACCCTTTGTTACTCGCCATATTAACGAATCGGATAAACGATCTCTCTGGGAAATTACCAACAATATCTTCGTAGAAAAAATTGAAGACTAGCAAGCATTCATATAAATTGCTCACAAATTTCAAATACAAGATCTTCATAGTTTTCCCTGGCTTTAATAAAAAAAATACCAGTTTCTTTTAACCCTCCGTTAGTCGCGTGGGGTACAGGTGTCCCCCATTTGTTTTCAAAACACTGCGCTTTAAATTCCATTCATTATTTATAGATCAAATTTTAAGTACCTGTCCTTGAAATATTCAGGAACAATATAGCACAGTCATTCAAGTTCTAAATATACGAGAGATAAGAGTACACAAAAACACATGGGGGACAAGTGTAAATTTGTAACAGGAATTCGCAGTTGATGGTTCTTCTTCTTTCGCTGGTTCTGCAACAATGCTTACTTTCTTAACGACTTATTATGCATCCCATGTGAAATTCTATCACTTAGCTTCGTTTAATTTTTAATTTTTAAAATATTTATTAAATTTCAGCGAATTTCATTCTATTTCATTCTAAAAAACTAGTGAAACTAGTTTAACAGCTTATAACTGGTTTTCTAGCTTCGAATTTGCCAAAGAGCTTTAAACAAAGATCTAAATTAATTTATGTCCATGCAATTAGTTTAAATAAATGGGAATTATTCAAAGAATTTTTACCATATAAGAAGCGAGAAGTAAAGTCTTGAATAATACTTGTGTGATAATTATTTACAATGAACTCTTCAGTTTGTATTCAGGACAGGTGATAAAAAAAACCTGAAAGTGTTTCATTTTATTACATGACAACAGAGTCGATATTCTAGATGAACTATGCAGGGAAAATGATATCCCAAAATATACTTATCATTGGATTAAGGTTCTTTCTTCCTAAATTTCCTAAGCGTTTCACACGTATTTTTCCGTTTCTCATATTGAGTTCAAAAGCAGATAATTCATGTTTGTGGGTATAATTTCTTAAACTGCCATAGATAAAATATTCTCAATATTTCAGAGACTTGATTTAACTCAATACACATTCAATTATTTACTTTAAAAGCAAATTTTTAAGACTTTAAAGCTAGTACTTCAAAATATCTAACAGTTTAGATGGTTAAAAGTTGATTTTATTGAAAATTTTTTTCCAGAGATCACAATTTATGAAGAAGGAAAATGCCTTAAAACCATTATTTCAGTTTAACGTTATCAAAATATGCACCTATACGATATTCTGTATGCTTAGATATAAATTCTTATTTATTTTTTAAAATATCTGAACCTAAACATTTATTCGGATTTGGACGTATTTGTCCCAGAAAGTATTTCAGATTTTTGATTCACTATTCTTGAATGTACCTACAGATTTCAAACGGTTTGTATCCAGGTTTCAAATCTTTCTTGTTTAAAAATATATGAAACTTGGTGAATCATGCATGATGCGGTTCTGGCTAAACGCCAAACATTTTAATTCTTGCTTTTTATGGGATCTCGAATTGCGCTCAGATAGTCGGACGATATTTTTATACGTAAGAGACAACGTAAAAGTCTTGACTTTTTCGTCTTTTTCAGAAGAATTCAATATTTTACCATATGCATAAATACATTTCATGACTTCGGAGGTTAAACAAAGAATTAAATTTTATAAGAGAACGATAACTTTAAGTTATATCATATGCCTTCAAATCTCATTATTTAGTCCAAAATATATAACTTCGATTCAAGTAATCCTGAAGTATTTTTATATAATTTGTCTTATAATATTTAGAACATTAGAATTAGAATCATATAAGGCTAAATTACGTTTAAACATTCATATTAAAATCAATGTATGAATTTGCCTAAATTCAACTTTGGTGTAAAATTAAATAACCGAATAACGCTATTTTAGTTAGCATGTTATGGCAATCATGAATTAAGAACTCGAACAATAATTTATTATATATTTATTATTGTCTTTCTCATTCTTGCAATGATGCGCTGCTTGGATTTACACTGTCCTATGAAAAACATCTTAATTTTACTAACCATGCTGTTGCTCCCCTGGAGGGCGCCAGGAGTTCGTGGATGAAAAGCCGTTTCGCTTAGCCTGGGGGGTACAATAATGGTGGGGGTCGAGTTACCTCCCTCTAGTGATAGTACGTACCTCCTACGGGAGGGGTAAGGCCGTGGTGGGTGATGGCTACTAGGACCCCGGCCTCAGTACAGTACTCGAGCTATTGCGGCGGCTGTTATTCAATAGTCCCTGGGTACCTAAGAAGGAAGGGAGTAACTCCGTTTGTGGTAACAATGTTGCTTTTCAGCCTATGCTGGTTTCTGAATGGAAATTCATTTAATAAAGAATAATTTTGTCATTCCAATGCTAACGAAAGATCCCTGGCAGATTTATAGAAACAATTCATCTTAAGTTTTAGTGTTTCCTCAAGGTAAAGATGAATTTGGAAATTGTTTATTTTATAAAGTTTATGACGATCTACGAAGAATGTATTTCAATGTTTCAATTAAGCAAAAAATTTTCTCATTATGTCGTGGAATTATTTTTATTTTAATTTACCATTGCTTTAATTTAATATCTTAATAATTATTTCGAAGAGTATGCAAACAAATAATTCTTCGAAAAATATGAAGAAGATAATCGATAAATCAATTTTTGCTGCTTTTGTCATTTTCTAAGGAAGAGACAATTTAATTCATCAATTAAAAACAGAATATTAAAGTTAATTAAATTCCTCAAATTGCTAGAAGTCGATCGAATGTTGATGCAGTGTTTTTTACTTTGTAATGCGTTATTCTTTACAGGGAAAATAGCTGTTATTCCTAATTTGAGAGTGATTTCATAAATATGATTTTTGAGGAAATTAAATTTGAAGACACATAAATGTAAATTGTGGGAACTGAGTTTATAAGAGTTCTGTCAAAAGGTATTTTATTCTAAACTTTTGAATTTTCTCTTTTCACCCAAAATCGTGAAATGCTCCCCCCTTACTTAAACATTATATAAAGCAACTACTCCTTTAGCGTACTTAAATGAGCTATGCATATTTTAAGAAAATTGAAAGCTGGCGGTTGTATGTCTAAGAAAACTTTATCTTTTGACTTCTTTGAATAGTCCTTAAATGCAGTATTCTACGCTGAAGTGTTTGTCGAAATATAAAGTGTTTTGGAAAGTAGATTACTTTTAAAATAACACTCATTAGGAAAAGAAGAAATAATGTGAAACATTTAAATAATGCATTATTTACACTATGACTTTCACTGAAATTACAACTGCTGGATGACATTTAAGGTTAAATTAGCAAAAAACTGCCGAACTGCGGTAATAAAAGTTGTGTGGGAGGACTGCTTGTCTTTCTGTGAGGCAGCCGTATAAAAGGAAAATATACAAAGTTTAGTTAGAAGTATGACCCATAAACAACAATATTTCATTTTATTTCAGATTTTTCTCGTTAAAACGTTTTGAAGTATTTGAAAACATGACAGAAACGCTCCTTAATTTGTCTGCACCTTTCAAAAGAAAGCTATGCAAAATTTCTCGGAGGAAAGCTTTAATACAGATACTGAAAAACAATGCATTCAGAAAAGAGGACACATTATGAACAAATAGCAGTTAATTGAAAGCTTGAGCATGAAATAAAAATTTTGTTATTCAAATTACATTGGCATGGGGGAGAGTCACCAAATTTGGACTACTTGGATATTGTTTAATGTACAGACATGAATGAAGTTTTTTTATCTTATTTATCTTCAGAACTGTGTAATTCACTTTTTATGAAATTCGCTTTAACCCTTTAAAGGGCCATTTTTTCTAGTAGTTTTATAGTAAAATGCCTTTGGGGTTGAGATTCAGTTAAGAAAATAAATTCATTCGATATATTTATTTTTTTCGTATTCGATGACATTACTTTTTTGTTAATTAAGTTTGCTAATTAATAATTAATTATCGAATCCAGGCATTCCGTTATAGTTTGAGAACACAAATTGGATCAACTATGTTTTTGTTTCATCGAAGAATTTGGCGAGAATTTATGCCAACCTTAAAAACTGCTTTTAAAAATTGATACCCCGGCCTTATAAAGGGTTAAATAAAGAAGAAAACAACTTATAAAATGAGTCTGCGGTCCAGTAAAGGAAACCGGTTGCCTAGATTGGACCATTCATTGTCCATATTCGACCATCATTTTCTTTTAGCACAATTAAATCAACAATATTTTTGATTCTCAAATTTACACTAGCACACAATGCATGAACTGAAGTAAGAAATTTTATTCACTGTATCTTCTTGGGCCTTTGTTTCCTCATAAATTGTACAGACAATAGTTCCCTTTTATACTTTTTCATCTAACATTTGATGGCTTGAGTTACCTTCTATTGTTTTCTTTGTTCGACTTGTTCCGAATCCAATTTATAAGGACTACTAGTGGTGATAAGCTGCTTTTTGAGCTATTCCTGTAGCTTAATATAATAATCACATTGATTTAATTGGGATGATTCAGGCAACTGTTTGTGGTCAAGTCTAGGCAACCTTCAGTCTTCAAAAAGCTTTAATTAGTGTAATTTAACATCCAACAATTGTTAAACAGAAAAATATTTATCACTAATATGTATATATATTTAAAGAGATAGAGAGAAAAATAAATTTCTGATTTCATCCACATTCAAAAATAATTAAACGTTTAATTTATGCTCACAGTTAATAATACGAAATAAAATTTTGCATTTGTTCACAGATATTATTTAACATATATTAAATACATTTTTCTCCGAACGCTCCTCAAATATTGAAGCTAATTAAAATTAAAGGTTATTGACCTAAATCCACAGATTTAAAGCATTACTTAAAGAGGTTCAAAATGATTTTCCAGATGAATAATTCTAATGTCAACATTTACTAGATGAAAATTCTTCGTGTAGGAGGACTTCCAGTATAATGTACTTCATAATTTTAGGATTAATTATTTATCCGTGAATGTACGCTTTGCCTCTTATATGGCTAAAATTTATAAACACATATTTTAAATTGCGTGTTAAAGACACAGCTCAAGCGTCTAGATTACAAAAGAGCATTACGATGCTTCTTATAAAAATAAAAAAATCATTAAATCTGCTCTTGATGCTTTTCATTAATTTTGCCGTATTAAAGATCACTGCACTTAAAAGTACTTTTTAAAAAATAATTTCTTAATAAATTACGTTGCTTGGCATTTGACATGTTTTAATCAAATTGCGGCTTTTTTAAACATTTTTTTATTAAAATTCAAAGACAGATAACATGAGTTAAAAATTGTTTTGCAAATTTTTATAGCATGTTTGATGACTTAGGGCTTTATTTTCACTGACCTTAAGAAAGTGATTGATGATAATTCACTGCAGTCATAACAAAAGAAGAAAAAATATCAGGGAAGAATTCATTAATCATTTCTTTGAAATACTTATGATTTGTTTCAGCTATGTTAAACTTACGTTTTCACATAAATGGGGAGAACCAATTTTTTCCGATTTTTTTCTTTCTATAATTATAAAAAATTGATCCAAGTCCTAATAAAAAGAAAAGAGTTCTTTTTTAAAATTCGATTGTGAAATCGTAAGAGAACTTGAAAGTTGAAAAGAATGTTAAAAACAATCTCGTTTCATAAAATACTTTTCAAGTATCGCAGCTTTTCATAAGATTAAATTTCACATGTCTAATTTGATAATGATTATGTTTCGTTTTTAAAATTTTCTCACAATGTTTTAATAGATTAATACTTTTTACTTAAGCTCCCCTAAAAATTTAAGGACGTTTATATAGATTTTAAAAACCAAATCAATATTTTTCTAAGGGAAAATGTACAGTTGAAGGATTCGTTAAATATTACTTATACTTAATATTGTTCGCGAAAATGTTAAACATGATATTTTATAAATATTTAGAGAAATAGAAAAAAAATATTTTCAGAATCACTATAATTTTAGTTTTAAGTAAAACTTTTTCTTCTAAAGTCGTAATATTGCATACTTTCTTTATCTGACAATAAGAAAACTCTAATTCTGTTCAATCGTCTAGAAAAGACATCTTTCGAAATTACTAATTCAGCCTACATGTTATTAATACAAAAAGAAACTTGGAGAGAAGATTGCATTCGAATATGAAAGTTTTGATCTGTTTATGTTTCTTTTGCAATTTGAAAATTGGTTCCTTTAGTATTTCGATTTCATCTATGCAATTCTAGACAAAAAGAAATACATATTTAAAAAGAAAGCGCCATATTAATTTGAAAAGTTGCATAAACAATTTTTTATACATAGTTCTGTTTATATGTTAATAAGACATAATTTACAGCACAATGAAGCGTTCTTTCTTGGAAAGATTGCAGCGATTACAGCTCGGAAGATTATTTTGAAACGTGATGAAATATTTTATGGTTTGAGAAAAAAATAAGCAAAGGGTGTACAATCATTCAGTTTTCTGTTTATTTATTTCCAGCAGTAATTATAGTTCAAGTACTGTAACTCAACAACAATTTATTAGAAGACAATTTCAGTGCGATTACATTTAAATCTCATTAAAATTATATAGACTTCAAAACCAAATTAGTGAGTAGCAAAAAGTCCATCAGTGTTTGATACCTACTCATATTACCTACAGTTTAAATATATTTGAATTTTATTCTTACAAGCTAACTTTCCATAATTGTGTACATGCCAAAAAGTCGATTATGGAGTAATATAACCAAAAGAATTAGCGATATCCTAATGATCATTCTAAATGAAATATAAAAACTTGACTCATGCGTAGGATCAATAGAGAATACTACGCTATTTCAAAACCCTTGTCATTGTTTTCGATTACACCCGTTTTAAATACATGTGAAAGGACATGGAATCTTGTATTTGAGCTTAAATGCTGCTTCCAAGTTGGAAGATTGTGGTTTCGAGACCCGATTCCGCTCAAGAACTACTGTCCATGTAGGGATGGTGTAGGTTAAATCTGCCCTTATGTGTCAAGCATTATCCCGTTGGGGTAACTTGAAAGTTTGGAGCACTCTCCAGAGAGTGGATCCCAGCTTAGTTGTTGTCGATTATATTCAACCAAGGCAAAAATTTATGTGGTCTGCCCGAAATCAGAATTGTGTAACTTCCTTCGAAACTTATTGTTAGTCTAAGAAATGAAATCAAACTACTTATAACGGGTTAGATAATTTAGATATGGACATTATAATAAAACATCTTAATTTAACATTTAACCCTTTGCACTCCTATGTCGAGTGCAACTCGACATTCTGGATGGTACATCTTTTCACATTCTTGTTGGATAGCGCTTATTATAAAAACCATATCATAGAAAAACACACAGACTAACTTCTAGGAATTGAATCATATTAATAACAATATTTTTCAGCTTCCTAAATCGCTAAATCAATCCTTACACTATTAGTTAAAGTTACACTCACAATTATGCATGTTATTATCTTTCGGAGTGCAAAATGTTAAGAAAGAGAGAGAATATTTGAACAGCAAAACAAGGCTTGTATAACCAATTTATTTAAAGCTCTAGAAACAGATACATTTCTAAGTCAACAATGAAGAACTAATTTTCTCTATATTTTTTCTGTATAGATCTTATATAAAATTTGTTTTATTCATAGTTTTCTGCCATTGCATTCAACTGCTTTTCTAGTCTCCATTTTGAAACAGATATATCTGGCCATACAAAATAATTTTTAACATTGATTGACGTTTATAATTTTTTCTCTTTTTTTTACGTTCTTGGTTTTTTGATGTTTTACACTTTGGAATAAGACTCTTCATGACTGCAAAATATTTAATAATATTAGAGAATAGATCGGTCTAGTGGACCCACTCATCGTTGATTTTTCGTTCATTTTTGAGAAAATGTTTTATAATTTCAGGTCGTTCTCTATGCTTATGTCTGAAATCATTGATGCTATAACCAAGAGAAACTTAAAAGTTCTTGTAGTGCATATAAAAATAATTTGTAATTATTTGAAATGAGAAATATAATTTTAACTCTTATCATATCCCAACTTAATAAATCAGTTTACTGGGCTCTAACTGTAATATTTCTATTACATTTTGTTATTAATACATATGTGACAAGTATTCTTTCCTCTTATCACACTTCACATACTATTTTGGTGGGTGTAAATATTTTGGTTTAAAATGTATTTTCAACATGTACAAATATTATATACAAATGATATATGATGATACAAATATGTGAAATCATTTTATGAAACTGACCATAAAAATACATAAGCATTAAGATGTATTTTAACTGAACTGGATTATTTGGAAATCAGTTTATTATCAAAGTGACTCAGAATTTCCAAATAGTTACTGCGACGAATAATTTGACTTAGTTCGTATGCAATTTTTTCCGCTAAGCTATGCGCGTTTAAAAAAAAATTTTACTTCATTAATTTAATTTACGAAGCATTAAAGTGCTCATCACGAATATATCGTAACATCTTTGTTGGTCATGTCACGTTGTTTGGAATCTGAAAACGAGATGGCGGTTAATGAATCCGTTCTACTATCTCATAAAAATTTGGTTTTTTTCGGCTGTCCTGGACAACATCCAAAAGCCCAGAATAGGGTAAAAAAGAAGTAATTGATGATTGTTTTGTATTGTTTCGCTAGACCTACAAGAATTAATTTATCAGACTGTTGGACATTTGTTTTGTATTGATAATTTTTCAACTTATTCCACATAAACAAAACAGATGGATTTATCGCTTGTGGAAACAAAAGAATAAAAATATTATAGAAAAAGGTGCTCATGCCATAAGCGTGTATGGAACAACACAATTAAAGGAGAACTTAGTTATTTTGTTCAAGTATTCTGTTTCAAATTCATCATCAATTGATGAATGCTGCATTCTTATTGTGTAGTGTCATGGCCCTCTACACTAAATGATGGAATCATTGATAAGTAATAAGCAAAATACATATATTTGAAGAAGAAAATGCAGCAATGAAATTTAGTTGAATGTGAAGCTTTGAAATACATTTAATTGAAAGCTTTTACTGATACGAGAAACAAATTTGATGAAATATCAATATACGCTGAAAAAACATTTATATATATATATATATTGTCAAAAGTCCTGTTTGAAGAACAGAGGTTAAAAGAGAATTTAAAAAGTTAAAGCAATAAAATTAATCAAATTATCACTCTGTTTATTCACATATAAAGGTGATAAATCAATGCATTTTTGTTTATTAATTTCAACTTGACATCTATAAATGATGAAAAGAATATAAGTTTCCATTTTGCTTAGATTTTTTTATATTGTAGAATACACAAATATTTTCCTACATTATTCTTCACATTCAGTTTTCAAATCAAATATTGTTTTGCTTTCTATTTTTTCAGAATAAATAGAATGGAAATCGATTATTCATCAATTATCGGCTATAGAATAAAATCCTACATATCAGTATAAGCATTAGTAAACATGTAAAGTTTTTTGGTTGGTTCCTATCAATATTGTTTATTATTGAATATTTTGATGTAGTCCAAAGCAAAAATTCTGATATTTTATATTAATTACTTGACCCCAAATAAAAGAAAATAGTTAGTATTTTCCATCAAAACTGATTCAGTAAGAAACATTCATAGTTCAACAGCAAAACATTGAATAAGTAAATTGGAATTGAAGGCGATACATCTAAGCGAATCTAAGTGTGAAGAATTTGTATATGCTTGCCAAGAATTTTTGGTTAAGTTTGATGCATTTTTCTGAAAGTTATTAATAACTAATTTCTGAAGTAAAAGCATATATCTGAGTATTATCATGTACTGAAAACTGCTTTTGTAGCGTTTCGAATTTTTTAACTGACTGAGGTGAGTCCTTCAAAAGGCAAACTTTACAACACAACACAAGAGTGGAATGGACATCCGCCTATAATGTCTACATAGCTCCTTATAGGTTTGGTGCATATTCAGTTGGAATTTACTAAGAAAATAAAACGATAAGAAATATTAAAGCAAAAAAGAGAAAAATTGAGAGTATCGAATAATTTGATACCATTCTACAGAAATGTGAAATACAATAAGGAAAAGAAAATCATTGTGATATATACAAATTACAAGAAAAGAAATATGTAATGTTGTGTATGGACTGACAGAATAAAACGGAAACTTTGTATTGCACAGGAAATCCGAACACGGAGAGGAAAAGGAATTCCAATGGATATATATAAATTATGAAATTAAAGATATAAAAGAGTAGTTATCATATAAAGATTTAAAGTTAAAGATATAAAGAGTTCACAATATATGGAATTCATTTTAAATCAGAATCATTGCATTGTACGACAATAAAAAATTTGCTGTGCGCTTTTGAAGTGCATAACTAAGACAAAAGCTTTGAAAAAGTTTTTATGAGATGCAGCAGCAGGAAAAAATTGAATTAAAAAATCTTAAGTCTACAAATAAAAAAATAAGAAGAAACTACATAAAACACAGAACGCTTATTATAAAAATCCAAAGTAAATTAAACACAAACTTTTTGCACAATTCCTGAAATACGAATGAAATCAGAATTACCCTTAAACTAAAATATTCAAATGAAATTAAAATACAGTAATAGGGGATGTTGGGGTATATTTAACAATCACACTGAATTGAAGTGGTAATTATATTAGCTCCAGAAATCGCAGGCTACATCACACGAATGGCAGAAAAATGATTGCATTGCAATGTTTCGCCATAGCATCAATTGAATTGAACGGAAGGAAGGATTTATTAAGATAAATGCGATTTACAATCGTTTCCACTTCATTATATTCAGAAAAATTTATACCATTTGGTATGATACCTTCAATACAAAACAACTTTTAATTCATTAACGTTGATGAAGAAGAAAAAAACTGAAAGAAACCCTTCAAAATTCTAATACGTATTTTCAATTTAAATTAAAAATATAATCCACGAATACTCTGCTTCATTAATATATACTAGATGTTGATTTGAATTCCAATGGAATGGCTGAGACTCAAATTTTGTCGTAATTATATTGGCTTAACTGTAAAAGAGTAGAGAACTTAAATTCTGACTCGCAATGTTATAGAGGAATATATTTTAGATAAATAAATGTAAGTGGTGAGTTAAATTTGACATATTTGCTACAATAAATGTTTTCTAAAGTAGATTTTACTTCAATAAACGTCTGAAGAACTTTCTAAAATAAATATTTTCTGGAATTGAAGTAGAATTTATACTGAGTTTAAGATCGCCAAGAACTAACCAAACAATCATATATTGGAACGGGCTGAAGTTTCCCATTTAATTATATTTTGTTGCGTTATATTGCTGTAAAATATTTGAAACGAATAGCTACCGTAAAACGGGGGTTACTTTGCACTCGTGGAGGTAACTTTGCACCAGCGTAAAATTTGAGTGAAAAGTGAAATAGAGATCAACTGATTAGGAGTACGGGATTGAGATTTATTTCTAGTTTCTTAAAAACACTGAATACTGTATTTCATTCCTTAAACGCATATAATAATAATTCAGGAGGTTCCAGAAGGAAAAGACAATGAACCAATCTTTCAGCGAAAATTTTAGTGCTTAAAAATCTGTCTCTGGTTAGGAAAGTATGACATTTCTGGAGGAAAGTGCATTTAAATGTGAAAGATAATAAGCCTAGCTTTCATTTTGTTGCTTTTAATGCCAATTATATTTGTTAGTTAAGATATAATTAATTTTTCTGACCTGGAGTAACTTTTCACCGAAAAGGAGAAATTCTTTTCACCATGGAAATTTGTGATGAACAGCAACCCCAATTGGTTCTTTAATTTATTTTTGTAATAAATAAGAATAAGAACAATGTTTGCTTAAGCTTCAGATATGCCCAGAGTGTATAAAAGGAAGTTAGGGACTTGTAGGTGTATGGAGTTCTCTCCAACGACCTTAGAAGCTTGATTTAACTCGATTTCACAAATTTACGGGAATTTTTAAAGAGGCAGAAGCTTTTTTTGGTACCCCAAGTGAGCAGTTTGTTACATTAGAAAGCTAATTCATATAACTAAACATAGAAATCCCCTAGTTTTCTGCAATGGGAAGGAAAATACTGTTGCAACGTGTAGTTCAAGTCAGTGACTTCTGTTTTCATGCCAATAGTATAGATCTTAAAATGATAATTAACGTTTATTTTACTAATAAGGAGCGGTAATAGATAGATATATGAATAATATACCCGGCAATAATTGGATAAAAGGGTTTCTAAAACGCCATCCTGATTGGACCGAATGCAATGACGTAAAATTATTAATTATAATCAGGCATTTATGAAATTTATTTTTCTTGCATATTTTCACCCAGGCTTTCAATAAGTTTATCTAGAATTGCATCTAGAGATTTTTTAATATACTGAAAAAAAGCTAAGTATATCTACCTATGAGGTAACTTTGCACCAAAATTTCGAAAAATCATAATTAATTATTAAATTACTTTATGATCCAATTTTTTCTCCAAAATGTTTCTCTAATAATCCCTTAATGAGAAAAAAATTAGAAGATACTTTTTTTTGGAGAAATGCATATAACTAATCTCAAAATTCTGTCGGAAACCATGAAAATCGGTTCTAAGTAACCCCGTTTTACTGTACCTATATTTCGGCCTGAAATAATTTCTGAAGGCTGCTTTTTTCTAATAATATATACACAAAATCTACTAATAATAAACTTTTCCAAAAGCATACACTGAAGAACTAATTTGAGTTTCTTGAAAAGGCCATGGATATAAAATATTAGTATCATCTGAACGTTTCCTAAGTTTAATCATAAGCATAGAAAGGACTGCTAGAATCGAAGCTACTATACTCTCAATGCTATAGAATTTATTTTAGAGGGATTCTTTGAGATATGCGAGCTTCGGGAAATGTGTACTAATAAATATTTTTCGAAAAATTGGAATAAATTTTTAAGAAGATTTGAAACCAAAGAAAAGTAATTAGCTAATAATGTGCGTTATCGAAGGATTTCACGTTTTCTTTTAAATTTACGTTACACCAATATGTTTACAACGAATTCCTGATAAAAATAGTTGCAAAAATCTTTAATGCGTCACATGCACTCTGTGAATTTCAGAGTGGTGTTCAAACTGAAGCAATTTTTTAAGAAATAGCTGGATCTATAAAAGTTTATAAATTTCCGGATTCAAAATAATAATCTTTCTAATGAAGGGGTTCAAACTGAAACAATTATTTAAAAAAATAACTGGAACTATAAAATTTTCTAGATAAATTTCCGGATTCAAAATTATAATCTTTATAATGAAGGGGATTGATTATAATGAAACTAGACTGTAGACTTTGTTTACTTGAATAAAAAAAATTACTCAAAGGGTTAGCAAAAATAGAAGATGAATCTTTAAAATCGAAATCTGCAGCTAGATATAAATTATTTTATCGTTATATAATATGAATATAACCTTTGGTTTCAAGGAGACAAATGTGTTGATAAGATAATTTAGTTCATGAATCCTTTTTAGTTAAATCGGCTTAGAGCAATGTGTATGTTGATTCCGATTTAAAAGAAGACCCGATGTTATCTTTTTTTTCAATTACAAAATGTGATACTTGCAGATTTTGGTATGATAATTATAGACATTAATATGAAGAAGATAATCAGTGATGAAGAACTGTAATCGCCCAGAATATTGTAGAAAAAATGTAAGCAATTTTATAAAAAGAACAATGTGGATGGAAGTCTATTCAATTGCAATGTGATTATAATGATTTGGTATACAACACTACAAGAAAAAAAAATTATATTGCTTGGCCAATATAAGCGTTTAAAGACCGAAACGAACTAAATAATGACGATATAACGTAAATAAAGTTATAGAATGAAATTTACCAAAGTTTAGAATGTAATTAACTAGTATAAAGGAATTGGATTATCGAGTTTCCAGAAATTAGAACACCAGCGAGATCTGCAAGATAATCACCAAATAAAGGGCTTACGGTTGTTAAATGTTATTTTTGTTTATAAAATGCCAGTACAAGTAAGTCTATAGTCATAAGATAATAAACAAAGCCTACACACGTGGTCACAGTGAATGAGGTTTCTCCAAGTGTATTAGGATGTCTGCAGTAATGTCATCGGCATTAGGCTATATGAATACTGTGAGTCAAAATTACAGATTCATCGCCTCTAAACAAGGCCTCCAAAACAGATAACAGTGATAGATGCTAAAGGCTAAAATATGCTACTTGTTTTCAATTACTGCTAAATTTTATGCTTGGTAATTTGTCAACATTGCGAAAATCATGAAAGTTACAAATAAATATACTCCCAATTATAAATTTAGAAAATCCAATTAATTAAATATTCATCAGTTATTTAATTAATTATTAATTTTATAAGGTTTATTTAAAGCAATGGATAACAATTTAGTCTTGTATCGTGAATTTTTTTCCAATTTCAGTCTTTAAATGACGTGTTTCTGTTCTAGGGTTCAGATAGCTTCATCTAAAATTAGGTGATTCCTGATGAAGCATTTGTTATTAACTGTATCACGAATTAATATCTAGCGCACAGGCATTCAAGAAAACAACATTCGCAATTTGCAATTTCTCCCCAAGTCACACATTGTCTGTTTCATTCAGCATCTATTGTGTGTTTCACATGCAAAATAGAAAATAAAATAGGAAAAAAATCCTGCAGCAATACAGAATACCGAAACTTTTGTTCACGGCAAAAGGTGTGGGGAACTTCAAAGACCATCACAAAAGTATTTAAAGAATGATGATGAAAATTCCGGAGTAATATATTCTCTCTGTGTGGTCTTGTGAATGATGAATGACTCACTGCGTAAAAACAGAAAACATGAAAAAGAGAGTCCCTTGTTGCTCATTTTTTGGAAACGGATATTCATTTTATTCAAAGCGCTGATGAAAAACTACAGCTGAAGTTTTTAAAATACTATTTCGTGCTCTGGAGTCATTTCGCTCTAAGGTTGTCATCAACGATTTTGGATATGGAGTGTTTACAAAGTTAACTTTCCCATTTAAGTTCAAGGCGTATGGTTCATTAAAAACTATTCTCCGAAAAAAGCTACTTCTATAACAGAAAAATAAATTGCTTTTATTTATCTTTTTTCCGAATTTTGTTGAAGCGCAGCTCTTTTAAATATTCATAAGCCAACGAAAACCGTTATTTTTTTTTTATGAAAAAAGAAATATTTGTAAATAATTGAGGTATAACATTTCTTTTACTTTTTAAATTTTCGATATTTTAAAAACATGCATTTTTTAAGTTAAGTAGCAGTGCATATTAACTACATAAAATCATTATCTTGCATACTACCTTCTTATGAATCGAATTATGAAAATATTTAGTAAAATAAATAAAATAAAATAATTGTTGAAATAATATAGAAAGGTTTAGTTTTTGTTACAGAATAATAATATCGCAATATATACATAATAACTTGCATCAGATTATTACAAATATTCAAGATGACGATTTCGACTTCTTTAAACGTTTCTTTTGTATCACTTGTGCAGATTTTCTGTTAAGATTTCTTGTTATTATAATGTATTTTAAAATCTATTTTTAAACCTAATCAATACAAAGAGCTGTTTTGAAGAATTTTATGCCATGTTTTAAGAGTTATTTACTGAATTCTTCAAGACTGTTGTTGAAACATGTTTTGTTCAGAAGTTCTAGATTTTCCTAATTTTCCGCTATTGTTATTTAACAGCAATTCAGTGAATAATATATATGTTTTTTTCTAAAGTATATAGAAGTGGTTACATTTTTATTTGAAATTCTTGTTGACAATTAATTTCTCGAATAGTTTTTTGTGTAAATTCTAAAGTTTCGTAAAAAGACACGAAATAACATATGATGCTAATTCAAACAAGATGAAATAAATTTAAATTAACTTCTTCTTACGTTTTTTACAATATTAGTTTATGCACTGAAATAAAATTATAAAATACGAATAACAGAAACATTAACGTTATCTTATCATTAAAATTTAAATAAAGTCATTTTAAGTTTTTTGATCAAGATCTCATGAAGAAAAAAAGGTGATCGATTCAGCCAGCATAAATCAGGATTTTTTTATATATTTTATTATTTTGAAAATTATTAACTGCTAATGCCTTATGTGCATAATGATTTCAGTGAGACATTGACTTCAGAATGTATTATTATTGCTAAAATACTATGTGTATATGCATGTTGATTCAACTAAATGAAATAAAAAAAGAAATTTCATTTCTAACTGTATATTCCTGTTATCGCTACATTTACGTCAGATATTATTTAAAACGCTAGCTAAAACATATACATATCTTTGATGATGCTGAAATAATTACTCTTTTATCAATAAGATAAAATTCTTATCTCTTGTACACATTTTCTCAGTCGTCTAAAAACTATATCTCGAGTATATTGTTGTAAAATCTGGAAACAAAGGAACACAGTTTTGAACTGGACAATTCTTCGAACAAGTACCTATGTATATTTGCATTATGATTCTATTCATTCACATCTTTTGGATCTTACTTCACAATTTATTGGAGATTAATACATCATACAGATAATTCTCAAATTTCAGTAATTTTTACATTTAAGGTTGTGCGCTTAAAGGATAGAATTGAATACCTATATAACTTTAAATATGCAGTTTCCATGCACATGCAAATTTCAGTTCAAGCTGAAAAGCATAATTTTTATTATAATCTATTTTTAAAAGTTTTATTTTTTTCTTATTCTTAACTTAAGCATAAACACACACACATATATTTTTGGTAAAAAAGCAGCGACAATATTATACAATAAGACACGAATAAAGATAATAAAAATAAGGATGTAATAAATAATAACGAGAAAAGTATGAAAAATAACTATAAAATATACTCAACAATATTAAAGGAAAATAAAAGCAGTTTGAAAAGTCTTCTTCACTTCCAAAATTTTGAAAGCTCTTTCATTTCACAAAACTTTCTTTATTAATAATTTGCTGCTAAAGCTGAGCAACACACTAAAAGTCTAACGTAAATACATCGTTTTGTAGCTTTCATTCGCACAGTAATAAAGAAATTGATCACTTTTATTCCATGATCTAATTCTTTATTATTGTAAAATAGCGCGGATTAACACTCATAATGTTTCCTTTTCGTTAGCTGTTAGCCTTGTGCATACTGCGAAAAAGCTAATGAAGTGTAATCCTGTGGTATAAACCAAGCACAAGCCGATAAGAGGCGGCGGAACAATAGATAAGAACAGAGGGAATTCCAGGCGATGACCATAAGTAATGGCACCGGAAAAGCATTTATCAGTCTCCTTTTTCTCGACGTACTACCTAAGTTTCCTTTCTTTTTCGCTAGTATTTTGCTCCTTCTGTACCAATAATATTTCCTTTTCGCTTGAAATTAATAGCACCTTTTTCTGAGTACTCCGGCTTCTTCGCTTTGTCTCAATTGTAGCTACTGTAACAATGGTATTGGGGATTTTTCCGGGAGGCTTCATTTGCTGCGCTTCTTTTCTAATATGATACATTTTCATGCCTTATTGTTAGACTTTTTGAAATGTGTTGCCGGGCAATATAATATTTTATGTCTTGTTACGCGGGTGCTTTCTTAAAATCTGTATAAATTTTGCTTTGAATTTATCCGATAATGGGATGACTTGCATCTCGAAAGTGTTAGTTTTAAGAAAAATTCATTGAATTTAGTTTTTTATTAATACAATTTTTATTGACTGAAAAAGAAAAATACTATATGCAATCCAATTTCTAAATCGGTTGGATCTTCTATTATAAATTTATATTTGTTTGATTTGTAGGTTTTCCGTGTGAAACATATAGTTGCCTAGAGGTCATTTTCGAAAATTCTGACAGCTAACAATTATTAAACCATAATCCTTATTTATATACAGTAAAAATCAATTTTATACAAAATTCTGGATGGTGTTGTCATTTGATAGCATTTCAAAGGATCACTTTAGAAAGTTAATTACGTTTCGATACATCAGTAAATATGGTATTGAAAATGACCAAAAACATATCTCTTTTAATCACAGGTTCAAAGTTTTATATATCTGACGAAAGTAACGTTCACGGATTCCTAAAAAGCCCGTTATTACTATGGATACCTAGCTTTCTACAGATCATGCATCCTGTGATACGAGAGTTGTTCGATTATTCTATGCAAAAAGTAAGAAAACATAATTTCTTCGGTATAAACATTATTCATTTTTCAAATAGTGTTCTATGAAGATTTTACACTTAGTTCAAACAAGATGGAACAAACAGCAATGGTTAACAGAAGCAAAATGTCAAACGTTGAACAACAATCTACCTTTAGTGCACATAATGAAAACTAAGAACGCGCTGTTTCAGCAACTTGGAATTCAAAGCCCTTGATAATGCTTGGATATAGTTCTGATGCCAATTCACAACAGTAGAGGTATTCCCCAAAACGATAGATATTGTTTAGCAACGGATTCGGAAACCCTCCGCGCTTTTCCGCATGCGCCGGGCGGAGTTATTTTCATGAAAATAAGTGGAAAGTGAAGAATGAAAGGGTGATGTTTACATTTTACTGACCGTGATCTAACAAAGAACACCGGAAATGCGCTCATATGACTCATTGCCTGACACCCCTTTCCGGTGTAAAAACGTCCAAAAGTGGTAGTCTTGGAATCCGTAGCTGAACAGTATTAACGAATTATCGACAAATGGCATAAAGTTTACATTAAACAGCTAGACATGAGATGGCAAGGATTAATTATTTGATTACGACGTTAAAAGCTGAACTCTGTAAAATTTAATATTTTATTAGAGTTCCGTGCGTAACGTTTAAATTTCTGCAACTCATTTTGTATTTTTATAATTGCAAGCCTGAAATTAGAAATATATAAAGCTGCCCAAGTCTTTTGATGCTAACTTCGGTAAAATTAATAACTGTTTATTTGATTACGATGTAAAAAGTTCAACAGTATTATAGGTTCTATTTATTTCTTCTCTTTTTCGGAATGCGTTCTGGATCGATAACGCAGTCGATACAAATGATTTATTTCGATAATTAAAAAATAAAAACACAAAATAATTACTTGTCATAGTGCTTATTTTTTCTCGCTCGGAATGAAACAGAACATAAACTAACTGCATTCCAATCATCTAGTCCAAAAACAGTAAAAGAGAAAATGTGATAGGCAATGATAATATTTCATTAAGGTTAATTAAAAGAAAATTTGCGGGTCAACTTTGATGAGTTGAGTAATAAGAATTAAATGTTACAGGAAGGATCGATACATCATTAACGATGTATAAAGAACTTTTTCGTTTCATTTAAACTAGGCCTGGTTTAATGTTAAGGAGTAATACTAAAAAAAATTGCTAACTGCCAATATAAAAAATATGATAAAAAATTCGAAAGTAAAGTTCCTACTGAGGCGTTTGGGAACGGATCATTAGGAGAGCATTAAAAAATAATAAAGCTAATTTAGCTTATATATCAATCGATTATGACTGAAGATTTTCATCGATTTCTTGACAAGTAAAATGTGCTAATCGTTTCCAAGAAAAAAATGACCAACTTTTATTTATGAGAGCAGCTTCAGAAGTGGATTGTTTTTAATGTTGTTTTCAATATTCATAGTTGATTCAAAATGCAAAAGTTTCATTCCTCAAGAAAAAAAAGACACCTGATTTTTTCCTTATATGCAATAAAAAGTGCCCTTTACTTAAAGGAAGTAACAAGAAAAGTAATTAACGAAAAAGACATAAATGGAAATGGAGTCCTTGAAAGTCTCATAAAAAACTCTAGCTGCCAATGAAAAATATGAGGTAGTTTCCGAATGTAAAAAAGTAGCCCAAAGAAATTTTGCTCTCTTCAATAAGGAAAAATAAGCTCAGAGATTTTCTTTCGACATAAATTATGCCCGACATGAGTAACAGAATTGGGGTTTAAAATGCTGCAATATACAATGCATTGTTAAAACTATTTATAAAATATCTCCGCAAAATCTCATTTAAAATACTTATGTAAAAGAACGTAATTTAAGCGAAATTATAAAATATGCTGTTTTCTGAGGGAGAAATGAATATAACTGCATTTGTTTAAACTTTTCTGAAACGAAATAAAGAGGAGAAAATTTCTTTCAATATTTTAGATTATTATTGAGAAATAAATACTATTTTTGATTATATTAAAACTCACAATGACAATTTTCAAGAGCATACATAATATGTAATTATAACACATTTAAACACGAATACCGAAACTGTGAATGGGAATAGAAATTATAATGCTATTGATTAATATTTGCCAATTAAATGCACCGCGGAAATTCACTTTTTGAATTCATCGTGAATATGACATGAGGACGAACAAAAGACAGTGCGCTCTAGAGTGCCAGGAGCCTCGTTAGCCTAGCGGTAATTTCTCAGCTTCGGGGCCGGAGGTTTCCAGATTCGAAACATGGTTCCACAGAAGATCCGCCATTCATGTTTGTCTGTTTCACGCTAGATCATACATAGGTGGCTAAACATCCTTCCGCTTGAGTGGGGCGGAAGTTTGGAGAGGGGCTGTTAGCTCAGGTGTCGTCCTCGTCATCCGACCGTGGACTCGTTTACCAATGAAATGTCAATGCGCTGCTACATTAAATATTTGATAACAATAAAAATTAATCGATATTGAAATTCCATCGATGAGTACATTCAGTGCTGTTATTATTTTTTATTTTGCTTCCATGAGAAATTTATAGCAACATTTTCTTTGGAATAAAATCTATTCAACTTTATTTACAATGAAATGAAAATGTCTATAACAGTGGGAATGAATTTGCATTCCTGTAAAATTGGAAATTTCGTCAATTTTGGTGCAATTGCGTGTTTAAGATTCCGCAATCTCCGTCACCATTGAACATAAAATTTCATCATAAGTGACTTTGTAAATCCGTTTGCATAGACAAAATATAGATTATGACAATATAATTACAGTCGGACCTCTACACTTACAGTCGGACCTCTACACTTACAGTCGGACCTCTACACTGTAAAAAAAATCCCGTAAAATTTACGGTTTTAAACCGGCAGCTGGGTTGGTTGTGCAAAACCGTAAAAGTTACGAAGTAAATCCGTAGGCACAACGGTTTTTTACCATACAGGAACAAGTTTTTCCCGTAAAAGTTACGAAGTAAATCCGTAGTCACAACGGTTTTTTACCGTATGAAATCAAATTTTCTCCGTAAAAATTAAGTCATCGAAGTAAGTGACGTCATCGACTGAGTTGAGTTGTTTTTCACCTTCTGTTCGAGTTGAGTTGAAATGTGCTGATGTATATTATCAATTAAGAATATTAATTAATCAAGGCTTAATTATTAATTTCAATTAGTTTAATTAATATAATTTTTAATTGAACTTACTTGGACGATTTCGATGCAAGATGGTGACAAAATTTCTAACACCTCCGACCCGGGGATCGAAACCGCGTTCATAAAAATAAAAGGCAGTCGCTCTAACCATTAGACCACCGGAGACTTCAAAAAATGAAGTAAAAATAATCTATTTGAATTTTAAAGTCACTATAGCTCTAGTGGCGCCACTTAGTGGTGTAAATATCAACTATTGCCAGAACACATGTTTTAAGGTTAGCTTTCATGAGTGACAACAGGTTACTGCAACATGTGTAAACAATAGTGGAGATGGAACCCTATTAAAAACATGAAATGAATGCAATAAAATTACATTTAAGAAAAGGGAAAGTTATCGTACGGAAAACAATACCGTATGACGAAAAATAGAATTTGAACTGACGGTTTTAAACCGTTTATGGCTGGAGCGGAAAACGGTGAAAAACCGTTTTGTCAACAAAACAGCTTTAAACCGTCAAATATACGGAAAAAGTCCGGGGAAAAAACGGATATTTTTTACAGTGTATGGAAAATTCGTTAAATAGAGATTCCCCTTTTAAAATACTTTAAACTACACAAAAGAGATTTTAAATTCATAAACAATAAATATTATTATTAAAACAGCAATTAATCACTCCTTTATTTTGTAAATTAATATCTATTTTTTATATATATTACCCATCAAAAAGAAATCTGCAAGGAAAACCAGAATAAAACGAAACATTGTCCGGGAGTACATAGTATTTTCAATTTTAAAAAATTATTTTATATTAAAATTAATGAATTTGGATGTTATTATCGCATTTATTTCAACAAGTAATTTTAAGCATACATTGCCACATGCGTCCTTAAATTTAATTACTGATAAAGTTCGAGGACACGGGACAACTCCATTGAGGGTGAAAGGGGGATATTGAAAGTAGTGAAGTGGACAGTGTGTGTGGGGGGGGGAGGTTGCACCTCCTGGATGAAATGAAAAGAATGACTGCGATTTTACTGCTCTCGATGAATTAGGAGACTGGTAAACCCAGTTCAAGGTCATTGATGACCACAAAATGTGTTAAAAGAAAGAATAAGTTTGAAATGTTCAGAAATATTTAGAGAAATAGGGAGAAAAAAAATATTGGATCACAAGAAAAAGTTCGTTAAATAGAGAATGCACTTCGCTATTTGAAGGTTATTTTACGAAGAAATTCGCAAAATGTTCTTGGTTCCAAAGAAAAGTTCCCAAAATAGAGGTTCGACTGTATATTAATAATACATTTATTGGAGGTTTTTTACCGAATTTGGTCATAATTTGCGAAGAATAATACAAAATAGCTGAGTTCCCTTAAATAATTACATACCATCATATTGGGAATTTCTGGCAAAAACCAGGGTTATATATGTGTTAAATCATAAAAAGAGTTTATTCAACTAAAATTATTATGTATTTATCTATAAATCTTTTGCAAAATAAAAGGTTTTGCAAGGCGGTATGCAATTTTTAAAAAATCAACACTCGAAATAATAAATAACAAAGAAATGGGTTTTTTTCCTTCTGAAAATAACAATTAAATAGGAGACTTTTCCAAGCAAATATAGAGGAACGACTAAGAAGAGAAAACTTCTTTTCATTGAAAACAGAAGATGAATAGAGCACTAAATCATTCTCAATTCTATCTTGGAGAATAGATTCATTCGTATTCTTCAGAGAAAATATTTCATAATTCAAGACATTTGGCTCAAATTACGTTTCCTACCCCAAGTGCTAGCCGTAGGAGAGAGATAAGTTTTTCCAAGAATATGTTTGCTATTAATTTCATGAAGTACTAACACACGATTTGTTAAACCTTGCAAATCTATTAATGGAGTACCCTGGGATAAAATATTCATGAAGGTTTGGAAACTTAAAATTCGACCATTACGCTCAGAATGATAAATTGATAAGCTAAATTCCGGAAGGTACGCCATATTTTTCTTTCGTATTCTTTTCCAGGGGATTGCGTTCCTTTGAGGGAAATCAAGGAAAGACATTTTATTTACAAAGTTACTGATTTTTTTTTCTATTCCGAAGAAGCTTTAAGCTGGCATAAACCGGATTTACGTACTTACGTTTCTGTCTCTTGAATATGTGGATTTGTTTCTTTCGCTAGTAACTTTTTGAAACTTCGCTTGGGGTTTATTTGAAATTCTACTTGCTCTCTGTTCTTAGCTGAATAAAACCTTTTAACAGTTGGGTGAAACATTAATTTATTTGAAACGAATTTATTTATTTTTACGGAAGATATATAGCAGGCTTAGATCCACGAAAATCTAAGTTACTTGAAAGAAATGATGCACTTCTGAATTTAAAATATTTTTATACTACTGTAAATAATCGCTGTAGCAGTTATCTATTCTTAGTATTTATTCTTGAAATTAAAACAGTTCTGCAACTTATCTCATATAATGTAGAACATTTTTATTCTTGTACAAGCAAATGTGAAGTGATATTATTTTATATTTACTGATTAATTATAAGTTGATTGGTTAATTACATTAAATTATGAAATATTATTAGTAATAATGAGAACTTATTTCTCGCTATTCAAATTTATTTATATGATTTTCAAATATCTTGTGGTTATTGGTAAAGAATACTTCCAAAATACCCGAACGCATCCGACAGTAGCACAATTTAACTCAACAGTTATTTAATAAAATGTAAAAATTAATGAAGTATAAACACTTAAGTTTGAGATTTATAACTAAATATAAGTAACAAACTATAGAAACCACCTATAAAACAAACAACTATATAACAAACTATAAAACCGTATGATCTGTAATATGTCTGTGAGAAGTCATTGCAAGGAGATTTGAAATTTAATGGAATTGCTAGAAAGATAATTAGAACGCCTCCTCTTCTTCTTTGGTTGCTTCTTGAGAAAGCCACAACTTATATAATTTATTTACAAGGCCAGTTTCTAACTGATATACCATTTTTATAGTCTTCATGAATTTATACTAAATGTTTCCTTGAGTGAAATACTTAATTTCAGTTGGAAGTGCCTTAAATGGGTACCCCGCCGATCCGATTTAATTTTGGAATTCTTTGCACATTTTCCAGAAGAGATAAGGACATGACGTCACAACACAGCACAAGAGTAAGTGCAATTAAATATTAAATAACAAGCACAGCATTTTTGTCAAGTGACCTTGACATCAACTGAATTGACCATTCTAGTACTGAAGAGAGCTATTGTGAAGCCTGAGAATTTATATGATTTTTTATTCACTATAACAAATATTAATTACTAATTTAGTTAATACACTTCAATACCTAGCTCTCGGAATTAATAATGATAGGACATTTAGTGCATATAATTAACTATGTTGTTTTTCATTTTACAGAACTTATGATAACAAAGGGTGTAATAATATGGTAACAGAATCCAGATGTTTCAAAATTATTTACCAGAAATTATTATTAAAAGGGAATTATTGGCTGCCTAATAGATTTATTTGTGTCTAATGCTGCTTCCTTGATAAAAATCCTCATAATTTTTTTAAAAATGATGTATTTGTAAAAGTATGATCGCTTTGATGAAAAAATTGTATTATACAGGAAATTAAATATCTTTCTTGTTTTAGTTTTCAGCACTTCAATGGTATTTTTCTGGATAGCATCTAGAAAGTATTTCAATAAATGTGCAACGGGTATTGCAATAATTATGTAAACATGCCTTTTCCAGAGCATCTGACATAGATGAAATACTTGGCTTAATTTTATTTATAGTTATTGAATTAAGAAAGAATTAGATTAGATCACTTATGAAATTATGTTATTATTTAATGTTTTAATTGTATCTCATTTTCGGAATGGAAGAAACTTAAATCTACTATCATGTTAAATTTGACATTTCATTCTTCATGCAAACTTAGTTGAGACAATATACACTGCATGCTAAACTGACTAACAGTTCATGTTAAATTTAGCATTTCTTTCTTTACTTAAAATTTAAAAAATAAACTATGAAGTTTATTCCTTATAAAGAATGAACTAAAAAGTAAAAAATAAATCAACTAAAATTTTTGATTAAATAAAAGTTATATTACAGTGTTTGCTATGACTTGATATGAAATTAGACTATAATTTTGCTTTTATTTGGTGAATATTCCGAGACTATTAAAAATGTGAAAATAATCATGAAGAGGATTTTAAAATTTATGAAGAATATCAATTGAAATCTACTGCACGAAAATCTATATACAGTGTATATGGAAACCTAAATTAGGCAACAGTCTTAGCCAACATTTAACAGACCTTTACAATTTCATTTCATATCATTATTCTTGACGAACTGACGGATTTAATAAAATATTTTAGTAAGGCGATAAAACACATCGAGGTAAACACATTAAATAACCCACTCCAAAAATTCATTAAGAGGAAAAAAGGACGAGATATGTATCAGGATGAAAAGTAGGCTATAAATCTCTTGCAGATTTCCATGTGATATTAATTCCTACCTGTCATTATTCCTTACACGTTTCTTCCCTTCTTCCTATAATACTTCCTCAGGAAAAAACTCAACTAAAGAACAAACACCGTTTTACTTGAACGATTTTAAGCAAACTCCGATTTTTTACTCTCTGCAGTCTTTGGGTTCATCAACTCTCAAATATGTCCCAAAGGAAATAAGGAACACTATTCATTGGAATGAAGTGCGGAAATTTTTCTTCCAATATAAAAAATCGCAGAAAAATCGGCCACCACACCATGTATTGAACTGCAGATTATTCATAGGATCCCAGGAGAAAAATTAAAACTCTGATACGTACCCCCTGCAGGGCAATCGCGAATTCAACGCCATAATTTATTTTGAAACTGTGGACGTCTCCTGAGTTTCATTATACTATGTGTTCGGAAAAGAAGATAGCATGTACAAAATTTGAGTATTTGTTGGAGTTCCGGTGAAATATACCGATCACCTATTCTCTGGTGGCTTCCATTTAATCGAATATTCTTTTTGAATTTATACACGGTATAAATTATTGGGTATTTGGCAACTGTCCCCTATTCTTCCGTTCTTTTCGTAATTTGAAGTTTTCCGATTTTTTTGGATTTTGTCAATTGAATGTCAAGCATTTTTTAAAAAGGGAGAATCTTCAGATTCGATATACAATGGAGCCATTTCATGTTCACGTGATAAACATAAAGTGCTCTCGCCTTTTAAATTTCGAATCTAATGCGCATCTTGCGTTTGCTGCTTGAAGCGCTCAAAACAATTCTCTTACTGTTTAAAAGAATTTTTTCTTAATATTTTTGTTAATATAATTTTAGTTCTTAGATTAGAATATCCATTTATTTTTTGGGGGGAAGGGTTTATTTATTAGTTTATAAACTTTTTGTGGTTTATTTAATATCGTTTTCTGTTATTTTAATAGTATTCGAAATAATCTAATTTATACTTGTAATGTAAATATCTTATTTTGTTTAAATTATGTATTAGGTTATTGTTTTGATTAGTTAATAAATATGCACACCTATCCGTTGATAATTTTTTATACCTAAACAAAAATCGTATGATTTAGACTGAAAACCTGTCCTTCAAATTTTAGCATTCCATCCTTTTAATAGCTACAAATTGTTAATTGGAGTATTGAAAGGCGTTTTTAAGCGTCACTATCATCTATTTCTTTAGATTTATAACAACCAAAATCAGAACAAAAAAGCAGTTTTTTACTCATATCTTCAGCAAACTGTAGACACTGCTTAAGAGCTCAGTATAAGTGCTAAAATACCTATCGCATTTATAAATTGTAATGCAATGCTATTTATAGTTACATGCTCGATGACATATACAGTTACCTTTATCGTATGTTAGTGTTACTTCATGAATAGACTCCACCCGCAAAGTAGTGTTAATCATAATAAGATTTCAACAACTTGATTTGCATGAATTTGTAAAAGCGTTGCACGAAACAATAATTATATAGCAATATCCTACTTCACTTGCAATATTCTTCCGACTATAAATTAGAACTTTTGATAATTTCTACCTTTATATCTCTGATTTTTTAACATTAAATCAAATAAAGCTCTCATTTGCAGTAAATTTAATCCTTTTCTTTTAAACAGACAGTGCAGTGTCAATTTTTATATGCATATAGAAAGTATCAGTACTGAAATTCAACTTTGGGGGAATTATTATTTTAAAAATAAAATTTCTTTTTAATATGACAATTGCAAATAATAAAAATAATTATTTTCACAAAAAAAATTTAAAAAAATTAAAAATTTATTTATTACAATTTTTCTTCAATTTGGAGGATTATGGTTTAATGGCGCAAGAACCAGTTGTGCCTAGTGAAATATGAGAAGCGTTTTTGAAACATTAATACTTGCTAGTTGGCATTTTTTGTGTGTGAAAATGTTTGAAACAACAAAAGCACAAAAATTAAACAATGATAATACCTGAAAAAGAATAGAAAGATATTTGGAAAAATTGGAAAAAATAATCATTCACCATCAAGGATATCTCATAAAAATTCGTGAATATTCAAAGGCTCTTTAACTTACAGATTAAATTGCAGTTAAAAATAGTTAATAAAATCTGTCATTATGTAATTGTCATTTAAACCAAACTGACAAAATTCTGGTTGATTATGAGTACTATTCTTAAGTGAATAAATCTTTTCCAAAATGCGTGCAAGATTATTTGAATATTCTAAGATCAATTTCATTCTTGTTATTCGTTGTCCACATATGGTATTTGGGTTGACAATTTTTTAATTATACTTAACTAGCAGTACGCGCACAGCGTTGCCCGTGGAATCAGGACTTGAACAAAATTAAAAAAAAAATAACACCGCCCACAATGACACGAAAAAGTTTTGAAATCAAAATCAAAACAAAAGATACACATTATTGATTTTCCCCCTTAGTTTCTTCGCCATCGTATTAAAAAATTGCAACATGAAAATGATTATTATACAGAAAGCAAAATATGCGAAAAAATAAACACTTTAAGACACTGCCGAAAATAATAATCGAAGGCATTCAGTTGAAGTTTATGACGTATCCTGCTCTCTGCCCCGTCAGCCAATGAAATTTCAACAATGCGTGTTGGAAAGGCTTACCGAATAAAATTTTAAACGATTTCAAATGGAACAATACGACAAACATAATTTTTGTGGTATTTAAATATATGCCAAATGAATCAGAGAAGGAGGAAAAAAAAAAAGAGAGAGAGAGAGACTGAGATGAAATCTTCCACTTCAAGTTTAAACTTTGAAGCCACATTATGTAAATAGCTCCTTGAAAACATATTTAATTTTTTCCAGTCTTCTGTAACTAAAGATATCAGACGCGAAGCAAAGGGATTGTGACGTCAAGTGGTTTCGACGAAATGCATGTTGCCCGTGGAATCGGGACTTCAACAAAATGAAAAGGAAAAAAACCCACCCACAATGACACGAAAAAGTTTTGAAAACAAAACCGAAACAAAAGATGCAAATTATTGATTTTCCCACCTATTTTTCTTCACGATTATGACTTTTGACAGCACAGAGGAAAAAATAAACAGATATTTTCGAAAAAGTTTTTTTAAGATTTAAAAGATTGATTCCTATAAACCAGGTAAAATGTTAAAGAATGAAAACCGAATGAAATCTTAAAAGATTTCAAATGGAACAATACGCCTCGAAACATACAGACAAACATAATTTCTATAGTATTTAAATATATCCAAAATGAATCAAAGAAGAAAAGAAAAAGACAGATGAAATCTTTCACTTCAGAATTAAACTTTGAAGCCATATTATGTAAATAGCTCCTTGAAATCATATTTCATTTTTTCTAGCTAAAGATATCAGCCATTTGATTTGATTTGAAAAAGGGTTTTTGGGGATTTTCAGCTAAAGGCTATTATCCCCTATTCATTCCAAAGTTCTTCTCAATCCGTAATCAAAAAAGAAGGAAAAATTGCCATCAAAAGATGGTCTAGAACTATAGCCGATTTGATTCAGTCAAGAAAAAAAAATGGCGCCCTCCTAGAAGGGCTTCCAAATTCTTTTTTTTCATATCAGCCATATACTCGACTGTCAAACAGTATAAAAACAAACAAATTAAAAGAATTATCTGTCGACGTGAAGCAAAGGGGTTATGTCGTCACGTGATTTCGACGAAATGCATGTTGGGAAAATACGTCACGCGACCTTGATTGCAACCGATTGAACCGTAAAGAGAATTTTGAGGCGAAAATTTTTTTTAACACTTCAGAAAAAAATAATTAAAATTCAACCGACTGTTCAATTTTAACCATTCTTGCCTTAAAACACGGAGAAACGTTATGTTTATTACTTCAACGAATTTCAAATTGATAACTAAATTAGAACGGCGGATACAAGAAATTATAATTCCAAACAAAGTGTTTTAGGCTTAACCGACTATTTCTCTAACGTTTTTCAAAATTCAGTAAATTACGTTAGACGTACAAAACAAACTTCATTAGAACGGAAATCATGTGCTCTTTCTGATCGTGTGTCTATTTTTGTCGTACAGTTATCCGAAACCATGCTATTGAGAAATTTGTGCGAAAAATCACCCTAAACAACACAAAACATTAAAGGAAAAAAAATTATAGATTAAATTTTAAAATTTCGGCTTCGAGGTGCATTGAGTCACTATTAAGACTACCTATGTGCCAAATTTCAAGGCTGTGAGTGCGATAGATTCGTCTGGACATCGCACGCAGACACACACACACACACACACAAACATTGCCTTTTATAAGTATAGATGAAACCTTTAACAAATCCTTATCTTAATAACACATTTGATATTGATACACTCGATTTATTGGGACATCAGTGATAGTAATGAGCTGAATAAGCCAAATTTATGCTCTATAACATGTGTTGCAACACAGGTAAGAGATAAAGAGGCTTAGAAATTGCTAAAATACAGAAAACTGCAAAAATAGATAAATTAAGCTCTAATTATTTATGCGAATATGATGTGTGTTTCGTGCGATGGTTTATCTCAGTAGGTTACACACAGAAACAGAACACCAGCTAACCTGTCGTTTAGGTATGCCGTATTTATAAGTCAAGAGAAGAAATTAAAGACCCAGATGAATGGTTAATAAATTAAAGCATGCATAAATTATAATTCCACACATGTAAATGATCACAATGAGTTCTGCCTAGGTATCCGGAGTCGTTGAACAACCGGCGTCACGACAGCAGTCGGAACTAAGGTCGGAGTCCTAATAGCCATCGCCGGCCACGTTCCAACCCTTCCCGAAGGAGGCACGTCCCGTTTTTGGAGTGGAGGTAACTCAACCCCATACCATTATTGTACGTCCAGGGGAAGCCAGAGGCCGCTTACTTATCCGGCGGCTTCTCATCTATGAACTCGTGGTGTTCCCCTGGGGAGATACATATAAATGACGGAGAAAGATTTTTTGTAGCTATTTAAAATGCTTCAATTTATTTGAAATAATTATTTAACGATTACTTAAACAATAATTTCTTAAGCAATTTATTCTAACTAATATTATTTCGTTTCTGCTCCTCATCTTTCTTCGCGTTTTGTTAGTCCCTCCATTTAGATAAAAAAACCAACATTTATTTCAAATAATTGGTTATGTACACGTTTGGTATATTGTCATATACAGCCCATAACAAATTTTTATGATAAAACCGCCATTCAATTTGTAAAAGCATATTTCATAGCGAATGCAAATGATAAAGTACATTCTTCTGCAGAGATGGACTTATTTTAATCTTTAACATTAATTTCCTGTGAAGTGTGTAAAGAAATGCTTTCTTTAAAATTGGAAAGAAAATTATTAATTTACATAAGATAGTTAAAATCATAGATAAAAGCCTGTTCCATTAGTACCTCTCGCAGAACTGAGAGCTTATTTATGCAAGCAATTCACTAAGAATTGATTTAATTATTTCAAGAAAAATTTTATTTATATGCACTTATTTCCCATGTTTATATGTCACGCGATTAATATTAAATACTTTTTATTTTCATCCGATGAAAATAAATAAGTGTTAAGTTAGTCGAGGAATATGCTCTCATTTTTAATAGGTGAAAGGTTTTGAAGCGAAATTCTTTAAATATATTATCTTAACCCCTTAACCGTCGGGCCCGTCATATTAATGTGCATCGAATTATCGCATTTTTAGGCTTATAGACTAAAATTCAATCATTAATTAGCTTTATAATTTGACACAAAAATTGTGTAGAATCCATACGCATCTCAAGTATTCTATGCCTTCTTAGATGAATGAAAACGAAAGCCCCTTTCCAAAACAGGAGATAGCAAAGAAAATGCGAATCTTAAAGGGTTAATAATGAAATAATATATTATTAGATCAAAATTTATATTAAATTTTTTCAGCTTTTAAATTGTATATAGAAATATAAATATACTTTTAAATTTTACATATTTTTGAAACTAATTAATATTTTTTATATCAAGGATTGCTTTCTTTTAATTTAGATTTCCTCGGATAGTTATAACTCCATATAACTTTCAGGAACTTGTTGAGCAGATGTTAAACAAATTAATTTTTGGTGTAGTGGAACATTATTTCCTTTAAAACAAATTCTTGATCTACAACTTCCTAAAGTCTGACATAAAATATCAGGATCAGCTTCGGGAATCCATGTGTATCGTAAGTGCTCTCCCGAACATTCCGATGGGTGTCAGTCATTTATCATAATGTCACCTGACATCTATAAAGATACCATTTTGTTCTCTGGTCTCTGGAAAGCATTAAGCGAAATTCTTTAAATATATACTTTTGTCAATATTGAAATAATATCATTTTAGATTGAAATTTTATGTTAAATTGTTTTGGAATTTAAATTATGTATAAAAATTTACAAATCCTTTTAAAGTTAAAATTTGTTTTTCAAGTAATTGATACTTTTGTAGCGCATATTAACCTTTTGCAATTATATTTCCCCGGATAGTTATAAATTCATTTAACTTTCAAGAACTTGTTGAGAAGAGTTCAACAAATTAATTTTTCTATAGTGGAACATTATTTCTTTTAAAAGAAATTCTTGATCTACTGCTTCGAAAACTCTAACATAAAATATCAGGATCAGCTTCGGGAATCTATGTGTATCGTAAGTGCTCTCCCGAACATTCCGATGGGTGTCAGTCATTTATCATAATGCCACCTGACATCTATAAAGATATCATTTTGTTTTCTGGTGCAAGGATATCATATTTGTTGTTTCAAGATGAAATGATGTCAGATTTATTTTTTCGATCTCAATATTTGCTAAAATAAAATAGAAAGTGAGGAAAGTCGTCTGAATTAAATGGATGATGTCTAGAACAGTTCGTGTCGATTTGTGAGGCAGATGTTAAATTATCTCGCCTTCCAGTTGGACATACATGTTATATTCATAAACATTTGTTATTCTGAGAACCTGCACCTATGGATACATCATGTACCACTGTTTATATCATTGATCATGTTTTAACAGAGCGTTCTGATTTTAATTCATTTCGCTTAACGGTTTTAACATGGCTGTGAAAATTATAAGATTTACTGGAAGAGATATCTCATTCGAATCTATTCGTATTTCTTAAAATAATTTGATTCTTTCATTGTCCTACATAATTCATGAGTGGATTTAGTGGATCTTGTAGCTTAAAAACGTCGAATTCTCGACAAATTATCGATTTTATCACTACTAATTCATTAAACCACTCAGTTCTCTTATTTTACGTACATTTTATTATAAAACATGAAAAGGTTTATTTTTTACTAGTTAGCACATTACTATTTTTGATTTTTATTTCAAGTAGTTCTTTATTATTTAACATCAGTATAGTACAATAAAGCCGGTTGTATTAATTGGACCATTAAAATTTAATAATTTGCCAATAGTTAGCTTAAAAGGATTTTAATACAGTTATCAATTTTTAATGGTTATTGTCTCGTGTCAACGCTTATCAAATGGAAACTGTTTATTGTATTTAATAATTATATTTTTATTTGAAAGTTGCAATAATTCAAATCACTAAAGGACTACAAGATCAATGCGAGAACATATTTTAATTCATCTGAAGGAAAGAAGTTGAATTATTTTTTGAAGATTGATTGTGAAAAATGTTATTAATTTGTTTTCGTCTGCAGATTCAAATATAGTGCACAAGATTACCTAATTTTTGGAAATTTTGAGAAAAATTTCATAATTATCATCTTCGTGAAAGGCTAAACAAAAAATAGTTTAATAAAAAAATCTAAAGTAGTTAATGGATTCAAATAAAATTTATAAAGAGTCAATACGTGAGAGAAATCTATAGAGGTGAACAAAGGATGTTATTACAAGAAAAGAACTTGAAATATGGGCTTGACAATTTGAAACGTCAAAGAACCGTTCATATACTTAATTCTTACATTTGTTCAGCACCATATGTGGCGTCTTTTAAGCAAATATTCCCCTCACAACAAAAATAAAAAAAACCTTTCAAGAATAATAATGATCGCCTGTTATGGCAGTTATTTTTATTCTTCTAAAAGTGCATATATATCAATATACCTGCAGGGAATGTGACAGGCACTGCGATCTTAAATCCATCTTCTACCCATCTCCAGTCGAATTCCGATTTAAATATTTTTATCGCTCCCACGTTAGAATATGTTCACCTTTCAAGTTTCTTTTAACCAACTGAACTTTCTATAGGCATGACTTATTGTTTTTCTAAATGTGGCATTATTTCTAACTGTGATAATACACGGGAAAAGAGAAAGGCACTGTATTTAAGTTTCATTTCAGAAATACTGTAATGTTATTTATTATTTTAGGCCATTCCACCTTAAGAAATCATTGCTGTTTAATGGAGTTTCCTTTGCTGTGGGTATCAATCAGTATCAAGAGTCCCTCTTCATATCAAAGCTCACCAAAATCAAATTTATGCTGAGTAGAAAATTTCATTACTGGAAATCATTACAGAGGAAATAATTTGTTAATGACGGCATGAACAGTTGAGGACACACGTGGTGACCTTTAGACTTTTAATGCGCTTCAAAAGCTGATGTCTAATACACTTAGAAGTTTTTTGATTTTTCGTTCATCTTTCGCTGAAATGGTATTATTACCATATTAACGACGATTTTCAATTGAACGGATCTTGGAGAAATATTAAAATTCTCTCGGTAATGTCATTTAATTTTAATTCAATTTTGTTGATGACAGATGTTCTCCGCTATGAGCTTCTTGAATAGCAGAACTAATTTTCACAGAAAGCGATATACAATGTTTTATAAATCCAACGAATCATTTCAGCATGTAAAGGGGATACAAAGTCAAATCGCAATTTTCTAAAAGTAATTTAATTCCGCAATATTTAAAATGTATTTTATATTTCAGTGTTTTTTAGTGAACTGTAAGTATTTATCACCTCCTCCTTTATATGGTAAACTTGTTTATTCAATAATAAGCTTCTTTCTAAATATTTTAATAATTGCCTCGGTAAGAAAAAAAGTAATTACAAATACATTGAATTAAAATATTTATATATGTATTAATTTTTCTTGAAGCACACATAAGAACATTTACTCTGATCTTGATTATATTGTCCTTAGTTCCTCAAAAAGTAGTATAAAATTGCTGTATAAAAAAACCCAATTCTCACATTTATATTAAAAGAAAATAATTCCATTTCATACTATCCAATCACGTAGATGTCCGTTTAAATGATTGGCTAATTTTTCCGATATTTTTTCATAAAAATTTCAAAGCAACGATCAACACCAGTATGAAATCGAATTTCCTTGAAAATTCGGTCTTATAAACTATTGTGATTAAAATAGGATACATATAAAGAAAATGTATAGATTTTATTCTTTAAACAAATTAGTCTTTAATGAATGAGTATGCTAAAGAATAATGTATTCAGAAATCAAAGAATTTTGACAATTTTCTGTGATTTAAGCTCTTTTTTAAAGCAAAAAAAAAAAAAATTCAAAGGGTTGAAATTTTGTGTTAAATTTCTGTTTTGTCTAATTTACCAAGCTTCATTGTCTGTAATATTATTATTTTGTATTGTATTACTTGCGATTGTGTTCAGATAGCTTTATCTAAGATGGAAAAAACACTGTGCATTCATCATTTCTACATTAAATGCGACCAATTAAGATTTACTGAGCTAAAAATGGCATATATTCCATTAAACTTTGACAGTTTCAAGCTTACTTTCTAAAATGAATCGATTCAAACTACTATCTTCAGACACACACATGCGTATGTCTAAAAACTTTAAATACATATAATCAGTCTACATTTTTTGTTATTAAAAGCTGTGATTGATGAAATTATTCTGGATATTGAAATTTAATATCAAGAATATTATTATTTAATAAACATAATTTCACTGTAATAAATGATTATTGCTAACTTGTTTGTTATGTTATGAAAACTGTAATTCTATAGTTAGAAGCTTATTTTTTCTCTATCTCAAAGAATCAGAAATTCAATCCTATGACTAACTAATGTACAATTTAGTGACTCCTATAATATGATTAACCATGCACTAGCTAAAATAAGATTCCTATTAAACATATTAATTCCCATAAAAACAAAATAATTCACTTTTTATCAAAATTAATGCATTGTCATCATTTATTTTTAATAAGAATTAACTGTAGATGAAGTTTCAGATACCTAGATGGTACCTTTACCAGATACCTTTGGTTCCTGAAGAAGTGTATAAAGCAGATATCCTCCATTTTGTTTAGTCTTCACTCTGCTCTTTTCAGATACCTAACAAATTTTACGTTTTCATAACGTATTTTGGCCATTTCAGGGAAGAAAAATCAATTAGCCTCTTAAATATTTAGTTTTCTCTACTATCTAATTGTATAACATCTGTTTGGGGACGATGTTGTCATATTAATTTACCAGAGTTAATTGCACACTTCGGATGTTTACGGATCCCTCATCATTTTTGTATCAAATTTTAACGTCTGTGAATTACTTAATTTTAGATTAATATTTAGAAGCAATTACCCTTCAATGCACGCGTGCCACACGGGAACTACAGGTAAAGGGTTATGTCTGTATTAACTAACATAGCTCTTTCAGTGGCTCTCTTGGTGAGAAAAAACTCCATAAAATTCAAAATTATTTTTCACTCGATACTTACAAGACAGAGTCAAGACACGAGTGCCCTAAGATGTGATATAACACAAGAAAAGAGTCTTGCATATACTTATGGGATGATTTACTTTATTGTGGTACTCAAAATTTTCACCAATGTTTTTACTGAAGTCTGTTTAAGAAAGTACTTTCATTCTACACAGTCAAAAAGGTTTCTTCAATCAGGTTTTTTTTACCTGCACCCATATACACACGTACGGTACTCCACACGATATCCAGAGGATTTAACAGTAACCTAATAAATATATTTTTGATCGCGGTAAGGATTAGAACTGAAAAGTGACAGAAGTCTCAATTTTAGTTTTTGAGAAGCTCCAAATGCAATAAGTTTGCGGCGAAATGTACATTCAAGATTAGTTCAAACCAAAGAGCTAGAAAAAATGGGAAATCGGATAAAACATATATAAAATATTTAATGGCGCAGGGTATATTTCCAAAGTATTTAAAGATACTTACGAGTTACATGCATTTTTTCCAGATAATTTTACGCATATATCTCAAGGCCAGCATCTGTATATATTATTAACATACCAGTCTTATTTTTCTATATGTTTGTTATGTTTAAGCGTATGTTTTGCATGCTGTATGTTGTACATCTATTCTATCTACTACATATATTGTTTGTGTGCACCTAAGACAGTAGTACTGACTCTTTTCATTGAGACAACTTTGTTAATGGTGAACCTGAATCCACTGGAAGACCATGATGACAAGGTTGCAACCTGCCATTACATGCTATGACTAAACTGTACCAATCAAACATTACACTGTGTTTAATAAAACGATTTATCACATACATGCAGATTTTTGAAAAATAACACAATTTTTCTTTAAAATATTTCTTAACCAATACAATTGAGTCCTTTGCTTCAAACTTTCTCCTTATCATTTAGTATCTTTCATTTTAAAAATAAATAATAGAAGTACTCTTTTTCTTAACAAACATTTCAACATTTGTTTGTGTGCACCTAAGACAGTAGTACAGACACTTTTTTTTCATTGAGACAACTTTTTAATCATGAACTTGAATCCACTAGAAGGCCATGATGGCAAGGTTACAACCTGCAATTGCCTACGGAGATTAAACCTTAACAATCAAACTTTACATTGTGTTTAGCAAAAACAATTTTCACATACATTCTGATTTTTAAAAAATAACACACATTTTCAGTAAAATATTTCTTAACCAATAGATGTTGAGTGCTTTGCTTCAAACTTGCTCCTTATCATTTGGTATCCTTTATTTTAAAAATAAAGAATAGAAGTACTCTTTTTTTATCAAAATTTGAAAGAAATATTCTTTCATTATTATAAGGAACAAAAGAATAACCGGAAAGGAAGTTTCTCTTACATAACAGATATTGCGTATTCATAACGCATTGTGGCAATTTTTATGGAAGGAAAGCCAATTAAGTCTGCATCAACTAACACCACCTGTTTGAACGGCTCTCTCAGCGAGAAGAACTTCCGTAAAAATCGAGATGACCTTTTCACTCGATTCATACTAGAGAGAGTCGAGACGTGAATACTAAAAGACTTTAGATAATACGTGGACCCTCAGTTCATCGGAAATGGGAAAAAAATACTTACGCACCTAAAATATGGAATTTCTTACACTAAGTAGTTCGGCTTAGGCATTCAACTTTGAAATAATCTTTAGTAGATGCTAAGGAGTAAATTAAAAGATTTAAAGAAGAAAAAAAATCTAGGGCTTAATACGAAAAAAAAGAAAGAAACAGGTTGAGAAAAGCTGTTTTTTTTATTAGTTTAGAGTTCGTATTAAAGAGCAAGAAAAAAGTGTGGCTTCTTATTACTAAATATTTTAGTAGCTTGTTAAGAGAAAAAAAATCTTATTTTTTTATGATAGTGACTGTGTATAAGAATTATTCACATTAATCTGAATTTTGATTTTGTTACAATGAGCGAGGTGTTATCTTTATTTTTTTTCGTGTATCTTTCCTCGAAGCTTTTCAATATTCGTTTACATTTAAAATAATATTTGTAGTTAATTTGAGCTTAATCCTTATAACTATGAGCGTAACTTTCAAAATGTGACTTGTAACAGTAAAAACAAATTAAAAGTAGCAATATATATTTGAGCGTCGCTATAGAGAAAATCTTAGAAATATAAACCAACTTTTTAAGTAGTTTAAAAGAAACTTTTAAACTATTACTCTATATTTGTAATAAAAATTAAAAACAAAGATGGCTTTTTAAACGTTTTTGACTTCTTAGTTTGACACGTGAAATAAAAAATATCTTATTTTGTTACAATAAACCTGAATTTCAAATTTTGGTTTTGTGTTCATTAAGTTATTATCACATTTATTCTTAAATAAGGTGGGATAATGGAAATTAATTGTATGAAAATAAATAAATATATTAATTTCCTCAACAGTAACTTAGTTCCTTGTTTCAACCACATAATTCTATATAAGCCTGCTTTTCTTTACAAACACAGAATTCTGAAGACAAAGATATCGTTTAAAGCAGCTTGGATAAAATAATATTTTCTTTTATTGATGCACTGTTTATTGTGAAGCACTTGAATACACGGACACAAAATATCTTGAAAGAAATATTCATCACAAAAGTTTGATATTTTTCTTTGTAAGTAAATACACATTTGTATTGCTAAATATGATTAGCTACTGCAAATTACTTACATTATATTTAAGGAAATACATTTCTTACATCTCTGTTTTAGTTCAACACACCACCATAATTCCTAATTTTAATTGCGGAATTCTATGTAAGGCCGCTGCTATGAGTGCATAGAATTCGGAAGACCAAGTCGATATATCGTTTCAAACAACATGGGTAGAATAAAGTTTTCTAATATTACAATATGCCCGTTGCTCGAAATTGGTGGAAAGAGAGAATCGAATTCGGTTTTCTGTCTCAATACTCAACTTGTTCTTTTGTTCTGTTTGAAATATGCATCTTCGGTTGATTTCGAGTCATTGATCCAAAGAATCGAAGAAAGAATTGATTGCACTCAGTACAGATTGAGTTAAAGTCTGCAAGAATTGCAGATTTCAGATTGGGAAGGAGAGCAAAATGTGGATTGTTTTGGTAAAGGAATTTTTATTGTCCCTTTCCCTTCTCTGCTGCAATCGAACACGAATAAAAGAGGTTTTCTCTCTGTATGATTAGAAATGACCTTGCATAGCATTCAAATGAAATGGCATACTAAATTGGAGAACTTTGTAGACTCGTGAAACTATTACAACTAATGAAAAATGAGGCAAATTACATATGAAAATAGTATGGCGTTTTTATCTACCAAAACAGACAGCATTTTCATACTGTAAATATAATGATGTTTTCTACCTGGGAATTTTTAAATATTTTTGTGCGCGATTCACCATTCAAAATTTATAAAGATTTGTTTTATAAAAATATATCTACTCAATAGTAGAATTGGGGCTAATGTATCCTAATCAAATTAATTTTCTCAAAATACTAATGATTAATTAAATTCTTTGAAAATACGTTTCCCATTATCAGTGTTTGCATTATTTACGTTATATAAGGTGTTCTAATATAAATGAATAATTTATAAAGCGAAAACCAGTTAGAAGTGAAGCAGAATATTTAATCAAACAAAAATGAAAACTAACCGATTCCAACCATTTAGAAAAAAAATTAAAGGACTTAAATGGAATTTCCTGAGAAGAAGAGAGTATTATTCCTCGTCGTGAAACGTACTTAAATAAGAAAAGAATTCTTATTTTTCAATTAAAATATTTTAACTATCACTGAAACATTCCTTTCTCTGCTTTCCAGAAGGAATAAGAATCACTAACAAATTTTAACTTAATAATTGCCCTACTGTATTTTTAAGTAAATAACGAACAGGATCTATTTTCAGTCAGTTTTAATCTTTAAAAAAATGGATAATATAGGTTAAGTTAAAACTTTAAGGATATTGAAAAAAATGATAATATAGGTTAAGTTAAAACTTTAAGGATATTGAAAAAAATGATAATATAGGTTAAGTTAAAACTTTAAGGATATTGAAAAAAAATGATTGAGTAATTTAAAACTGCTCAAGGAGGCGATTGAATTAGAGATACAAATTTTTGTATTTTCATAAAATTTTAATTGTATTTGCTAGAATTCAAGCTTCCTGAACTCAAAACATACTAAATTTCTATATTATGCGATAAGAATGCATAGCACTAATGAAATGAATTTACTCATATGCCCACTATTCTCAAGAACTTCTTAAATTTCAAAAAAAAGACATACACGTAATGAATTGAAAAATAACCCATTAATACCAAGAGGAATACATTCATGTAGATTAATTCCGCTTAAAGGGAATTGCATAGCTGTTTACTTTCTCTTTTTTTTCTTTTCCAACAAAAAGAACACAAATTCTCCTAAATCTGATTAATATCTTTTTGCTGTAATATTGCATTGAACAACCAAACAGAAAACTTGATTACAAATAAAAAAAATCGATAATACTGTTTTTGTTTCTAGGTTGAATGAAATTCTTTCAGCATTTAGAGGCAATTACAGCGAATCTATTGGGAGTTTTTAGAATAAAAGGCTCATTTCTCACAAACAGAATTAAAAACAAATGCACACAATTGCAAGTATAATGGTTATTTTTTCCCAACAATTACTTGTATGCAACGTAAATTAAAATACCATGCACTAAAGAAGGTTTATTATGGAATTAGTAAATGCTCAATGCATATTTTTGTCGTTTTGGAATTAATTTATGGATAGAAATAAATTCATGATTTTTATATCATGCGACGCTTGACTTAGAATAAAACAATTTGAATGTGATTAAATACTAATTAAAAAATCTTAAACATAAAAAATAAATTTGTAGATAATTAAAAATTAAAATATAAAAATATGCTGAATACAGATAATTAAAGAAAGGAATAAGTAATTTAAACACTATAATTAATTAGCACTCGACCGTCCATGTTGAGTCGTATAGTTATGTTATAGTGTTTATAGTTATTATTCTTTTTCTTCATTATTCTATGCAATTTTAGCTAAAAGTTTAAAAAATAGCATTTTGTTTATTTCATTTTTTGATATAAATAAAAAAATAACTTTGTTTCATTTTTATATTAAATTAGCACAGATTTTAATTATTTTATGAAAAGCTGAAAATGATAGAGGGCTATCCTAAAGAGATTAGACGTTTGGAGAAAAGTACCTTTTAATGAAAGCATATACTTTTAATGTTTTTATAACCTTGTTTTTTTATTTTGCTTAGAAAACTAAATTTCTCTTATTTTAAACCGTGAATGTAGTGAAAGTGAATTATCTTACTACTTAGGAATAATTTAACACAACAAAAGTTCAAAAATATTTATTATTGTTGAATATCGATGTTTTATTCTTAAACTTTTTAATACGGTCTCGATTTCATTTTTACCAAGTAATTTTTGGTAACCTTAACAATTGCTTATTATATTTTGTAATCTCTTAGTAAATGTCCAAAACCCCTTTTTGAAATATTTTTGAGAAGTATTTAGAATAAACAAATTTTAAAACAACGAAGCAGCATCTTTAAAGCAACATAGTTTAAAATTTGCTAGAAAAAAAGGGATTATATGTTGAGTTTATAAAGGAAATAAAATATTATATACTTTCCCAGTTTAATTCAACATACCTTTTCGTTTCTGAAAAGAATCATAATTGAAATCTGTCAGTCGTTCAAAATATCATGTTTATAGATACGCAAATCTGTAACATGCCAGATTACTGCAAAACTATGCGAAAAAATCTGTCGAATTAATTTAGAAATATATATATTTACTTTTCAACTACCTTCACTGTTTCTGATATCAAATATAAATGAAATTAATTTCTTCTTCGAAATGTCGCATAGCGTATGCATGCCTACAGAAATAACCGTGTAAATAATACTATGAGACATAGAAATCTCTTATTTGTTTATATTCATTTGCCTTCATTGTTTCTTCTGAAAAATGTAACTTAAATCTTTGAGTTCTTTGAAATACTGTCTACAAAATGCCAGACGGTGATAATAACAATACAAATAAGTTATTAAATGTTCAGACATGGAACGATTTTTCAAGTGTAGTTTTAATGAAAACCATTGATCTCGACTCTCGAGAAAATAGAGAAGACTTGCATATTCTGAAACAAAGAGTTTTTTTTTTATTTTGAAACTTTTGAAGTGGTACAAAGCAATTAAAAATAGCAAGAGTAAACTAAAACTCAAGAGTAATAAAATCTGTCAATTCATCGAGGTATTGTTTGTAACATATCAGACTGTATAACAGAAATACGAACAAGCCGTTCATTTGTTTATCAAATATATTTGCAATGAAAATGACTTTGATATGAGATCTAGATGAAACAGAGAAAGATTTGAAAAAGTTATTCCATTGCAAAAATATTTTTGCCTTGATATATGCGGATTTTTAAAAGAAGAAATAGTAATATAAAACAAAAATTGACCAAAATTCCAATATTCATAAAATTTGTCATTTCTTGGAAATTATGTTTGCAACAGGTCTATTTCTTGGATGCAGAGAGATTCATCAAGCCTATTCACAATGAAAGAAATTTTGATCTAATTTCTGCCTGAAACAAAGAATGCATACAAAAAATTTTTTATAAGGCAAAATAATTTTTGTGTTCATACACGAGAAATTTTAAAAGTAAAATTAATAAAGTTAAACAAAGAAAAACGAGAAAGTGCATTGTAATTATATTCAACATTTCTTTAAACGAAAACAGTTTGCAACATACCGTATTTCTTCAATAACAATGTAAAAATGCAATTGATTTCTTTTTGATACAGAATGTTTTATCAAGCCTATTTGCAATGAAAAAACTTCGATTTGAATTTTCTACAAAACACAGATTTTAAAGTGTTCTTCTAAAACAGAAACATTTTTGTGTTGATATATGCGAGGTCTTAAAGGAAGAAATAATAATGTAGAGCAAAGAGCAAAATAAAACGCAAGAATTCCAGGCATTGTGAAGTTTACTCTCTCCTATATTTAGTTTTCTTGTTTAGGTTCTTCCAAATGGGGAAGAGAAGTGCACATCTTTCGCCTTAGACCAAACTATTTTTTGGAGTCATTACGACAGCTTTTGAGAAATTGTTTCCCTAACAGCACTATCTGCAATTATTTCACTTCGCTGAATTTCCATACTCTGTATCAACCAAACGCATAATTCCGTGATATGACTTTTAGTGTTTCGACGGAATTTTAAGATGGGCAGTGTGTTGCGTATAGAACTATCGCTGGTAGCATGGTAATGTTATGCGTAAAGCAGTTAGGAATGATGATTATGTAGTACATAACAACAGTATTAAAGTGAATGCAATTTATAATTTTATGAAACTTAAGATAGTTATTAAACAGTGAAACTAATGGTGCTATTTAGCAGTTGTGATATGTAACATAGAATATTAAAACAATAGCGTTTAGAAATTGATCGAATTGAGAAATATTTATAATTCAACTTTATATCAATTTACGTCTCCAGTCATAAAAGAGCATTAAATGAATTTAGCAATTTCGTATTCCCACAAATGAAAATTCTCCCCATCTAGATAGGAAAAAAACATTGGATCATGAGTTTATAGAACACGCAATTATTTTTATAGCGAGCAAATTTAATGCCGAATTTATTCAAAAGCAGTAATTAAAATAACTTTCCAAATATCCAGATCATTACCCACAAGTGATGTATGAAAATTTTATAAATGATGGAATACTTTACTCCTTATTAAAAACAAATAAATTTGTTTTAATTTATGAAACAAAAAATATTGAGTTAATACGGGTTTCTTCTAAGATATAATTGTATAGGCATGTTAGAAAGTGTCAAAGATAAATATAATTCTGGACAGATAAGACTGTGCAGTTGACCACTTATATAATTCGCCATGTCCATTTTAACAGACAATGTTATTTAGTTGATGCATTTATATAAAGCCCTTCTTATTAACTATGCGAACTTCATACCTGTATAAATCAATGTCTTTAAGATAAATATGCATGTTACGCGTTGTCTCTGTTTACTAAAATTTTACACTTCTAATAACATTCATATTATTGAAAACAATTGCTTAATTGAAAATACTGAAAAATAAAATTATCTGATTGTGTTTTTCAAAATAAGCATTTAAAAATATTTAATTAGTAAATGAGCTTAAACGTAGGTACAATTCTTTAATTATCCTAACTGTAAAATTGAAGGTTACTATTGATATTTTGTTTGTTTAAAGATATGCTTCATTACCTATGTACACTTCCTATAAAGAGAAGCATTTATTTTAATGCCTTTCATTTTCATCTTCTTATCTCCCTCAACATTAATCTTAATTAATCCTTCTTTATCTCTGTATTCATCTTATCAGCAGTTTGCTTAGAGATAAAATATCATTTTTCGCCGTCGCTCTGTGTGCTTATATATTTAGACTGTCTATGTATTTTATTCTAATCAACACTGAGATTTTTATTATACTATAGAAGAAAACTATTTTGTGTGCTTTTGAATGAATCACTCTGCGTACATGGAGTAGCAGAAGACGATAGACACATACCCATTTGAAGAATTCTCATCCAAAATATTTCACATCTATATTTATCAGATATATTATTCTGAAAATAAGCTTATTAAGAAAATTTAATGAGAAAATAGGAGGGAGAAATGCTTAACCCCATGGGGAATACTTTAGCTGTTTTATTTACAAAAGTTTTCGATACTTTTGATATTGTGTTTGTTTAAATCCATCCTCAATTGTCCGTGCATTCTTCAAATCAGCATTAAAATAATTGAAAATGTTCCTCCTTTATTTATGCAAAATTTGTATCAGTATCAAAAGTATTTAAATATATTCATTTTTATCCACACCTTTCTCTTATCATCATCAATTAAGAATTTATTTATATATTAACCATTCTTCATTTATATATACTTTTCATCAATATATGCCAACCTTTCGACATAAAATGATGAATAAGAAATAAAGTCACGTATAGCCTCCATTTGTTGTCTTTTCAACATACTTACGCTTTTTTATCTATGAAATACTGCGTCTTTTAGTTTAGTTCAGAAGAGAGCTGTTTACTTGTCTCTTGAATGCGGATTGAATTTTGTGAATACTAACAGAAGATGCTGGACATTTGCCATGTGATCAATTCTCTTTCCATAATTTTTTATCGTATTTAACTTCATAAATGTGAGCATATGAACAAATCTAAGATGAGAAAATATGCTTAACGAAATAAATAAAACTTACATACTTAATTTAGAAAATGATTAGCGCTTTATTTGCTTAAGCCCATTCTTCTTCTCCTGTGTAGATTACTCGACAACATCACCAATTATTTAAATACATGTATTTTTATCTATATACACTTATAAGCATCCACATTTTTAAAAATCCATTCTTCTTTATGTTATATGTATATTTATTATCAGCATTAACCTGTTGGTTTAGAGATAATATATCATGTTGCTCGCATTTTCTCTGTGGCTGTCCTTTCCATTTGTTTGTGCCTTTTAGTCTATGCAGTACTCTGCCTTTTAGTCTATAGAAGAGAGCTGTTGTTTTGTTCGGTGTTGAATGCGGAACGCTATTTGTGTGTACTAACAGAAGATGTAAGACACCTACCCATTTGAGGAAATCTCATCCCTCTCGATTTTCATCCATAAAAAGGGAGCCTCTTCCCTTTAAGATCAATATTCGCCTCAGCTGCGACCCGGGGCCAATTGTCATGGAAATTCTTTGAAGCCGCTGAAATCAACTATTCACCGCAAAGGTCTTCGTACATACACAAACTTATCCTCAAAAATATCCTCTGTTATGTCGGTTAAAAAATGTGCTCCCAGAATACTGATTTGTAGGGAAAATGCTACACAGTTATTCTTTCTCTCTCCTTCGGTGTACGTATATACATTCTGTAGTTCAGTTCCTGTTCGATTTGAACTTATTTATTTTGTGGCCCTTTTCCCTCAAAATTCTCTTTACAAATCCTACTTACAAGTAAAAAATTGCTATCGTAGCAATATAATTGAAATTCTTATACTTTGAGGTATAAAGGTAAGCTGGAACATTAGCAATTTTATTGGAAAATAATAGGCAAGTTTGAGTTGGGTTTCGCAGATTCGTGAATTTTTCTTTTCTCAAACTTTTTCTTTAATTCTAATGCTCCAAAAAAGGGAGATACTATTCAGGAATATATTAGTTTTATGTCTGTTTTGTGTAAAGTGCAAAATTAAAAGCAACATCGCACAATGTAAATGTTTTGTTCTTATAAACCGAAAACTTAACACGCATAGGATAGTGCAGCTTTATTAAGGCATTTTAATAATAATGTAGTAAAAACTTTGAAAACTAATTTCTCTGCAGAAAACTCTTTTAGTGATATGTATTTTTTGTCTATTTCCCAAATAAAGTCGAGTTTGGCAAATGTCGACATTAATTTATTATAATGCGTACCTCTTCAAATATAGTAAGTTAAGATAGCGTTTTAAAAAAATAAAAATTTCATTTTTATTTGAAAAATGATTTTTATGGTTATTGTTATGTATTGTTTCCTATTATCTGAATGAGTTTGATTTCAGTAAAATCAAGTAAATAATTTTTATGTTCTAACTTGTTAATATTTAAAAAAATAATGTTAAAAAACACAAATATTTTAATTAATAATCCTTCTTGACTATAATAAATATTATTATATGTCGATCAATTTATTAGATATTGATACCGTTTTTAAGTGTGATTGAGTTTCTCAGTCCATTTTGTTTATTTTTTAAACAACCAAGATACGAAAATTAAACAATTTTTTTATAAGAAGATCTTACAGTTGACAAAAAAATGCTTATATTGTTGCACAAATCATATAGTACTGTTGATAAAAAAATGGAGTGTTTATTAAACCAGCTGAATTTCATTAAAACAAATAATATAATGTTGAGAAAAGTAGGAAAGTCCCACTATGTAACTAATTTAAAAACAGAATAAAATTCTAATCATTTGAAGAATTTTAAAATTTTATGCTTTTCCTGTCATGATACGCTAGTTAATGATAATACTCTGGAATTACTCGGTTGATAATGAGCCAACTTTTCATTGAATTTATATTTTTTGTAGTTTCGACATTTTTTTACTTTGATATGATTTTTTGGTTTCCCTTTTTTGGGGAAGCAGAAATTTCATTAACTATATTAAATACAATGGGATATCAATGGAAACAAAAGTCTAGTGCTCAGCGCATTTAATAAAAAAAAATAAAATTTAGTTCAATTATTTCATTTTGGTAGCATAAAAATGTTGCTATGAGTTACCGTTATCAACGTTTAAATAGAACGGAATTTTATAAAATTAAAGATATCATATAACAATTTCTACTCAATAACACACTATTCGGAAACATTGGTGAATTATATAGGAAAATAAGGTATGGTTAGCATGAAGTTCAACTAAAATTACATTTTTGAATCATAAATTTTGCGGGGAATAGATATGCAGGGTATATATAATTAAAGTTCCAATATTCAGAGCTGTCTACAGCCTTAACCATCCACCAAGAAAGTGTGGTACTTTGTGGATCACTTTATAAATGGAAGGGTAAAACAATCAAGGTAGAAAAATTAGTTCCAAATATGGCCGCCATAAGGCGCATTGCCATGAAAACCCGCAGTACACATGCACATATTTTGCGGGTGACGCAATAGTTGCCATAAGACATATAAACATTTGAGGAGAACTTGCATTCAGTGTGCTTGCCACTTACAATGACCTTGAGTTTGCGAAATCGCACTTCGCAGTTGCTCTAGTAAAATTTCAGATTTTGTAGGGGCTTCGGATACTTTGAATTAATAATAAAGGTCTATAGAAAATGACAATGATATTTTAAGAAACATAATGTGTGTCTCTTCGTCCTCGAAACCGACAAAATGTTTATGCAGAAAAGGTGGCAGTTCAAGTAGAGGAGGACAGGATTAAAAATTCAGGCCAACAAGAGTGCCCGCCATGTAAGAGGTATTGGAGAGACCATGTTCAAATGCTCATAATATCCTAGGGAATATCCTCCTATAATATTCGTATAAACTTCTACTTTTTACTCTATTTTGAAGCAAGATTTCAGTTATTTTTATAGGTTCTTGCTCGATGTGAGGTTGATTCAAAATGACCTTGAAGCATCCTCTGGACAGACAAAGTGCATTTTCTCCACATCTGCCGTATTTGGGATTTACAAAATCCACGCATGACCTTAGATATCCCGTTGCATTCTCAAAAGTGATGGTATGGTGTGGGTTTTGTGCATCATTCGTTTTGGGCCAATACTTTTTCGAGCAGTGAACTTCAACAAATTCAGTGACATGCTCGAACGCTCGGCAGTAATATATCCTGAAAATACTTCAATACGTTGCATGTATAATCTTTATAGAATGTTGGAAGTCCTTATACAGTGAAAGTTGTATTAAAGACGCCTTGAAAAAGCACTTACAGAAGAACGTGCCATCAGCCGGCCTTTCGTTATGTGTAGCTTAGTTGACACCCAGACCACAAACCATAAGATTTTTGGCTTTATGGGAATCTTCTGGTAAGCCAGGATAACCCAAGACCTTTTGCTAATTTAAGGACAGCGTTTCGTGGTACGTCCTCAATATTTCCAAGTACACACTTCGCTCCACTATGGAACATACTTTCTTGTGATTTCAACGAGTAGCTGGTAATAATAGCCATCATTTTGAACATGTTTTGTTTGAACATGAATTTCTTTTATCAGTATTGTACACTCAAAATATCAGTGCAATACTTAATTTACTAATGAGTTTCTTTCTGTCGAGCAGATTTGGAGAAAATGTCTTTGACTGAATGTTTTACCTATCTCTTTATTAAGTCATCTACAAAATTTCACACTTTTCAGATGAATGGTTATGACTGCAGTAAGCAGTGTAGGTAGCTCGGAATAGGGGAAATTTAATTATGAGCACTCTGTAATTTAACGTTGAATTTATAGTCTAAATTAAATAAAATTACTGTAATATAATATTATATATATGAAAGCAATAGTTTCGTCGTATATAATAAATGTCATCCTATAATTAGCTTGAATAGAAAACAAACATGTATGAATCCAGTTCTTAATGAAACAAATTCTTATAGAAAAATACAAGGAAATGGGTATTTCCCAAGCAGCACAATATTGCTACGATACTTTTAAGATACGGTAAAAAATTATAGACAACGAATAATGTCATGACAATATTGTACGTATAATACCATAAAAGCTCGCCCAATATCTTTAATCTACTAGGTAGTTTTAATTTTTTAATAATGTTGATTTATAAAATATACTTCTTCTGTTAATAATTTTTATTTCACTAAATCAACACTTCACACAAATCAATACATGCTAAGTAGATAATAGATAGCATTAAAATAAATATAGTATTTTCTACATTATCAGAGCGTTTGTGTTAAATGCATGCTCAGAAAGAACTTAATCACTCTTAAAAGCAAAACTGTTATTTCTTATAATTAGTCTTTTAGAAAAATAGAAGGAAAAATATTTTTATATTTTAATAACGTGAAAATTGGTTGCATATTAATGTTTTCAGTGAATAACTTTTTTTTCTGCATGAACCTATTTTACAAATCAGTACAAACCAATTACATATCCTAGAATAAAAAATGGATTTGCTTACCACGCAGCTACTTTACGAGAGCGTATGTTTTAAGTATATATAATAAAATAATTTAATAGTTCTCATAAGTTAAAATATATTCTCTTCTATTCAATATTCTAGAAAAATAAATGGAAAAAGACCCATTTCGAAATTTAATAACGTTAAAATTGGTTAAATATTAATCTCTCCTGTCAATAAACTCGTTTTTTCAGTCATTAATTTTATACAAATCAATACATGCCAAGTAAATAATCCAGGGACTAAAAATGGATTTACTTAGCCATGCAGCTACATTAGCAGGGCGTATGTGTTGAGGTTATACATCAAAAGAATTTAATCACTCTTAAAAGTAAAAATGTACTCCGTCCTTTCTCCATATCCTCTGCTGTCGAAACTGTTGGAGGAGTTTTGTATTTCATCGAGCCCTATTGTTTTCTCTTCCAGTTGATTTATTACCCCTCTGGGAAACTCTGAACCGATCTGATTGATTTTCTCCTGGTGTGCAAGCAGTGGACTTTGGTCAATCCGAAACTGTGTGGATCATCCTTTTTGTTCCTTTTATAACCATTGTTTCTCTGCTGTCAATGAAATTCTCGTCAGATTGAATCGAAGAAAAAGTCATGTAGTAGTACTCAGGTTGTAAGAAAGGAACAGAAAAAGAAAGAGGGTAGATCGTTGAACGTACCACTTTCGACAAAGGAGAAGAAAGCGCACTTCAATTATATCAAAATCAGCTGATACAAATCATTGATTTAAATTAAGTAAATTTTACTTGGCTGAAACTGCAATGTGAAGTCATGCTATATATGTAAAGGTATACTGAAGTCATTTTCTTACGACATACGAACGTCTAAATTTGGTATTCTGCTATTAAGGTTGTTTTTTTATATATATATATATATTATTTCATAAGATAAAGTAGATTTTCTGGATTCCAAAGCTGTTTGAAAAATTTTATATTTGATTCAAAACAGTAGCTACACGAGTTTAGTTATGTCAAAGTCATTATCATTTAATTAATTGTTGCTTCTGAAATTTATGCATTTTTAGGTTGAGAGTTTTGCTCCATTTCAGCTGTTATAAGCATAAAAATGCTAGAAAACGAAGACATTTTGTTGAAAGCGTAAACTTAATAATGGATTAGTATTACAATTACATTAATGTTTTTATTAAAATACGAATCTACAAACACGATCGTATTTTCATGAAATGCTGCAAATTTTGATTTTAAATACTTAAAAAAAAATTTCAACTTGCATAAATCTTGAAGAAATTTTTATTTCTATTAAGATTTTTGAGATGAAGATAAAGGAACTTAATAAAGGACAACTATTAAAATAACATTAATGTTTTTATTAATATGTGGATCTTCAAATACGAACTTTTACATTATTTTTAAGACATAGGAATCTTATAAATAAGAATTTATACATTATTTTCGAGAAATGCGGATATTTAAATACGAACTTAGACATTATTTTCAAGAAATGCTGCGAATTTTGATTTTGAGTACTTAAAATGTTTTTATTTCAACTTGCATAAAAGCTTCAAGAATAGTTTCATTTATGATAAGAGTTTTATAGTGAACATATAGCTAAGTACGTACATTGCGATGTTTTCCGCTTGAAGTTAATTTCTTATTTTTGTCGTTTTCCTCAATCTTTCATAACATTTAAAAAATAAGAACGTCTGCTGTCTATATATGCTTATGGTTTTACAGCCATTATGCTAAAAGGAATGAAAACAATCGTTATATAACAATTTTGTAATATATCGATTCTGCAGGCTTTTATTTACCAAGCCTGCTCAGTGTCCTAAATTTGATATTTTTGCCAAATATAAAGAGGATACGATTTTAACATTTGAAATTAGTTAACTAACTTTGCGCATATGGTATGCGTTACGAAACTGCAAAGGTTTTATATATTTTGTAGAGATGAAAAATTATAACAGCATAAACTTTTTTGCAGCATATCATTTCTTAGTTCTTTATTCCAAGAAACTGTATTGTTAATAAAGAAATATTTAAGAATCGATTTTTAGCTTATTTACAAAGATTACACATATACATACATACGCGATAGAACCATATGTGAAAAATTTTATTTATATTTAAAATAAGTATAAAAACAATTTATTTTATATAATTTCCATAAGTGAAGATATTAAATGTGTTTTGAACGAAATTACAGAATCGAAATTCAATGAATTTCTAGTAATAAACTGAATTAGTTTTATATATCTCCAAAACATCTCAATATCTAGTATACTTAAGGATATTGAGCTTTTCTTCATGAAAAAGATAAAGATTATTTTCATTTTCTGTTCGGAGAAAATGGGAGAAGAACACAGAAACAAAATTTTAGATAAAATGAAATGACACATTCAGTTAACTCTTAGAACATTTTGAAAACTTAATGAAGTCAGGCGAAAATCGTCGACAGCATTCATAAAGCTTAAATACTGAAAACAGGAAAGTATGAAATAATAAAAATGATTATTTTCAATTAATTTAAACTCAAACTATGAAATTAAGTACAAAAAATGGTAATAACATTAAAAAAATAATATTCGAAATGAAATCGAAATAAGATGTCGCTGCGACAAATAAAATTCAATTAACTATTAATTTATTTAGGCTAAATTTATAACTAGTTTGTGGGCATGCATGCTGCATTTACGTATTCAACCTTAAATTGATTTTGTTTCAATTTAATTAGCCATTCCCTGCTACATTGCTTTTTTTCTTTTAATCATTGTAAAAGTCTTTTACTTTAATTCGTTTCTATGAAGACAGAAATAAAATGCAGTAGATATTCAGAATTCTCTGGTGAATCAATGGCTCTTGTTCATTTTTAATTACTTGCTTTTATACGTTGTTTTTAATGTTACTATTAATTCTTTAATAGTTAATCCCATTATAGATTTATACTTATCTCTCTTCCTGTTTAGGATTTCAAATGTGCAAAACTAGGTTCTTTCGCGTAATTAGGCAAATGGTATGATTTTCAATGAACAAACAGAATGTCGGTAGCATTTCGTTATCTACTTTCTAACAATAGATTTATCTCTTAATCTAGTCAGCAATTTATTCTTTCATCTAGAAGTAATTTCGTTTTTCAGAATGAAATATGCATTGTAATGAATTGCTTCACATTTTAACTCTGCATTCAGTGCAAGCGTAGGAAACAAAGATTAAGTGAAATTTAAACGGAAATCATATTGTTTGTTAGATTTAACAAATTTAAATTAATGCTTAGGGAGTTTGAAACTGCTTAAGTAACAACAGAATATGAACTGGCTTATTTTTCATGTTATAAACAGGTTTAAACAATGAATTCGCAATTATCTTCTATTATAAATTACCTACATAATTCTAGCTATAAAGACCTGTAAACTTTTGATATAATTAATTTAGGGTAATTTTAATTTCGTAAGTCTTTAATAGTTGTAGAATTAATTAACTCGCGTTAAGCTAAACACTGCTGAGGGTACAAACAAACATTTGGAAGCACACTCAAATTTAATTTATCTAAGAATATGTATATGAAAATATATTTTAAATGTTAATTCATTTTTCAAAACACATTAAAAAGTATTTCAACATAGGGAAATAAATATAAAGATATTAAACAATTGAGTCCTATTATTCTATACCATAGAATAAATAAACAGTTCCTTTTACAGTTATTTTGGCACTTACTTTTACAAAATTATGATTGACGCATTAATTATTGCATTGGAAATCTCTCTCGTGACATTTATGTTGAAGACTCTGTGAAAGAAGACGGTGTTTTCTCAAAGCACCGTTGATACTATGTTTCAAATCTTACTGAATATCTAATGGCGATAGTATACTTTTTTTGTCAGTTTTTCTTTTCACGGACGAGGCGAAGCATCAAGGTTTATTGCTAAGTTCTGAAGCACATTTACTTCCCAAATATCTAGATACGGTTGGGTTGTTCAGAGCAGGTCATTCAGAAACCAATCATTGAGCCTTTCTAACGGCACCTCTTCAAATAGCACCTGCGTCCCTCCCTTCTTTATTCCCTTCATTTCCCTCGAATTTTACCCTCCCGTGTTTCTTTCCTCTATGGTAAAGTTTCTTTTTTGTCACCGCATACGCCAAGAAACACGCTTTTATTTTACCGTTTTTGTTTTACTTTGACCACGGTAAACTCGAACAATAAAGCCGTAATGAAAAGGCTAGGAAGTAGTGTTTTTGAGCTTCCGGCCTTCATTGAGAACAATTGAGCTGTTAAAGTGACTGAAATCTTATTCATTTCCTTTTTTAATTCGCTTTACTAATAGATTACACTCTCTTCTTTCGGAAATACATACTATTCCGGCAATGACAGTTTGTCGGAAATTGCATACAATTCCTGCCAATCCTTTTCAGTCTGGAAGGAAAATCAAATTAAAACCATTTTCAATGCGACTAATCTAAATAAAGAACAATGGGTGTTTAGCTAACTTCTTTCCATAATTTTTATAGTTTCTTTGAGGCTGAATTCCATATCTTTTAAATTGATTTTGAATTGAAAAAATGTATTTTGTATGTGTTTTTTAGTTAAGAAATGTATTATTGATAAGTATAGCTAATAAAAAGTAAATAATTCATTAGTTTGATAATATATATCAAACTGAAACACTGTTTAGTTTTTTCGGTAAAAAATATGAAAAACAAAATTGGAGATGAATTTATTTATGTGCTGCTTGAAAACTACTTTCATAATAAGTATGTAATTCTTTATAGTTTTTACCATTGCAATTACATCTGCTGTATGCTTACTAATTATTTCTTATTCTTTCAGTACGTTTTTATTTGACTGTTTTTGTTCTACTTTACTTTGTAGACGTAATGAAAAATTAAAAAAGCAGTGATTTGTAATTTTCGGTAATGATTGAGAACAAATGTGTTGTTAAATTAATGGACATTTTATTCAATTACCTTTTTTACTCACACACTAATGCATTTTTCTTTCGAAATATTTGCATATTATTCGAACAATGATAGAAAATGCACGTAAACACTTACAGTTCTTTTAATTCTTCCACATTAATTTAGTTCTTGAAAAACATAGAAATCAACTTGCCTCCTCATTGTCAACATTTATTTACAAGCAGAATTAACAAAAAGTATTTCACTTACGAAGTATTGTTAGTCTAACTTCAAAAACCTGGTCGAAAAAACAATAGACAATCTTTGTGAAATCGTACCATATATTTAAGTAAACTCTCATCTATTCAATTAGAAAATGTATTATACAGGTTAACTTATATAGAGTTGTTAGAGAGCCGTGATAGGCTAATAGAAATTAGAGACAGAATTTTTCTTGAGCTTGCTCTCCGTCTCGATAGTGGTATTCTGTGAAATGTGAATAATTTTCGTATAGAGTCTTTAAATTTAAAGACATGTTGGGGAAATTTACGAACCTCGTAAAAAGTTTGAGGAAAGTAATTGTTAGAAAATTCAAATTTGTGTAAAGAGAAGCAAATGATTCCCACAGCAAAATTTAACTCTTTCGTGCCTAATTCTTAGTTCCCTAATTTTCCATACGTCATTTACTTATTGGTATATCTATTGTAGTAACTTCATAGTAGAATTATATAATACCTTGTGCTTGTAAGGTATGTGCTGATTTGAAATAGTTAAAGTTGTGCTAATAAATTTTAGATACCGATGGAATTTCCGATGCCTCATATATTGCATTCCTCGATAAGGAGAAGTTGTTTATTCTAACTGCAATATCTTGGATTTTAACAAAAGATAAACAATTGACTAAATTGTTAATTCAATTTGCAACGGAATTTATTCAGTTTAGTATCTTGCGTATTGTTATGAACTTCTGAGAAAAGAGATTAAGATAGTGCAACTAAATGCCAAAAGTGAGATATTCTAGAAATCCGCATTCAGCAAAGTCAAACATTCAAGCAAATTCAGGCGAATAAATGTTAAGTCCATAGTTCTCTTATTTAAAGCTATTCATGCAGTAACTTCATAAACGGTCCCTGGAGCAAAATACGAAAATCAATGACAACAGAGACCGATAAATATTCCATGGGAAAAAAATACAAAGACTAAAAACCTGTGATTAATTTGGAAGTTATCGGTTTTAAGGCGAAGAAAGGAAGATGAAGCGCGAATAATCATAGATTCGTCTTATCGGCTATTCTGGTCTTCTTGGCCTGGTCATTTCTTTGATTTATTTGTCCTCTAGGAAGAGAGTGAAGAAATAGATTGATTTTTTAGACCGAATAGAAGTACTGGAAACGAAAGTTGGGATCCTTTGAGCTGTGCCAATGATAGGCTGTTGAAACTGCGCCAGCAAGTTTCGTAAATCGTTGATTTTAAGAGCAAGTAGAGTTTCTTTCCCTGCTTCGAAACACAACTCTACTATAAAGTGCAATTTCATGTCTAAAGTGAAATAAAATTTTGCAACTATTTACTCTACAATTCTGTATTTCCTAGCTTACTCGTTAACGTGTATCATTTCCTCCTGTAAAAAGACTCATTTAACCATTTCTTTCTTCTTTTGTAATCGAAAATTTTCCTATTCTTTCGATGCAGCAGCTTTAGAAGTCTTACTCCGTCTTTGCAGAAAAATTATAAAACGATATTTTTGCCATCTTTGAGGCTTTTAGACAAATATATTGTAACGATTGACTCTCGGATTTCATATTTTCTCGTTTACGCAGTAACCTTAACAGAGTCACCCCCGTCCTGCCATGGCACTAGGGGACATTGAATGACAGTCGCTGCAATAGCTTGTGTACTGAGGTCGGAATTCTAGTAGCTATCACCGGCCACGACCCGACCTCTCCCGAAGGAGGCACGCACTATCACTGGTGGGGGATAACTCCACCCCCACCATTACTGTGCCCGGTGGCTTCTTTTCTGCCCCACCGGGGGTAATCGTTTAAGCAGTAAGGTGCGTCATTTCTAGCTGTAAAGAAAAATCTCATCTAACTAAAGCAGTTCTTTCTTTTTTTTCTTTTGGGATAGAAAATTTTCTTACAGTAGATCTATATGTAGAAGAAGAAAGTAATATTTGCTTTATCTTTACTGCTTGTAATAAAAATATTACAGCGATTTAATTTACAATTCTAAATCTTCTAACCCGTTTGTTTAGGGGCTTTACTTCAGTCTGAAGAAGGAAATTTCATTTGACTAAAAAGGTCTTTCCTGAAATTTTTATACTCCTTTAATGCAACAAAATTATTGGGATTAATCAGTTTAAATACAGAAGAATTCTAGCATAATATTCTGTTATATTTGCTGTTGTAGAAGAAAAATGTGTCCTTTGGAAAATGAATTCAAACTAAGCGAATGCTATAAAATCCAACTCTTCGTCAATATTTTCAGATACCAGAGAATTTTATCCATTAGTAGAGATAAATGTTAAAATATTTTGGATAATTAAGTTAGTTGAATATATTTTTGTTGAAAGTCTTCAAGTGCTTTAGATTTTGCAAAAGGCTGGACATTTCTGAAAGTATTCAAGAATTTTTTTATATAAATTTATCCTATTTCAATGTAAACATCCTCAATCTTATCATTTCTATTAGCATTTCAAAATTGCAACAAGCTTAAAAGTGTTTCAACATTTATTTACATATGCGAAGTGGTAAATGAGGATATCATTTTTATATGGGAGTCAAATAAAAAAATTTCTAACAAAGTGAGTAGCATTTTGGCACTTAAAATAATGAGAAATAATATATTTTTAATTTCTGAATAATCTCTGTTTCCAAATAATCTTTTATCGTTTAAAAAGTGTGTGATGAACACACATCTCGTTAACTAGATAGAAAATTGCTCTTCTGGTTATTTGGAACATCAATAAATACTTTATCTTTTAAATAAATCATAGTTTGAAAATCTTGTTTGAGATTTTCCATTAAATAACCCAGAATTCCTAAATTTTTAACCGATTCCTAAGTTTCTTTAATTTGTGAAGTGTACGGTTGCGTCTCCTGTCATTTACATATGATGAAACCAATCTTCTTGTACAGATATATATTTAAACGCAACAAATACTATTGAACAGCTAATTTAAGAACTAATAATTTATCCAAACTCCATCACATACTATCTGCTAACTTAAAGAAAATATTAATCATTTTGACGCAAGTATCAAAGTTTATACACTCATGTCTGTATATATTGGGTATAAAGATACTCCATATTTTCCTCTATGTTGTTGCAATTCATTTGTCTTACATCTAATGCATGTATTTTATTCAGCACAGGTTCATTTTCGTAATTATATTTCGTCCTTCATACCTTTATAACACAAAAATATTGTTTCACTTTATTTCTCCCTAAATTCACCTACATCTCTTTGAAGAAGAAAGGAACTTCTGGGTTCAACATATGGAGGTAAGGTGGTGTAAGTGTATGCCAATGACATCGACTGGCTGATATTGGATAATCCTTATAATGAAAAAAGTAGTGAGAATTCGATTCAAATGAGTAGGTTCGTACATGTACGTAGGTGCATAAAAAAGCATCTGTGTAACATTTTATCGAATAATTAAAAATTCATTAATGAAGATAATTAAATCATTTGAATGATATAGTTTATATAGTTGAAAGTCCATCGAAGCTAAAAAATTCTGCAATGCTCTATGAAAAATAGACAGAAAATCAGATATCTTATTATCTGAGATTTACTCACACGTAGGAAGGGTTTAAAATTTAATTAATTTAATGTAATTTTTCCGTGAAAAAGAAGAGTATTGCAGCATGTCTGATAGTGCAGTATGACGAAAATGGCATATTTTAGTGGACTGTTAATGCATATGACTCGATTATTCGATTCGTAAGTCGTAATTTCGAAGTGTGTTTGTGGGATTAAAATTAAAATAGTAGTCATTCTTACATGACATAAAATCTTCCAACCAAAACTGTCAAAACTTACTCAGAGTATTTTAAATTTTAAAAATTCCAATAATTAATGTTTTATTGCTATTAAATCTTGTACTTTATTCGAAAAAGGCAGAAATTTAGATATTCTATTGCATAAACAAACATATTTGACAAAGAGAAACAATTCCTCCTTCTACAAGGTACAGCATGATTTCGTCATCACTACTATAATTATATTCGCGTAAAATGATCCCCTGTCTTTTCTATAGACTCCTTTTTTCTTATTACTCTATTAATGCTATGTTTGTTTAGTATTGCTATTGATTGTTTAAAAGAAATTGTCAGAAATTCAGTATTTTCGTTACAGGAACAAAACATCAATATTCAATTAAAAGATACAATTCCTTTTCGATTATTGCTATATATTCCTTGACTGAAAGGTAGAGCACAATTTAAAGTTCACTGGTATAAATATATTCGCATAAACTGGTCCCTCTTTCTTTTCCATGGACTTTTTTTCTTATTATACCATTAATACAGTGTTGTTTTCTATACTGCTTTAAAGAATTATTCAAAATATAGTAGAAATTTAGTTTTTTCATTATATAAAATTACGAATATCTTATTAACAGAAACAATCCTTTCTCCATAGGTATTATGTAACGCTTGATTAAACGGGGAGAAAACATTTTCTTAATCAGTACTTTATACTCGCATAAACTGTACCTTCTCTCCTTTCTATGGAATTATGCCTTTCCTGTTAATCTGCCAATGCAATTTTTTAAATATTGATATTAATTATTTTTCAAATGAATTAATTTTGTTTCCTATATTGTTATTACAAAATACCAGAAATTCATTTTGTTCATTACATAAACAAAATTTCAATATTTTATTAACAGAAACAATTCCTTCCCTACGGTTATACTTACTAACACTCTACTGAAAGGAACAGAACAATTTCTTAATCACTACTGTAATTATATTCTCATAAACTGATCCTTCGTTCCTTTCTATGGAATAATTTTTCCAATTACACTGTCAATACAATGTTGTTAAATATTGATATTAATTATTATTCAGATTAATCATTGTTGTTTTCTATATTACTGTAGCAACAATAGCAGAAATTCAGTTTGTTCATTATATAAATAAAATAGTAATATTTAATTAACAGAAACAGTTCCTTCTCTACGGTTACTTTCTAACGCTTCATTGAAAGGAACAGAGCAATTTCTTAGTCACTACTGTAATTATATTGGCATAAACTGGTATTCTTTCCTTAGCATGGACTCTTCCTTTTCTCTCATTTCCATGCTCTCTTGCTAAATAATGCCTTATTTTGCTTAGAAGTGATTTGTAAGCAAGGTAAACGTTCACGACCCCGTTTAGGATACGAGCCATCTTCTCATTATAGTCGCAGCTGTTTCGTTACTGTTTTTATTATGGGATCCTCTATTCCGCTATTCATGCTACCTCTTACAGAACAGAAGCCTTAATAGGATAAAAACGCTTTCTTATGTTCGTAGTGGAATTTCTCTATTGCTTCTCTCTTTGCTTTCTTTAGATGACCGCTCTAGAAGTCGAAGAGAAATTTTTCTGCATTTCTTGCGGCAATTCGGTGGCTCTGCCTCTTTTTCCATCATTTTCTTTTGTCTTTCTGCTCTTCAATTCACTTTTATTTCAGGAATTTTTCAGTTGTATTTTCCCAAAAGGCTTTGGTTGCATGAATGGGTGGCTGGCTGTCTGGAAATATGTAGGAAACACTAAGTAAACGAGTGTGAAATGTAATGTTTAAAAGGTTCTGGAAAATATTGAAATGCAACGGCAGTATAGAATAAATCATATCAATAAAATTAAATTGATTACTTAGAATAGGTAAGAAATACTTAAAAAATTTCCGAAAACTGCAATATCTGTCCAACTGTCATTAAACATTTCTGCGAGGGTTGTAAATGAAGTAGTGGCAACATAAATAATAAAAAAATTATAATGAACTTAAAAGTAAAATTGCATTGCATTCCTTCAATATAATCAACAGCAAAGTTTTGTACCTTTTGCTAAATGTCGGAAGGCTATAGGATACCGTTGGCAAGGTGTTGTTTGTTGATGACAGTAACGAAGCGCCCTAACATTCACCATTTCTTCAGCATGCGCCATACCGTTTGATGATGAGACAAACTTTACTGATAATTCCCGGACAGTCCATCGACGGTCTATCGAAAGGAGACAACTCACAATGTCAATCTGATGTTGAGGAATGTACGGCTGACCTGTACGGTGCAAATCCGCAGTCTCATTCAGACCTACACGAAACGATTTGACCCATCGTGTGACCTTCCTATACGGTAACGCATTATCGCCACAGGCCTCACGTAATCCGTGATAAAATTCAGTTACATTTTGGCCATTGGTAACCTCGATTTTAATGAACAAACGCTGATCACCTATTGTCAACATGTTTTAGAGAGATAAAAATGATACTCTCTACTTCAACGACGCACAGCAAATACCCTTCTAACTGGATCGACTGTTTTACGCAATTTACACGTCGACAACAGTGCCACCTCGTGGCTTCCATATCCTGATTGCGCATGCCCGATCTTCTGCGACTTTCTGGACTATGTTGCCACTACTTTGTTTACAACCCTCGTAGGTGATTTTAAAATGCAGTAAAATCCGACCGCCAATAACAGACACTAGCTGGGTAATAACCCTCTAAACAGTTAGCTATTTTGATCTATTAGATTTATAATCTTAAAAATTTACTTTTAAAGTAAATTGCTGGATCTTTCTTTCATTTAATCATCAAGTGTCTGAAATCTTATGAATATTTTACCCATGGTAGTTTTAGTAATTATACAATTAAACATGAATTATATGCTTTAGAACTCAAAATGAGAAATGAAAAAAAAAACGGTTCAAGCACTTAGCGGGTGAAAATCATTAAGATTTCAGAATAAAAAGGGCTTGAAAATTTAATTTAAATGCAAATTTCATCAGTGAACATATTTAGAGAAAGAAACAAAAATAGAGAAATTACGAACACACATGTGATACTAAAACCAGATTTGAAACGAGGCTTATCATTTTCATTCACCAGGTTTACATAATAAAAAAGAAACTACACTATGATGACACAAATTTGTAAAGCTTTTTCATCGATTATTTTGGGGAATTTCAGAAGAACAGCGAATCTAATTTCTATGTGTAAATCCTTGATATAGGAATTCCTAACTGTAGCATAATTTTTAATGGTTAAAGAAACTACGCTATAATGACACAAATTTGTAAAAGATTTTCATCGATTATTTGAGGAAATTTCAGAAGAACTGACAAACAAATTTGTAAAGCATTTTCATCGATTATTTTGGAGAATTTCAGAAGTCACAGTCAATCTAATTTCTATATCGAACTCCCTGAAATTGGAATTCCTAACTGTAGCATAATTTTTTAATGCATAAAGTGTGTATTGACAACATTTTGTATTTTGGTAAAAATACAAATAAAAAGAATATAATTTATAATGAAGACCAGTGTGGATTAATCTATAAAGTTTGAAACAGAAAAATATATTCCTAATTAAATTCATTTTTTGTTACAGAGTCTTGCAATACAAAACTAATTGTATTACTGTTATTGAATACAGGGCGTATTAAGATTGAACATACTTTTAATTTGTATTACATAATCAATAATTCACGCTTATAATAATTCCTAACTGAAGTTAAGTAATATAATAATTACACACATCTCCAAAAAAATACTTTTCAGAAATTGCACTTCTTGATAGAATTATTCTAATCTGTTAGTAAGACGGATAGATAACTTTGGATCCACTTCATGTGTATTTATTGGATCTCACCCAGATCTATTTGTTTTGTAGGGACGTCTGAAAGCAATATTTGTGTTCTAAAACATAACAATCAATCGAACAAATTAGAACGGCTGTTGAAGGAGCATGCTTCAAAATATTAATTGCTATATTTAACAACGTTTCAAACTCCTAGTAACATAAAGATATTTCATAATATTTTAAGTCATTGTTCAATATTCGCAATATTTTTTAACATTTAACACCACACCGCCGTCTCTAGAGCTCATACGGCTCCTATCTGGTTTGGTATAGATGTAGGTGTAGTTAATGGAATTGCAAAAATAAAATAAAATAAGTTACAACATTCGCATAAACAGGAAAAGAAAAAATACAAAATTGATTATTACACATCAAATTGACAACAAAAAGAAGAGAAAGTACACAATTTCTTGTTCACCAGCATATAATTAAGAAATTGTGTATTTTCCTTTATTTTTGTTAAAATATCGAAACAATACTGTTAAGGGTCTTTTTTGTGCATTGTGGATTCCATCAGACGCGTTATCAGTAGTGGTAGGCAAATAATGACCATCAGATAGAGCTCAGTGCTTCCGATAAATGACAGAATTCTACGTTCGTAATATCAATTTGAGTTACGAAACTTTTGATCTATACTATTAACTGTCTACATAATAGTTATTCAAAAAGTGTATTCTTTTTTAAGGTACACTGTAATAGTAAATAGCATTACACTCTCTTCGGAAAAGAATAATAATAAGCTATAGTATTATTAGAAAGGCTCTTTAAAAGTCAGAAAGTGAATATTAACCTAGTTTTAATTGAAATACACTAACGAGTTTAACTAATTATTCCACTTACTCAATATATTCTTGATAATATTTTTCCTCTAAACCTAAACAATAACCTTGTTAATTTTCAACAAAAACCAGCCCATTTTATTTGAGAATTATGAAACTTTAAATCCGAGAATGTGTTAAGCATACTTAATGTTATATTTTAAGAAAGTTCGCTCAGTTTATAAATCTATGTTTCTTTTTGAGATAAATTAAGTGCTAACAAAACAAACTCTTTACATTTATCTTTATTTTCTAATGCATTTAAATTCGGAAAGAAATCTTTAAGTTTACTCTCTCTAAAAAGCAGGCACGCAATCTCATGCTTGCATTTGAGAAATGGAATTTCAGGGGAGAGAACTATCAGGCGAGAGAGAATCAGATGTGGAACCTCGGATGAGAAATGTAAATGAATTGGTTAAGTGTTCCGTGGCGTGCATATTTTGGCACCTTTCAAAATCTTGTACACGGAATTTCCTACACACCAAACATTAATGTTCAATAACATTCTCACTTTTTAAATATAATTATAAGAAATTTTATTCACTGCTTATTTTGAGTTTACCCGCAAATATTAGAGAAGTAATAATTTGTTCATGATGTTAATCGTATGTGTTATGTCTTTCAAATACAATGAATTTGGCTCCAAATAGACCTTAGGATCATATGGTACAAGGAACTTCTTTGGTAAAACATGTACAAAAAATATACTACGAAGAAAAGGCGCATATTTCGGAACCTTTCAAAATCAAGTACACGGAATTCAATACATACCAAATATTACTGTTCAATAACATTTTGATTCCCCTTTTAAATATAATTATAGAGATTTTACTTAATTTATTTTGAGTTTACCAGCAGATATAAGAGAAGTAAAAATTTGTTCATGATGTGAATCACATCTGTAATGTCTTTTAAATACAGTATATTTGCCTAAAAATATACCGTAGACACATTTCGTCCAAATTTTTTCTATGGCTAAGGAAGTGCAAAAAATATATTACCGAATAAAGACTCAAATGTAATAGTGGTACCAAAAATACGCTACTCAGAAATGGCGCAACTAGAATGAGGCCACGAAAAACATACCAACAGACTTAAAAAATGGAAGCCTTTCAGGAGCACTTTTGTTGAACGCTTTAACTTTTGGAATTGTAAAAATTACAAAAGTCTCTTCATAATAGCATAAATGTATGAAATAAGGCTTATCTTGGAAATAAGTTACAGATATGATGATTCTCGAGCTGTGTCTTGAATTTAACTTTTCTGGTAGAAATAAATGTCATATAGGAATCTTTAACAAACCGCATCATTAAAAGACATCTATGTTGACGATTTTGGTTTATTAAAAGCCCATTGGCGAAAGACATGGTCGAACATGTGAAGAGGTTCACAAACTCTTACACTTCATCGAGCCGCCATAACAGATGAGATAAATAAAACATCCATAATCATGAGTAAATTAGAATGTGTGTGTTTAGCGTGCAAAATAAATTAATACGTACTTAATTAACAAATATAAATGGTCGGTTTAATTGCCTGTTGTTCCAAAGTCTTAAAGTGAATAAAAGTTAACGAGCAAAAATTATTAGCTCCTTAGATCATTATTTCACTGCTTTAAAGAGAAACAACTGCTTCTAATTTTTATATAAATGTAGCTCTTTCTAAATAGCAAATACTATACAAATGAAATTTTTAATCACAAAAAAAGAGTTAGGTTTAAATTCATTATTTATAAATTCTGTAGAAAAACTATCAACGCCCTCTATTTGTTTCGCATAAATGGAAATACTTAAATTTACATTTTGCAATATATAAATTAAATAAATGAATTATGACTATTTCAAACATAATCTTTAGATTTCGGTTAAGAAATATGGAAAATTCTCTTTAAAGACAGGGATCTTAGTGGAGAATCATTAGCTCTTTCCCCTATTCCAAGTTATTAGAATATAAAACTGTGTTCGCTTTGTTCTTGTCATATCTCATTAACAATCATCACATCCATGCTATGATAGAGTAGAACAAAGGAATAATAAATATGCAGGGTGATTAGAAATCCTAGGGAGTTTAATTCTCTTTATTATTATAAAAATTTATAAAATGTATAGAAAACATGAAAGCTGCTTAATTTGGAAAACTTTTTTTCATTCTTTCTTCGTATTATATTTATGGTGCATATTTAAAAATACAAACATCTTTCTCTAACAGAGTATGAGCTATAGAGTAAAGCTTTAATATATTTTTTTCTATCTGAATAATTAGCTTTTAAGATTTATATCATCACAATACACCAAATGTTATAATAATAATTTGACATTCTAAAAGGATTAGACATACATATGAAATTAATATAGTGGTATGGTGGTAATAAAAATACGTTTCCATTTAATATAGGCTTTTAAAAGAAGGAATCATATACGCTATTCACAAAAGCGAAGGAAATAACTTCCTGTATTCTGATGTCGCTTGTCGTGCACAGGATTCATATGTACTATTTTATAGGAAAAGACCTCGAATAAAAATCCTTATGCATAAAATTTTCATAAGGGATCGCTTACATATTAACGTTTCAAATTGAAGTTGTAGTCAGGAATGTCTGTTTTTTGTATCATAAGTAAATCGAAACACCTGAAATTATTCAAATCATAAACTCTTATGTATGCTCTATTCTTATTTTTGGAGATACTCTGAGTTTTATATTACAATGAGGGTATCATCTCCATAAGTAAACTTAAGACTAAAATACCTGAAAAATAAACGGATATCTTCAAGAGAGTTAGAATACAGCCATAAATATTGTTAAGAATGAGCGAAAAAATTTTTACGTAAACGTCTTTTCGAATTACATGCATTACATTAAGTCGAAGATATTCCTAAATTATTCCTACGTATTTTTACACATTCATATATTACAATAAAATTACTATAAACAAAAAAGTACATTCTTCATGTTCGACATAATTAATAATGCATGCAAATATGATTGTGAAAACACTTTTAAACTTACTTTCTGAGATATTAATAAGTGGTAAAAGGCTCATTTAAAATATTAACAAAAACTGAAATATTTAAATGAAAGTTCAAAGCAAAATATTTTTGCAAAATTCACTCTGAAAGTTATAAATAACTTTGATTAATTTGCAGACAAAGTATAGAGCGATAATTGAAGGTGGGGGTGGTTCTATTTTAAATTTTATAGATAAATTTTCTTAGAATGTTCCTTAAAGGTATTTTTAGATATCAAAGGATGGTTTATTTTCTCTCTTCTATTTGCTATATAAAATAATTAAGAAACTAATAAAAAAATTCTATATGCAGTAGATTTCTTTTGGAAAGTATCTTATACTATGTAGTTACAATACCATGTACACATACCAGATTTTTTTCTTTTTCTTTTCCTAATGAATTTCATGCATATAAAGCTTTTCATTACATAAAACATGCAAGTTGGGAATTGATATCTATCGGAATTTTACGCTTTCCCTTAGAGCTTCTATGAATAAATATTCAATCCTGTATAGGAAAAAAAGTTGAAAAATTAGTAATAAAAGATAATGCATGTGCATTTTCTCGTCATTTTCCTCCTTTATAACTCTGTGACAGCTCCTTTTATGGTTACCCAAAAATGCCTTTTCCCAGCAATGCTTCTGAACTCACTTCTAATATGAAAGAAGTTTCTTTCGAAAATCCTTTATATACCTTTTTTCCCATCCTAATATTCTCCCTCAGAACTCTTATACATTTTGAAAAAGGTTCCCCTTCCTCTTAGATCGAGTCGTCTTCCACGCAAGACGAATCGATAGCCGCTGGCAAAAGATGGATTTAATCTTGCTTGTGACGAAATGGAGACAGAAGGGATGAGTATTCTTGATCGCTCAACTTTAATCACAGGTTTCTCTACATTTCTTCTGCAATTCTGCACAGAGACTACGTTCAGTCTATATGCAATATTGTAGGCTTATTGATACATTTTATCAGTGGACTATAACCAATGGAAAATGAAAGACTGATTTTGCTCAATAATTTTGATTTTGTTGAATTATTTTGGTAATTTTGAATAATTCTTGATTTTAAAACTAGCGTCATGTACTGATCAGAAAGCATTCCTAATTTTTAAACTTTCAACACAGATTCTTCTAGGTTTGTAATCTTTTTCATTTCCTTCTAGGCGAAATGCATGAAACGAAAAATAAAGAGCAAAGTTTATTCTATTAAATAATTCTTGACTGTTGGAATGTTTCTCTCATTTTTTTAAAACTTTCCTTCTGACTTCTTATCAGAATCTCAGTTCAAAGCGAGCGAAGTAATCGATACAATTGTTAATATTGGATTTAGTTTTGCTCCTGACGAAATGGAAACCGAAGAGAAGAGTATTCTTGATTGCTCAACTTTAGTCACAGGTTTCTCTACATTTCTTCTACAATTCCGTACAGAGACTATGTTCAGTCTGTATGCAGGACTGTAGGTTTAATTATGCTTTTTATCAGTTGACTATAACCAAAGAAAGGTGAGAGACAGATTTTGCTCAATAATTTTGATTTTTAAAAATTATTTTGATGATTTTGAATATTTCTTGATATTGAAACTACTATCACTTATTGTTCCGGTGGGATCTGCAAAAGGATCTAGCTTAAGACACAGTTTCTTCTAGATTTCTGGTAAGAGACTAAGTTTAATTGTTACTAAAGCCTCAAGATTCTGATGTATTTGGTTCTCACTCCGAAATCGAAAGGCATCAAACGAAAAATGAAGAGAAAATCTTTTTTATTAAATAATTATTGATTAATTGAATTATTCTCACATTTCATCTAGATTTCTGATAAGAATCTGAATTCAAAGTGCGTGAAGTAATCAATGCATTTATCAATATTGGATTTAATTTTGCACCTGTCGAAATAAAAAGAGACGGTATAAGTACTCCTCATTGATTCAGTTTAATCAAAGATTCTTCTAGTTTTTTCTTTTGTTTCTGAATAAAAACCTTTTTTTTGGATTAAACGTAGGATTGTTGATTTTCTGATTTGTTTTAGCTTTAATGCATCACAGTGTGCTTCAGGAAATGGAGAGTTTATTCGATTAAATAATTCTTGATCTTGAATATCATTCTCATGTTCAGTTATTTTGCATGTACTTGGTTGAATTTGCTTAAAATACTTTAATTAGATTTTGTGATTCATTTCATCTCGAGAGTATTATTGAGCTAATCAACCAAAAAATAGCAAATTTACATTCCATTAAACAATAATTATTCTTTCGAATGATGCCTGATTGATAAAATTACGCTCACATTCAGTAACTTTCCATCTAGATTTCTGAGAAGAGTTCTTCCTATGAGCACAAGATGCTCTAGAATATTCATACGTTTTCTTTACGATGTTGTGCGGCGTTCAGAATATAGTTGCAACATCGTGGAGATATCGTAAAATATCATGCGCTAATAGGGTTAGTTCAATTTAAGCAAAATAATCAGTCAGTGATTAATTCCCTTTCCTTACACCAGAAAAAAAATTGCAGAGAAAAATCTGGAATAAAATCAATAAAATTAGAAAACTCTGTAAGCAACGACTGAAATCTTACAGTATTTTACACATCTGGATTATTATCAATTATTGAACGAATCGGAATAATGTAAAACGTTTGTATGATTTAATTTATCATACGTGCAAATGATAAATGAAAGATATGTATGTTTTAAATTTTCCTTCAGAAAATGTGAAATTTCAATTTAACTTTAAAATAAAATATCAGTATATAAATATAATATATATATATATATATATATATATATATATATATATATATTTAATTATATGAGATAAAATATATGCTTTACACTAATGCAGTTTGTTCCAAAAGTTCGGTTACTATGATAACTTCAAGGGTATGTTAGGCAAGAAGACATTTTTGCAATAGAATGTGGGGTCACAAACGCAAAGGTGAGGGGGTCTTTACTAGTTACTTAAGTAAAAGAGAAAGATAAACCAGTTAATAAAATACAAATTTACAATAATACAACAACCAAGTTAAATTAATAACAAGATTGCAAGTCCTAGATAGTATGACAGATACGATAATGGTATGTAGGAAGCAGTGTCATCAACAAACTTTGGAGTACTTAAAGCAAGAGCTCAAATAACTTGACTTATGAAACGATACACACTTCACATGTTTTTATTCCTGCAATTGGGTTTGTTGTGCTATTGTAAATTAATATTCCGTTAAATCATGTCATACATCTTGTCTGGTGTATCCTTGTCTTTTACTTAATTCACTGACAAAGAGTAGCAACACCCTTTGGCACTTCGTACCCCATGTTCTATTACGAAAATGGCTTGATTCTGTATGCCTGACTTACCCTTAAAGTTTGCACACTGCCTTTTGGGACACCATGTATAAATATAAATGATATATTTGTAATAAAATTTTTGAGGGTATATGGTATGGAAGCCATTTAGAAAATATTTATAAGTAGAATTATATAGCTCTGATTTGCATAATATCCCAGTAATCATTTCACGATAACTGCATGTAACTTTTATACTTCCTAAATTACTGCAGCGAAGTTATAATTCGTATTGTTAACAATATACGAATAATTTGTGAAACGAAAAATAAATTGCATTAGTTTATAGATAATTAAAGAAAACGCGTGTATTACCTTATATTTTGTCTAGACAATAAAACACAGTGTCTCAATTATGTAAAAAAGAATTATACACACGATCTAAGTAATAATTTGTAAGAAAACTTTACAATTCTTATAGAAACTCTTACGCAAGCTTGCTATTTAGATTTGTATTTGGATAAAGAATTTGTATTAACTTGCCCAAGATATCTTTCTGAAACTAATATGACTAAAACATGTGTCAAAAATACTATGGCTTAATTGTATTTTCAGATCAAAGTCTCATATTCAAATTAATTAAATACTTTAGTTTGTTATTATCGCTTAAGTGATATTTTTTCTTTAAGCAAAAATCAGGTCTTAAATAAAGAACTAAGAATTTCTTGTCTAGACAGCAGACTGGAAATTAATGAGGTTCATATTTCAATCTTTCATCTGGTGAATTTATTCATGTTTTTACGGTTTGTCGATTACTTAGCAGTGATTGTTAAAATATTAATTTTCAAATGCAATTAGCTTCAAAAAGATTGCATATGGAATTTTTTTTGAGAAAGATCCATAATTTATCTAGAAAAAAGAGTTTGGAAATAATGAAATTTTGTACAAAATTTCTAAATTTAATAGCATTAATAATTTTTTCCTGAATAACTGAAGCTTTTACGAATATTATAAATTCTTTAGATTTTTATAAGCAAAATTCTGTAAGAATATAAAACGCTTGGTAAACGCTTCTGTAAAAATATAATACTCTTTCATTTTACGATTTATACTATATATATAATGATTCAGTTGTTGTAGTCGTTCTAGTAAGGAACAAGGCCGGGCAAATAATTACTTTTCATCTATTATCAAAATATTTAAGTAAATTTCAGGAGAGTGGCTGACATACTTGCATCTCAGTTTAGGTTTTCAAGTCAAAAGCGAACATAAAATCCCTGCATTTTCTCATGTAAGGGATTAACATATAGACACGTGATCAAAGTGAAGGGAATAATAGCTATTTTTAGTAAATTACGTAAGTGTTTTAGGGAAAAGTATGGCGCCAACAAGTCGCTGATCTTGCGATTTATGTTGACTCGTGGAATCGATTAAAATATTATTTTAGTAATAAATATGCCAAAGCGCGAGATTTAATATACCTCCAGGGCGGGAAATAAAACGAAACTGGAGTTCAAGAAAAGTGATTTTGGGATAAATTATGATTTTAAAATATATAATATTAGAATTTAAAGCAAAATTAAGTGAGATTATTACAATTTCCCCCTTCCGCAAGACGCGTGTGTGCGACAGGGTCCTTGACACACACCCATATCTTACAGGGATGACCAAGTAGGAAATTAAAATTTAAAATATAATTGTTATAGAATTGTCCCTTCACTTTGTTATAACATGAAAATAATTTCCAACGAGGAGCCAATAAATGTGTAAAAATAGATATATAAAACAATAATTAATGGTATGAAACTATTTACGTAAAACATGAATAAAACAAAAATAAAACTTAAAATACAAAATTCTTGAAAATTGATCTTCAGATGGCACAGTTCTTTGATACTGATGGCACAGTTTTGAAGATCTAGACTACCCTAAATAGGAATGTTCAATACGATGTCTATCAAAAGTTCACAAATTTAAAATTATCAATATAGTAAAACTGAACACTAAAATAGGAGTATCAGCATATAAGGTTCAAAATATTGTTATATTATAAAACACGAACAATGAAACAAATTATATAAAAAGTGTAAGTTTGTTTGTGTATATTGATATTTTAAAAGTTGTGAATTTTTGATAGACATCGTATTGAACATTCCTATTTACGGTAGTCTAGATCTTCAAAACTGTGCCATCAGTATCAAAGAACTGTTTCATCTGAAGATCTATTTTCAAGAATTTTGTATTTTAAGTATTATTTTTGTTTTATTCATGTTTTACGTAAATAGATTCATACCATTAATTATTGTTTTATATATCTATTTTTACACATTTATTGGCTCCTCGTTGGAAATTATTTTCATGTTATAACAAAGTGAAGAGAAAATTCTATAACAATTATATTTTAAATTTTAATTTCCTACTTGGGCATCCCTGTAAGATATGGGTGTGTGTCAAGGACCCTGTCGCACACACGGGTCTTGCGGAAGGGGGAAATTGTAATAATCTCACATAATTTTGCTTTAAATTCTAATATTATATATTTTAAAATATCAATATAGTAAAACTGAACACTAAAATAGGAGTATCAACATATAAGGTTCAAAATATTGTTATAATATAAAACACGAACAATGAAACAAATTATATAAAAAGTGTAAGTTTGTGTATAAAAAAAATCTGTACTGTATCGTTTTTCAGTACATTAAACTTAGTGACTTTGGGTTTGCAGAATCCCATTCAGCCACTAAGGACAAAGGTAATAATCCAATTCCCTCCCTACTTCCATCCAGGAGTACTCGCTTCTTCAAAGGTAAAAACAGAGTATTCAGGATGAAACCAGGAAGAAAAGTGAACCGAGTTGGGAGGTTGACCCTGTCTCGCAAATCATAAGACTACTTGTTGTATTTCTTATTGCGAAAACATTTCACAACAACACCGAGGAAAAACAAAAACATTTAGAATGGAAACAGCCGGTCAACCTAACAAAGGGAAACAAAAAGAGGGATTTTTTTATGTGTAGAGATACTTTTTATTCGTGACTCAGTTTTAATTCTTCAGGAGGATAATAAGTTCTCAATTTTAAGGCATGAACGATTTCAGCAGGTTTTTCCGTTAAAGCATTTTTTTTAACTAAAGTAGTTAAAGTTTTTTAGTAATTTACGTAAGTTTAGGGAAAAGTATGGTACCAACAAGTCGCTGATTTCCCGATTTATGTTCGCGCGTTGAAACTATTAAAATATTCTTTTAGTAATAAATATGCCAAAACGTGAGATTTACTAAACCTCCAGAGCGGAAAAAACTGGAGTTTAAGAAAAGTGAATTTGGAATACATTAAGATTTTAAAATATATAATATTAGAATTTAAAGTGAGATTATTACATATATATATATATATAATTTACTGTTTATACTGCATGTTTACATAATTCTTTGGCTTCATTTATTCTTATTTAGTTATTAATTGCGTTTGAAATTATTTTGAAGTTATTTTGACAGATAAACTTCTGTGTATGGTGTTGTATCGTGTGGTTTCTGAGTATTCAAATTTGAGCACACAAATTAACATCTTCTCTCTATACACACATATTTGTGATTAAAAAGGACTTCGACAATTTTTAAGGGTATGTAGAACAAGGGGCATGAAAAACATATATGGCTGGTTAAAGGATGCTTTTTGGCCTAGAGTGATTCTTGCATCAGGAACCATTATGGCAAACTGTAATTAAAGTCGTTTCAGCATTTCTGTAGTTACTACTACAGAAATGCTGAAATGACAGAAGTGCATTTATTGTATGGGAAAGTTAATGGAAACAGGAGAGCAGCGATGCGTTTCTATCACAAAAGATTTCCAAGGAGAAGCGTGTTCCACCATAAGTTGTTGGCATGTTTACACAAATCTTTGCTTAAAGCTGGATGTCTCAGAATCAGCACCAGATTTAGCTGGACAGTCGTGGGCAGTTCTGCACACACACACATTATGCTTAAATTATTTAGTAAACCTGGCTCTTAAGTTACTTTTACGTTCAGTCTTTTTTTCATTGTCCTTGCACCGCAAGCAAACAACTCTATGTATTTATGTATTGTGCAAGCTAGTGAACTGAGCGCTATTGAAAGTGCTGTTACTAATATCTATTAGTGATCTGCTATTAGCCTGTGTTGTCCATTTATACAAGTGCTGTTTAGTTTTGTTAACTGTGCTTGGTGTTTTGCTGGAAACTTCGCGGAATAAAGACGGTTTGTTTATCCTGCTTGTTGGTCTACATTCACATACAAGGACGAATTTTGTAACACTATAATGTTTTATGAGATGTAAGTTTCATGTAAACTATAAAATGCAAAGAAAGAGCTTTTAGAATTACCATTTTCATTTATAACGATGTACTGAATTTCAAATATTATTCAAATAATTTTAACCTTTAGGCTACGGGGACTTACATCAAAAGAACTGCACGACATGACCAATATTCTTTATCAGTATATGAAGTGAAAGCCAGGATGATTAGAATGCTACTTATATAATTTTGATTTCTGTATTTCCATAAACGCGGATTTCACTACTATGACTGAAACTAAATAATTGATTGAAGATTCCAATTATCAGTTTTTCCATTAAAATGTTACAGCAGCTATGCTATGCAGTATTGATTATTGTAATTCTGATTATATAAATATATGTATCAAATACCTGGAAAGTATTTGAATTATAAGTTAAGGGCATCCATTAAAATTCTAAAGTAAAATTCAAGAAATTAAACAAACCCTTATATAAGTGAATAAATAAAATTTTATAATCAAAGAAAATGGAAAGTCTAGACCATAAACAAACTTTCTACAGCTGAAAATGCATTGACATTATTAGGACGGATTCTCAGAGTAAATAATTGTTTAAGAAACAAGCTTTTCTCTTATGCGGTAGCAAGAAACTGCAAAGTGAAAAAAAATGTCCCAACATGAATAGAATCGGAATAGATTTTAAAATATTCAAAATTGTCATCCGCAATATAAATTATAAACATATCTAGAAATTACATGCATGCAATCGATAATGGGGTTGTTTAAATCTATAAAATGACTGAGATCACTATTCAGCATAAAATTGGAAAAACATTTTTAATTAATTACAATTTTTTTATATTCACACGAAAATTGATAATAAAATCATTAGCAGCAGAAAACTGCAAATTAAAAAAAAAATCAAAAATGTTCTAAAATGAATCGAAGCGCATAGCAGCCAAACTTTAAAATACTCAAAATTGTAAACCGCAATATAAACATATCTAGAAATTGCATACATGCAATCCACAATGACCTTGTTTAAATCTATAAAAGGTCTGAGATCATTATTCAGAATACAATTGAAAAACATTTTTAATTAATTACAAAATTTTTATATTGATACGAATATTTAAAATTATTAATAATATAATTAGCACAGTTTTAACCAAGAAACAAAGCTAAAACATCAATTTGTAAATAATTAAAACCAATTCAGATCAATTACCGAAAGGAAAAGTAAAGAAGCCTAACTAGTACTGCCATTTCTTTTAAAAAAAATAAAACAACTAAATGTTGTAAAGGGTGTAAAAATACATGACTTTTAATTTTTTTTTATTTACATCCTCTTCGTTAACCTTTAATGAACTGACAATAGGAGATTAATGTAAGTTATAAAATGTTAAGTAAAAATTATTTTTGATGGAATTTACAAATTTTCTTTAGACGAATATTTGTAAATAGTAAGAGAAAGTCGGATAAGATGGTGACCTTAAGCTTTGGGGATTTTTCCTGACCTCAATATTCGTTGCTGGAGGATTATTTTTTCGACAAAATCTTCTTCAACTCTTTATTTTAAATTTATATTTTTTAAAAAAAATTATGTTTAAATTTGAGACCATAAAATTTCATTTTAGATAAAAAAAAAAGTCAATTTCGTCATCTTACATGACTGTGCAGGTAAGATGACGAATTCCTAATTTGCATAAACGTGAAAGTGAATATATGCTGCTGCAAACGCTTAATCGAAAAATTCGGACACTGATATTCTATATTATTATATGAATATCAATCAATATTTTAATTCATATATTAATATCAATTAATATTTTAATTAATATATTAATATCAATTAATATATACATTTGAGATTCAAACCTTAAGAAATGAAATCAATTACAAAAATCGCATCGTCATGGGTTTGAATTTTGTCTTAGCCAGTACAGGTGGAATGGAGCCAGAGCTTGCACATGAACACTGGAATCCCAATTCCGTGTTTCCTTACTCACTGGAAATGAAGCATTCATCATTATCGAGGACCTTCGGGTCCACATTGTCATTAGCGTCAACATAAGGAAATTTAAATGAATGAAGTGAGTCTTCAGATTCAGAGCATTAGAAGTCGAGGTGTTACTTAGCTAATTTCTTCTTTTTTGTAGAATTTTTAGAAAGTTTGTTGCGTTTCAGCCTTGTTCAGCTGCCAAAGTTTTCGTTTACCTTCTTTTCCCCCTATCTCCTTTTTAATGAGATGCTCATTTTTCCCTGGAGTGCCAGTGAGTTGCAGGAAGGTAGCACGACGAGCTCCTCAATCAGCGTGTAGAGGTTCTCCATCTTACCCTCCACCCAATTCGTCATCTGACCCGAATTCGCCTTTTTATTTCAAAAAAACAGTGAAGAATATCAGCTCATCAGAAAAATTAAAATAGTACATCATTGAACGCGTTTTGATTAGCTCTTTGCGAATATCATATGTAAAAATAAAAAAATATTTACTTCGTGAACGCTATCCCTTACCAAGCAACAACCAAAAATTGCATAAAAACAAATGAAAAACACATTATTGCGTACTGTAAATCACACTAATAACGGAGTGAAATATTTTGGTGTGACACGGTTAGCTGGTTGCTAGAGGTCTCTGATGATGCAGGATCAGGGCTGCCATCTAGTGTAATTTTCGAGAAAAGTCCAATTCGTCATCTTAGACTCTTCGTCGTGACTTTCCCCTACTTATATATTTCAGCTTATAATTTAGCTAATTATCTACATTAATATTAATTTTAACTTTCAACAGAGGTAACAAACTTGTAGGAGAGGTAAGGAGCACCCAGACAACTTGGAATCACGTGGCAATACAGGATCAGAAATGACTTGTGTTTGCCGTAGTGTGCAAAGACCATGAAATTAAAATACATTAAGATATCGAAACATAGTTGGAAGAAAGTGTTGGAAGTAATGTTCCCGAGTTGTAATACAGGCCTCACATCTCCACTTCAGGGAATTCTAAATGATTTGGAAGTGTCCGGACTCGTCTCAGACTTCTCCAGCAACCAGTTCCTTATCGATTTCAACGGGGTTATTAGCTCTAGTTTCGCTCCAAAACGTGGCGTTAATATAACCAAACTAAACTTAAACGGGGTATCAAAGGGTGTATTTGATGGCATATCAGAGAACCAATGTTCTGATATGCCACCGAAATGAGCAATCATTGTATGATAGGTCCGGAGCCAAATTTGGCGTTTAAGTAGTGACGAATGTTACGGCTACAATTATTTTATTATGGGTGAGGCATTCAGCGTGCTGGAACACTTATGAAGAAAGCTGTTCGTCATCCAAAAGTTATGGTAAGAAGATCACCAGAAATACCAAGCAGTTGCTACCAGTGAGGCAAAAAGACAAGTATGGTCCAATTGGGTGGAGTCTACAATACCTGTCCAAAAACGTAAACGGCTGTGTTATGTACGATATGACTATGGGGACTCGCTTAGGACTGGAGCTCCCGTCTAACTTCATCTTCAGCGCCAGGAAAACATTTCCGGCGGCCCTCCATCGCTATGCTGGGTGCACCCTACCCTTCTGTGAGTTTGTTATCTTGGTCCTGAAGTCCCCACTGTATATTTACATGTATACAAGGAGCTACAGAAAAGCGCGTACACCACTTAAATAAGTATAAAATTTATCAATACATTGATAAATAATTACACATAGGAATGTTTCATAAATCAAATAAATTTATGAAAAGTAGAAATTCATAAAATGGAAACTTTCGAATTTCTGACTGTTATTGAGCAGCCTTTACTGATAAAATAGACCGAAGAATTTAGAAAATGGTGCTAAAAATGCATATATGTATATATCTGCTGCGATGTTATAAATAGAGGATAAAGTTAATATATCAGTTCGTTTTCCTTAAAATATTATAACAAGACTCCAACAGAGCTGAGTAATATATTTGTCCCATAATGGGAAGGGAGAGAATAACCTTCCTGCCCAATTCTCTGAAAGGAGAACTAGCGATTAAACAAGAACGGTCAACTTAATTACTCGAATTTTATCCTTCACCCCTCGAATAGGGAAGTGAAACAGTGCCTTCAACTGTGAGTTTTAAACTTGGCGAGACATGTCTAAAATTGTCGCCTCAACTAAAGTGGGACTTCGTCCGAGGAAAACTAATCGTAGAGTTGAACATTTTGAAAGATATTTTCAGCTCTTTGTTTCGAGATCTTGTGTTACTGAAGTGTAACACTGACACCAGTAATTAATCCCTTAGTGGGCATTTGTCGTGAGCCACTTGCTTTGGAAGATTGGATAACTAAGGTTTCACGAATGAAATGCATGCATTTAAATGGGATCCCGCACGAAAATTTAAATACAGTTTTCGTGTATTTTCCTTTAATAAGAATACAATGCTTGTATTAATGAAAGACTGCGAAATCTGAAAAGGCATTGTGGAGCGGATTTAATTCGGTTGTTTCATTACCAGGTTTCAAGACAGAGTATAATTAATTGCAAAGTCTTATTAATTGCTTTCATGTTTGACATATTGCTCTAGGCATCTATAATTAGAAAGGTTTAAAATACATTTAATACTATATATTTCAAAACTAAACAATGTTCATGAAAACGTTTCACGATGAATTTTTTAATTTGTAAATTTTTGAAATTTTTATACATTTATTATTTTTTATTTACATACAAGAACCAGATTGATAATTCTCATAAAAACATTAGAAATAAAAAAAATATTTCGACATATTACATAATTAATAAATAGTATACGTTTCTTTTAAATATCTGTTGGGAAATAAACTTGAAATTTTGGACCGTCTTTCACTGTATTCAAAAGATTAACAGCTGCTCTTTCTTTCTGGACCAAAACCGGTTACGTAAAGCTAGAAGGGAAAATTTTATAATTGCTTTAATGGAATCATTTAAAACTTTTAATGACATATAATGATAATAGTAGCTATTCTTATTATTTAACACTATTAACATTTCTTATGATTATTTAGCTGATTAAAAATTAAATTATGACTATAATTCATGTATCATATGAATAAAAAAGTATTTAATGCTTAAAAATGATTAATATTTTAATAAAAGATGTTTATAATTTTTTAATTTAATTAAATATTAATTTCAAAAATATTTTGAAAAAAGAAAAGAAAAGAAAGAAAAGAAAGCGGACGCGGAATCGAACCCTGCGCAAAAAGGTTCCATGCGAGTTCTGTACTAACCAAGCTATTCGCACTTCAGCAACGGTCGCAACTTACTGGTATGTAATCTGTATCAAAACTTTGATGGTTATTTTCTCTGAATTTGCTGGCCATTGCGCTTTAACATTTTAATGGATGAATTCCTAAAGGTATACTATTAATATACTAAGTGTCATCCCGAACTGAATTTCCCAAGTCTTGCCTTCCCCTTGTCAGAGAACTTTAAAGTATGTAAAGTCTATTAAACAGTTATAATATTTGTTAAATACAGTAATCCATGCAAATAAGCAGAATATATGATTCTTTTTCATAAGAGCAGACAAAAATAGAACAGGAAACATTGTTAATGGATGAACACCTTAAAGGTATACTATTAATCTACCAAGTCTCATCCCGAATTGAATTTCCCAAGTCGTGCCCTCCCCTTCTGAAATTAATTTTGTTTCCTATCAAATTTATGCATCCAAACAAATTATTAATAAGATAATTGTATAATGTTTATGCCAGAGATTGTATGCGTACAACTCAAAAGCATTTTGTGGAAGGGTAATTTCATTTTTGTTAGTATTTTAATCAAATGATTTTAAAAATGAGTGAAGCAGAATTAAGTACCATTCTCTTTATTAAAGAAGCATAAAAGACCTGTAAACTGTTATGTAATTAACTTATATATAAAACCTTAGGTTACGATAGTTGTAGCAGTCTACACAGTACATGTACAGCCCGCAGTTCAAAGATTAAAGATAATCATTCTGCTGTCGTACCATTTTAATTAATACAATTTTAATTTTAAATAACATTGATATTCTAACTGTAAAACTCCTATTTTGTATGAATCTTTGCTTCATTACGAAGCCGCCATTACTCTCTCAACTGTGATATGCATATAAGGAGTAACTAACTGAAACCACGATTTATCTCGCTATCAACGTTTGAGCTGTAGCATTACACAAAACAATGTTACAATCAAAGAATTATTTGGAACTTTGAAGCTTACTATAAACGGAAAACGCCCGTCTAAACCTCGTATGTGTTTAAAGACGCATAACAAAGTATTAAAATAAAATGATTGTTTCAAGATCCTTTAATATTATAACGATGGTGGTGGAAATAAACATATTTTAATAACATCTGAAACTACTGTCTTTAGAGGATTTGCAGGAAATCGTGAAAGATCGACTTTACTACTGGAAGAATTTCTGGATTAATCCACTAGAATAAGAGTGAAGCAAATTACTATTTATAGATGGATGTGAATGGATGGAAAGGAACGTTATCGTAGAGAAATAAATACTCCAAGCTACTACTTTAACCTCGTTATCGAGACAATTATAAATTTAACTAGTCATCAAATAAAACTTAACTGTTGTTAGAGTTATTGGCATATCTCTATGAAAGAAATATCTTACCGAAGTAAGACTACAATATAATAATTTGAAACTCTATTGAGATAATCTATGGATAATACGTAATATAAAAATAAGTTATTTTATATATGATATGCAGCATTTGGGTGGAAAGAAATCTATAAATGCGTTATTTAATTTCAAATTCGTAATATAATAGAAACTAATGTATTTTCATTAATTTTTATGAATACATACGAATTCAGCAATTATATTATGATTATAATTTTCTCAGCTGGTCATGGAGGGAGAAGGTTAATAACACTTTTCAAGTAACACTTTTCAGTAGTTGAAATGTGATCTTTGTTTCATCATATACTATATATCATTTTTCTCATTTTTATCAGTTAGCTTGAAGAACGAAAGGGAGCATTAAGATCTCGGTTCATCTTGCTTCAATCAAATCCATTTATTTTCAAGTCTCTATTTCTATGCGCCTTACCGTATTTTCATTTTAAAATCAGGAATATGAAAAACTTTTCTCGTCCTATTGAGCATATTCTCTTTAAAATGGATGGAACTAAGGTTGAAGTTCTGCCATTTTCAGAAAGAAAGGAATTGAAATATTTTATTTTTACTAAAAGTAACTTAAAGAATTAAAAAAACCGCCAACTAACCTCAAGGCACATAAAAACCATCATCATCAATATTCATGAGCAAAGAAAGAGAAATAGAGAGACAACAATAATTAAACTCATTAACATTTTTATTTTCTTCCGGTTTCCTTTTTGTTCTTTAAATATTATGCAGTTTCAAATTGTCAGCTTACGAAATCAAAGGCTCATTTTAATAGAATTGCTTGCGGCTTTTCTACACTTGGCGCTTAACATATTATTTAATCATATTAAGTTAACAATAGTTTAAACAAATAAATTGGCAGTAAGGAAAATCGCCTTTTCGTGAAGTGGACAAAAAAACTGCAGTAATAGCTATAATAAATAGAAAGATTTTAAAATGTAAATATTTTATAAGAAACAGGCACGTGAAATTTTAATTTCCATTTTGTTTCCTACTACAGAATTTGTATTAATTTAGGTTGTGTCTTTATATCCGTTTTCAAATATAACCTTGGTATATAAATTGAATTATCCTGACTGTTAAATCCTGGAAGTAAAGAAAAAAATCTTAAAATCACATAATTTGCTCTATACTTACTGAATGAAGAGAGTAAGAAGTTTTAAATCTTGCGATTTTATTATAAAGCCTACAGAAATACTTGTACTCAAAATTTGGCTTGCCTAGTTTTAATTCTTTTGAAATTAGTCATCTGAGTTTATTTAAGGGGCTTGCGAAGTTGTTACGAAATACCTTAAATAGAACTCATTGACCGTTACTTTTTAGAAATAAAAAAAAAATGGAAAGATTTTTCCAAAAATTATCATCATTTATACTTTCAATCTAACTACAGAATAAAAGAATACAAATATTAAACTATCAGTTTTCCTTTCGGCCAGTCAATAAGTTTAAAACTTCTCTTAAAAACTACGTATTAATAATAAACCATAAGCCGTAACGTTTCTGTTTTCTGTAATGGCAAATATAAATAACATTAAAACTTGTTGACGCACGAATTATTTAAATAACAAATTGATCTGTATGTAAAGAATTAATATTGTTAGAAACTTGTGACATTACCAGGAAATAATTTCTCCATTTATAAATAACTTCTAATTTTGTCTTATAAAGATAACGGCAAAATAAAAATTGAGCAGCCTTTGATCAAATAGATTTTACAATTCAACAGCTCCTATATACAGAAAGGTACATGAAAAATAACGCAACAATCACGGATCTTTTACAATATGACCATAAATCTTACCCAAAATCTCGAATCAACTTCACCAGCCTTACCAATTAAAGTCTAATGATGGATATATATAAAACTGGACGCCCAGATTCTTTTCTTCCCATTCTTACAAGTAAAAATCGCTAAGACCTGACCCTCAACAATTTCAGGCTGCATTAATTTGTCTTTGTCATCTAGGCAACAAAGACATTTCAAATAAATGATGCGTCTGGTATATTATATATGATGTTATTGGACGTTAGGGTAGAAAACCTTTTTGCTGGTATGTCGGATGGTAGGATGATGGAAGGCTAAGTTATAGGTGCACATGGAGGGAAGACATGTGTTATTTCTTGAGTTCATACACCCACACAATTCTTTTAAAAATAAGGGAGTACTTATATTTCATGCATTGCTTGTGTTCGTGCTTTGAGGTATTTTAAAATTTTTTCTTCGAAATTGTGTTGCCTTTCCCTGCATATTCATGTGAGGCCAACTATTCCATGTTTTTGAACAAACATATCTTGTTTTATTAACATAATGCATCAGTTTAATGCTTTTAATACCTTGTATGTTATATATTTCTATATTGCAGTTATTTATATATTTTTTATTTAAGATAAGTTGTCTTTTCTTATGTATCCTATGTATTTATGTTAGGCAAATTATTCCATGGTTTTGCATTGTTGTATTACCATACTGATATGTTTCATATTTATTTTTTATTAGGCTTTGCAGACAAAAAGCAGTGCAATTTCATCAATCAAAATGTTTTTATTATTTAAAAATTAAAAATACTAAATATTTATCTTAAAATGCTTTGAGGCTTAGTAAATCTTTTAATTGAACCTTTTTAATGAAATAACTGAATTCATAACAAAATGAATAACAGTTCGAACTACCTTCATGATGCTTCGATTGATGTATTTAACTTCAATTATTTGTAAGTACTGTTCCTAGTTGAAGATTTAAATTACTTGAGAGGAAAGAGATAATTCCAACGAATCGAGAAATATTTGATTGCAAAAAAGACATAAATCTTGTTCTGAAGATAAATGGACTTTTTGGTAAATATATACGATATTGAATGTCATTTACATAGGTCTATTGTGAAAAAATTGAGTTAGCACTTAACTTAAAGCACTTAATTTCCATAAAGCACAGTTTATTCTTTTACAATTTGTGAATTCCTACTAATGTTTTTATACCGTATTTTATTATGATAACAAAATATGCAGAAATATGCATTAACACATCGCCTTTGACTCTTTAAATCGGAGTTTTGAAATAATTATGATATAATTAATTTTAGAATACAGATATCGATCATAGCAAATGCTATGAATGATATATTTCATTAATTTTGATATGTATTTTTTTATGTTAAACCAGTAAAGAGATTATATAAAGTTAGTTGTTTGTTAAGAGTGACAAGAAAATTTGATAACCGCTATACCAGATAGATTGAATTTGAAACAGAATAGATAACTCACTGAATAACAGATGTGAAGTTAACCACGTATTGGATAAGTCAGATTTTTTGCAGCTTTAAAAGGAAGCGAAACTGGATTTAAAATGAAACAGGATTTTTTAGTCGACTGTGAAAATAGTTACTTTCTTCCATGCCAAATATGAATTTCATTGGATTTTATAATGACTTCTTTGTTCACACAAATCTCACACTTTTAAAAATAAATAACAGCGTATCTACAAGATTAATGTAATTAATCGATTGAATTTGCATTTTAAGGCAACAATTCAATTCTGAGGTACCATCAGGTATTTAATTTCCGGAAAATATTTTCTAACTCACTACAAATGCAGCAGCTTGCTCTCGGCACAAATTGACTCTTTCCACTTATTATTAAATCCAACAATCGCTCCATTCTTCCTAAATGAGAGTCAAGTCTAATTGATCAGACGGAAGACGTTTAAATATTTCTGCACGGTGCAATCTCTCGATTTACTACTGTTGGCGAATACAAACTTCCGGAGGTTGATTTTAAATTATTCTTCTAATGGAATATTTGCTATCTACAGATACCAAAGCTGAGTTATTAAATGAAAGCACAGTGACTAATATGCGACACAGGAATTGCATTCCGTACGTAATGGTCGTAAAATATCCCGAAATCCAATTCCACTTCGTGATAACAATATTGTAAGCGAAGTTATTTGTCTTACGATAGGACACTGCTGTTCTCCCTTGAGCCAACGTATTTCTAAAGAAGTAAGTGATAACTCATGATATGCCACGTGACATTTAATTATACAACGGTTATTACTTAACCCATCTAAACAAGATATATCCTGAGGGGAGCTTTGGGAAAAGTTTCGAGATACGCGCGTCAATTTGGATAGTTGCAGCTTCAGCATTTGGCTTTAGGGAATTACCCCGTACTTGAACTGTCATAGGATAAATTATGTATCCCATGCTTGATGCATTTTTTGAGATAACTGTGCAGGGGAGTTAATTGTATCCTTTGAGTACGCAAATAAATAATCAAAGGGAATTCTTGAGGTTAAATGGGGTTGAACGAGTTATTAAAACTAAATGAAAAGTCTTCGTACCCTTCGGTGGTTTATAAAGCAAAGTAAATATCTTTCCTGAGTGATGGACAGTCTTTTACATTTCATTCATTGTTCAGGCAAATAAAAATATTTCAGATGTCAAGCAAAAATATGCATTGTAGTATATGCTAAGCAAATGTTTATACCAATGAAAATTGGATGCTTTTTAATTTAATTTTAATATGTATTTTTTATTAGTTAGGCTAAATATTTCTTTTATTTGGCAAATGCTGTTAAAGGTGCTTTCGTTTAAGTACGCAAATAAATAATAAAAAGGTATTCTGGAGGTTAAATGGGATTAAACGAGTTATTAAAACTAAATGAAAAGTTTTCGTAACCTTCGGTAGTCTACAAAGCAAAATAAATATCTTTTTTTAATACTGGACAGTGTTCTACTTTTCAGTCATTGCTCAGACAAATAAAAAGGTGTCGTTCAAAAATAACCATTGTAATATATACTAAGCAGAGGTTGCACACCAATGGACGTAGGATGCTTTTTAATTTAACTTTAGTAGGTAATATTTTATTTGTTTAGTTAAATATTTTCTTTTATTTAACTGATGGTGTTAGATTCTTTCGTTCCTTTGTTCAACGTCGTGAACGCTTTTAGATATCATATGAAAATAAGTCTGAATTTAATATTTAGCATCCATTTTCGCATTATGTACACTTATAAATTAAGTATGATTTAATATTTGGTTTTACTTAATGATTTATTTCTGCTTCATGATTATATCATGGCTATTTTTAAATATATTTATAGTGGCATACTTTTCTGACAGACTTAAATAAACAAAATATACAAGTATGAAAAGGATTTTTCTCCTGAAAAATATAGAATTTAATTTATTTCAGTTATATCGTTTGATTATTTTTAAGAGCTTCCCAATAAAATGTTTATATTTTTAACTCAAATACCTTCATAAGACTAAAAGAAATATTTCTGTAAAACATTCAAAAGCAGCAAAATGATAGATTAAATATACGAAAAGAATGAATGATTTATATTTACATTCGAAACTAGAAAGTGATATACTTTCAGAATTCCTCACAGCAAGAAAAGTAGAAAAATCTCTCAAATATCAAAATGTACTTATTCACATTTAGTGAAAACATATCTCAATTGTTTTCCTTATTATTAATATTCTCTTAAAATTACTATGAGTAAAAAGTCAAAGATCTAAAAATTATCGGGTGCATTTGACAAGAAGAAGAGTATTGATTGATTAAATTTTAATAATAAGTGTTTGGGAATGTTTAAAAGTATTTAAATAGCATGTATAATGAAGTTTGAGGATTAAATATTCTGAAAGGTACATCATTTTCAATTAGTTGTTTCGGAAATTTTTCAATTTCGTAACGTTTACATCCTAATCTTGGCGTATAAATACGCTGTTAAATTTTTGCACACAAATAAGATAACACTTTTCTGTCAATTGAAATTAAATTCTTTGAAATAATATAACTTCTAAACATAAACTCTGTTATCGCGTTAGAACGTAATAAAAAAGCAATATTTTTCACTTAATTCTAGACAGCTATGTTCCTTGTTCCTTATCGAATTGCTGTTTCTTTATATTTCCTTTTCTTTGTGGTTATACAATTCCTTTCAGAAATTAGATCACTTTTCCTCATAAATGTCGAAACATAATCCCGTTCCGTTTTGATTGTCATAATCAAAGTGGGATTTTACCTCAACAATTATTTCTGATTAGATTTATCACCAACAAAACAGGTCGACTGATTATATCAATCTGATCGATTTATCTTCAAATCTCTAAGGATAGAATCGGATTTCCCCTATATTCATTAATATCTTCGGCTTAAAGCTTTCTGATTTGAGAAAATATTTTTATGACAGAAAATTGTCGTACAAAGCTTAAACGGTATTCACTTAAGGTATATAGAATAAGTGTTAATCACTTATCGAAGGTTTAATTAATTTTTGAACTAGACTTCGAATTCTGTAATAACATATTAAGCATTCATTACTACCGTAGGCTATAACTGTGTTGAATTGATTCAATATTTTTTATAAAATTTATTTCTTATGTGTTTAGTATATTTCATGGGGTAATTTAGTAAATTGTGTCAGAAAATATGCCTAAAAGCATTAAGTGATATTAAATATAATGAAGACAGTTTTTTAGTTGCTTCAAAACCTTTCATGGTATAATTAGGTCAGAGACACAATTTACGACAAACGGTTTAAAAACTTAACTGAGAAAAAAATCATTGTGTCGTCAATAAGATGAATAATTATATGTAATACCTATTTTTATAGTAAAAGTACAAGAAATGGTTGCGATATTTTAAATGTATTCCAAATTGGCAACAAAAAGAGCAAACCATATGTCTGTTGTGTTGATTATTTATTTCTATAACTAAAGGATTAGCATATCACCTTAATATTAAAAATTTGAATTTGCGTTTATAAAATAAAATTGTAGTTTATCATGAATTTAATATTTCTTACTGTCTTTCTGGAAAAACCGAGGAAAGCATTTGAATGATGAATTCCATTATTTTTACCTATTCATATGCTTTTTTCCTTATTATTATCAACCTTTTTATCATATTTCATTCAATAATCATTATATTAGTCATTATAATTCTTAATAAATTTTATTTATGCAGATTCTAAACAAAATTGTTTTGATTAATCTATTTATACTTTTTTTGCATTCCTGAAACTCTATATTTTTAAAAATGCTATGTTTAGGATGTTTACAATTTCAGTTTTCTACAGAAATATTTGTGTCTTTTGCCCTTACTTGAGATAACTTTGTTTGTATATTTTTTATTCTCATCTAAAAAACACTATATAATGTCATATGCTGCAAATATTCTAGTAAATTATTTTTTATGATTTTCTTCACGTCAATAATTTCACACTAGTTAAAAATGCTGTGATTGTATTGTAAATCATTAATTAGAAAACTGTACAAGGATTTAATGTAACAGAACAATATTATTTGTATGTAAATTTTCTACATTCAACAAACGCAATAATTATGGAAGAAGAAAAGGAATAAAGTAAAATATAATAAAATGTTATTGTACAGAGCTCAGAATGATAATACCATAGTAAAAGCAAATCCTGGTTATTTGAGGTAGTTTATCCCTAAAAATTTATTTCCTAGAATGTTGATTTGATGTACTGAAATAATCCCAAAGTCGGAACACTGATATAAGTAATCAGTAAAAATTCAACGAGATTCGAATGGAATCCTCTCGTAAAAGTTACATAAAACTAGGTTATTTTTATATCTATATCTTGTTAACCTGGATTTTTCGAAGAATATCATTTGTAAATAATAAATTCAAATAGATTTTCACTAAGAGTATTTAAGCTATTCAGATATTTGCAACTTATAAAAATGCTGGAGGTTAGTATGGGAATAAAAAATCACTTCCTAATATTTTAAAAGTTTTCGACTTTTTTTTCGCAGAATTGTTTCGCAAAATTTATCACTAGCACTATGAATTCAAAAAATTTGGGCAGTATAGTTTTCGTATTTCTCTGTTATTAATAAGATACCTTCCGAGTTGTGATTTCGTTTGTCATCAAGTATAATATATTCCTGTTTTGTTCAAGGGAGAGTTTAAGACAAAAACAAAATCAGAATTTATTATGATGAGCTGATTTCTAAAAAGGACGAAGAAGGCTCTTACTTCAAACGTAACAAAACCAGATTTAACGTATGTACCTATCTTCGGAGAACTTTTTTTGAAAAAAAAGGAAATTTTTATACAACACTTACGTTTTTAGTTACAATGATGTATAAAACTGTGAATTTAAATGCAATTTTAATAAACTTTATTTATTTTCAAAATGTTGGCCATATTTGGTCAAAATTTAGTAAAAATTGTCGTTTATGCCGAACTTACTATAACAAATTCTAATAAATGTATTTCACTTTTTGTTTCAATATTATATTTATTACATATTTACCTGTGTTGGAAGTAGTATATTTGCAGTTCCTCATAAAGTTACTGAGTTATACCAAAGTTTATATACTCAACAGGATTTTACAAACAAAAAATCACTTTCTCAAATAGCAAAAAAAAAAAAAAAAACTAGGCAGCATTTCATTTTATCGTGATTTGCGTTTATAATTGAACTCAAAAATTATATGAAATTATCTGAAATCATTGGATAAATGGTACATATTATTGAAATTAACAATTTGTTTGAATTAATGAAAACGGTTCTGTAGAAGCGTTGTATATCTATAGGAAAAACGACTGAAAAATCAAGTAGGTAAATTTATTTCAACATAGTTTATCATTAGAAACTCTTTCCTGCAATATTTTTGTCAAAAACTCATCGAAATCGAATGATTTTAGAATACAGAGTATCAAGGATTTAAAGAAAAGGAATCTTCTTTATTCTCTTTTAGGACTTCATCTATTTCTTCTCAATTTATGTATCAAGACCCACACGATTTTTTCTTCTCTCAGTCAACCGTTGTTCAGTTTCCTTCATTTTTCTCATATACTGCCATAAAATAGAAAGGCAAAGCAGTAAAAATAGAGTATAGTAAACTCATCTCTGAGACGTCACTCAAGTAGAATAGGAAGAAACGACAAAATGCTTTGGACAGATGGAATAAGTGCATAGCCACATACATAGAGAGAGCGAGATTCGCTTTGAACGTAAATATTTCATGCTCCTCCTCCACTGAAGAAAACCACCAATCTTCTATATTTCCATGAATTGCGATAGTTCTATTGCATATTGTCACAAAATTTTCGAGATGAATTTCACATGGGGTATGCATATTAAATAAAAATAAGTGTTCATCAAATAGCAATTTTTATATCTCTTTTTATTTTTTTAGAAATTAAAACAACGCAGAGAAATGCTTAAAACTATAATTTACACAACTGTTCAGCAAATCTTTCTTTTTTCATTAAAGGACTTCAGAAGTACTTAAAATATAATTCAGGTTAATCACCTTCTCACAAATCAAATGAAAGAATGTTAGAAAGCATTGCTAAACCAAATATAAATTGTTCATATTTCTATGATTTCAATAGAGTCAATTCATGTTGACGTGATACGGTTCCTGTGCTCTGTACAAACTGAATTTGGGAATATTTAGAGACTCTTTCAAGGATAAGGCCAGATAGTTCATATGTTTTTGATAATCAGACATATTTAAATGATGCAATCCAAGAGAATCCATATATGCACTATTTTTTACGAGAGAAATCATTTTAAATTCTTTAAAGGAATTGAATTTCTTCCAAACTAGAATACGGATAATATGTATAGGATTTATATCTTATTTTTATATTAAAACAAGATTTTTTTTATTTTATTTCTTAGAAAAACATTGACTTTGTGTTCAATTTTATCTTTTTCATAGCATAATAATAAACACTAACTTTCAATGTTTTCGCAATGTCTTCTATCATTTGACATAGCTGAATGATCCATGTATATTTCAAAAAAAGGAGAAAAGAGTTTCACTTATTTCTTAAAGAATGACATTTCTTCCAAATTAGAGTGTCAATAATCTTTTACACAAAGCGATCGAGTCGATTGTTAAAGAATCCCTATTGAAGAATAAAGTTACACTGAAGCAGCAATTTCTCTACAGCTTTCTAGCACTAAAGAGATTCTCTTTTGCGATGGGTGTTGTGTTGAATGAACCATAAAACAAGTTTGCATTTGCCTTGCTAATTGCTGCAGTTCTGGATATCCTTCGATTTCCTTGTTCTTCTATGATCCTTTTATCTCTCACAGATACTCCCCTTTAAGCGTAATGTTTGCGATTTGCCCCTATTCAGATTGTTAATAAAAGAAAGACAAATCTGGTGTTGTAGTTCAGTTTCCTATGTAGGTATCTGATAATGGCGAAGCGGGATTAGGAATCGAATGGGGAGCATAAAACTAATGAAGTGAAGGCCTTTCAAGCTACAAAAATGTGCTAAGCACTTCCTCTCGGAAACATTGTCATCCTTTTGCATATTTTTCAATTGCATTAACTTGTTTCTTTACTTCCCCTAGTAAAGTAAAGAATTTTTATTTGCAGAATTGTAAGAGAGTCTGTTCTGTCGCCATTAAAGTCCTATCACGTTCTTAATCTCTTCAAGCAAACATCAGGAAAGTATTAAATGCTCAAAATACAACTTTAAAGCCGATAATAAATTGGTTTTAGAGTGGGTAGCTTTGGATTTAATTACGTCTGGTGTTAATGGTCTTTCCATTTGAGTATATAAACTTCACTAAGCTCAATATTTGTAAACACATAAAACATCATGTCCATAATTAACAACTAACAAAAACACAAAGTATACAAATAACAATGTTTAAATCTTTCATAAATAGGATCATAAATATGTATTTTTTTAAAGTTTAGTAATTATGTTATTTCAATTTATGTTTACAAGCATTTCTTCACTAACTCTTTTTGGATATGTGAGACATACAAGTACCATTAACTGATATTAAAAGGATACTATATAATTTTTTTAAAAAATTTGGAATGTCTTGTGCTATCATTTGAATTGAATGACATAAAAATGGGATTACTGGTTCGATGATTACCACTTCAGACCAAATCATTTCTGCTCAGTTGATCAGCATAAATTAGATAACGTTTTAGAAATATGTAAAACTAAGTTTACCCTTAAAATATAACAAATGTAATCTACAAAATTGTTTATAAAAATGAAGCTTCACTATTCTCTCATTCATATGATTGAAAATCTGAACAGAACAGAACTGAACCACAGACCGCGATAGTTTTTATTTTGAGTACTTACACTTGGAAAGAAGCCAATAATGTATATAAAAGGAAAAATGATTAATTATACAATAAAAATACTATTTTATTTTACTCTTAATCTTTTATATGTGCTTTTTTATTGTTAAGAATTGCTTTTCACTGCTTGATTCGATTTTGTAAGGAAAATTCTTCAATTTATCTTTTCTGCGTCTGACTATTTCTACAGAGCGGTTTTACTGCATTTTGCATCTCAAATTTTGCCTTCCTCTTTTATTTAAAAACTAATTATTTTCAACAAATTGACTTCTATTTCCTTGCTCTTAATGATGAACAATACGCTATGTCATGTCTTTTGGAAAGCTTTAGGTCATAAAAGCAAACAATAATATACCTGCAGGATATCATTAAAATATAAAGTCATTTTCAAAATAGAAATTTGCCATTTAACTCCAAAAGCAAAAGAATTCCAGAAACATCATTTTGTGTTATGAATCATTGTATGGTTTTATATTCTCAGTCATCGTGCGAAGATCAGTTCTGAATAAAAGTTTTAAACATTCGCCCAAATATTCAAAGAATTAGTGACTTTAGTTATTGTTAAATCCTAATTAATTCAATAGCTGGCAGGATGTTGATATTTTAAAAAGCTGAATCCATATAATACGCATCCATTCGTACTACTATGTATTGGAATGTTTAAGTGTAAAAGAGATTCATTACTGCATCGTAGTGTTCAGCTGCACTTAAACAATGAATATTTGGGCATTTGACTAATGAAATGTAAATAATTTTCAAAAATTATAAGAGGAATTTAATGCAATTGTTTCTTTTTCATGATTTACATCTTCAATACCTTTCAAAAGAAAAGCCGATAACTTTTTATTAGAAATTAATTTATTCTCATCCGAAAATGAGCTATTAATAAATGCAAATATTTGCATGAATAAGGTAGTTTATATTACAAAGCAATTTTCCAGCGATTAAGGTTTAGATATCAATGTAAAATGCCTTTCAATAAATTAACTTTGTATATATAACTTCGTACATTCAATTTATTCGCAAATGAATATGATGCAAATATTTGTCAGATATTAAGATAAGATGGATATTTAACTTTACCCTTTATTACATACATCTAATAGGAAATCACGTGATGAATTTAATTTAATATGTCCTTCATATTAAATTTCAGAGCGCAATGCAAAAGTAATATTTACTGTTCAATAATTTAAATTAAAATATGTCTACGAACATTCCATTAATTAATATTCTTATTTTTTTTTAAATATCTATACCAGTGTATGTGATGCTTATTTCATTACTTAAAATAGCTTTTCTACATTCTAAATCTGTTTATAATTTTCTAAATCCATTAAGATCGAAGTCATGTATATTTATTTCAGGTACATTTAAGATAATTAATTGCTCCTGTAGCTTTTAAATAGCATTTGAAAGTTTTTTTTTCAAACTTAAGATTTTTCTACGATTTGATATAATATAATTATCCTATATCTCAACATTTAAGGTATGTTTGCTTAAAAATATAAATGCCTATTTACTTGAAACAAAATAATATCACTATAATTATATAACTTTTTTCTAAGAAGCTAATAGTATAATGTTTCAAGACCAGAAAAAGAAAAAAAGTTGGTATATAAATTTCCAGTAATTTCATTTTTTTTAAAAATTATAAAAATAACATGTAAAACTAAAGTAACAAGAATAATATACATCTTTGATAAAATTTTTGTGCCGAACCAGCAACTGAAAGAATTGATTTTTACAAAATACTCCATATTTTATGTTTGAAATACCATTTCTGCAAAAATGTATAATATTTATAAAATTATGAGTTAATACGAATATTTTTATTGAAATATTTTAACGTTTTGGGATAGTCTTCAAAAAAATGAATAAAAGAGCTATTAAAAGCTTTCCAAAATACTTTTTCCGTTTGGTTTTCATATACCTTAATCATCCTCTGATGAAAAGATGAAACATATCCTTTTCACTAGAATAATAACTTTAGACACATTCGCCATTTTGCTCAGAATCTGCTTAATCTAACAGCCAGATCGATATGGATGCAATATATAATTCAAAAACTGAATGATTTATCTCATGTTTAAATTTGATCTTAAACCTCTATCGGAAAGTGAACATCAAATGTTTAACACAGGGGTTTGACAGATTCTTCACGAAGGTCTAAAAGGACTTGTGAAATGAGTTTTCATCTTTCAAAAATTTTTCAACTAACCGATCTTTGGAGGAGGTTTCATTTTAATGCTTGATAGCTTAGCGTAACGGCCGTCACGATCGTGCCTTTGTAACTCGGTGCCAACACAATCTATAAGAGTATTGATTTTGCATCAAAACAGTCTGTAAGTATTGAAGAGATGTAAAAAAATCCAGTACAACTTTCTTTAACTATAATTAACGATCAATGCTGCCCTATTCTCCTATTATTTCACTCTGCTGAAAAGGAAAAGTTTCTTGCTTTCTAATACGAAGATTAAACTTTATTTTAAGAAAATAAATATTCGGTTTTATTATTTAAAATTCTAAAATATTGAGTCTCCTTGAACTGATAAAATATATTTCAAAAATGTATTTTTAGTGTTGATATATTTCCATAAAGAAACAAAATAAGATTATGAAAAGGATGATAATGAAACTGTATTTTTACATTTAAAGTTAGTATTTAAAATTTATTTCTTGAGCTTCGCTTCCAAAAAATAACTATAAACAACAAATAACTGTAAATAAAATAAGGTAAACATTTAAAGACAGAATAAGATATGGAGCATATATCCTATACAAATTTTGTGTTATATATAACTTTTCACAATTGTTTCACATATTTGTTTCTTTTTTCACCCATCTTAAATTTTATTTCAAAATTACTGTAATCTTATACAATGTACTTATGCGATCTTTTCATATAATTGACAAAATGACTCTAAAGTTCATGTTCCTCAGAATGTACTTCAAACTGAATGAATTGTGAATATGAATTTAAGAAAATAAAGCTAATAATTAATAATGTGCAGAATCATTTTTAAAAATTATAGTTACTAAAATATTTCACGAAATTCTAGTTAATTTAGTAAATTCCAGAATAGCCTTTATTAAAACTTTAAATTAACTATTCTGCAATGGTGAAAAATTCTCTAAAATTAACTATATTATTATTATTTTTAATATAGAAACTTTAATTTTAATGTTTTTTTGTTAAGAATTCTAAAATTATTTCACTTTTACTGGTTTTCTACCCTTAAATTCAGCGTGTCCAAAATACAAAAAAAAAACAATTGTACGTTTCTAAAGGGACTAATTTAAAACGACGTATAAATGAAAAGATGTATAATCGAAATTTTACTAAGAAACTTTGATTGTTATAAATTTAATGCTACTAATGCAAATTCATTTAAAAGTATAGATTTTAAAGTTTTTTAAGATAGTGTTAGTATAATACCATACAGTATGGAAATAGTTAATTAAATTTTAAAATGAAGCATTTATCATAAAAGTGAGAAAAATCATACTTTTATTGCAAATCTTGAGTACTAATTTTGCATATCTTATACAATTTATGTGCATGCAGGTAGGTGTTTAGTTAAGAAAATCTTTAACTGTTGCCTGACGTGCTTATTTTCTGTGAGTATTAAGTACAGCATTACGAATCAATTTAACCCTATGATTGGTTTGCTATTTTGATGTACTGGATTTAAAGTCTTAAAAATTTGCTTTTAAAGAGAATAATTGGATTTTCTGCGTTTAATCAAGTCTCTGAAATTTTAAGAATATTTTATCCATGGTAGTTTCACAAATTATACATATAAACATGAATTATCTTCTTTTGAACTCAGTATGAGGTACGGAAAAATACGTGCAAAGCGCTTAGAGGGTTAAATTCATCGACTGCTTTTTCACTATTCTCTTGACAAAAGAAATAAGTTCGAAGTTTTTCAAAGAAGTCCATTGCGTCTTTAAAAAAAGTTGGAATAGCTTCTTCGTCATTGCTTAAATTAGCACCAGGCAATTTGTCTTCTCCTAAATCATCAATTGTGAAAAATTTCGAAGTCAGGATTTTTTTATCCGAGTTCACATAATAGAAAGGAGGGAATTTTCATATTTTAGAAGGGGGGAGAACGACGTATAACCGAAGCTTTGCGTCGTACAAACGAAATACTTTGTCAATACAATGAATAAATGGGGACTGCAATGAAACAACTTCTAAATGATACTTTATTGTATGTGTTTTCCTGTGTGCTATTTAAAGAAAAATTTTGAACGAAAATGTGAATAAGTTGAAAGTTTTCTCTTTGCCTTTATAACAGAAATTGGATATCATTAGAATTCAAATCTATTATTCATTAAAATAGCTACTTAAGGTACAAAATTTTTATTTCCCAGAAGTTAATTTTAAACATTAATTCACTTTGATGTAGATTCCACTTTTGTTTGAAAGAAACTTCCGAAAATAAAATATATAGCTTTTCTTGAGAGCTATGTAAAAAATTCTTGACTTAAAAATGAATGATTTGAAATTTTTCTCTTCAGGTTGGTATTAGAATTGGAAGTGGGAGAGAGGGAGCGAGCAGTTACTTTTGAGACTGAAACTTAACGCTCGAATTTCGATCTTTACGGTTTTCCATCAGACACGAAAATGAACCCCAGAATAAAAAACATCATTCCATTTAGAATAACTCAGAGCTTATTCTGAAAGAAGAATCATCAGTAGAAAACTGAGCAGTAAAAGTTTTCGATATGAAACGGTTTTTCGATGGAATGCACCATTCAATAAATCGATAACTGGTCTGCTCACAAAAATTGAACTTGACTCAAGATACTATAAAGAAGTGAAGATAAAAAGCAGAAACACGCAATGTCTTAATAGTAAGACAAGTTCTCCTTTAATTTCTCATGACAGAACTCACGGCCGTCGAGATGTACAAACTTTGAAGAAACATCTGCTCATCCTATCGCAAATATATTGGAAAAGAAAAGTGTAAAACATTGTGGCTTTTTTATGTTTATTTTATTTCGCTCTTGGGGTAGGAATGAGCGAGCGTATTTAATCGTTTTTCGAACTTCTGTGCAGCTTTGATCCGTTCTTTCATTATTCAAATCAAGATTTGTGGATTGTTTACAATTTTATTTGTATTAAGTTGTGATTAAAATCATGTGTGATTTTAATTATACGCTTAAGGTATATAATTAACGGAGATCAAATATTTAAAAGAATTATGTGATAGTGTTTTTATTTTTTTAAACTTATCTTAAATATTAAAATTGAATTAGATGAAAACTCTATTTTTTTTGCTCCTTTTCATTTCTGAAAGTCTTTAAAGAAATGACAAAATTACAAGTATATGTTTTCAAATATAAAAAAAAAATCTTTCATGAATACCTGCATTCTTACAGCTACCATTTCAACATAAAAGTCTAGGATATAGGTTAATCTTAAAACTTTCGTGCAATTTGAGAGCATTTTATGTTAATAAAAAATCAAAATTTCCAATTTTTAAAAAATATTATGTGCAATTTATGTGATGTTTCCTTGGGCATTAAGTTTGTTTAACGTAATATCTATTTAAAAATAATTTTAAGTATTACATATATTTATAAATGCAAGTGTTAAAAATTTCAAAGACAGAACGTTATCTTTTATAGACATTACCTTATGTCTCTATAATGTTATAGACCAAAAGTGCAAAGAAAGTTAATTGTTGTAAAATAACAAAAACTGATAGAAGATAAAAAATATAATAAATTACCAAACATTAATACACGCTCAAGTAAATTCATTATTATAATTTTACAGTGATAAATTTCAAGAATAACACTAAATTTCAAGAAGCAGGATGGGGTTATCCTTTATTCAAATGAAGAGAATGATAATCGAAAATTATATTGCAACTGTATAAAAAAACCATATATTTTTAAAATAGTAATACAATTTACTAAATTTTTATAACTTAAGAACATATAACAATTCTAATGAAAATGTCATTGCAAAAGCCGAAGTATTTAAACAAATTCTCATTTTCGTAGTCTATATATTAGTCTAATGACTAATCTGAACCGTGATACCTTAATCTACGATCCTTAAATTGATATAAAACAAAAATATAAACACGAAAAACTTAAGAAGTCTTTGTATTTTATATTTATCTACTAAAATCTGAAGGGAATTTCAGTCTCTGTGAATTCTGTTTTATCCATTATGATAACAAATATACATATAGATATATAAACTACCCATCAGATCCTACTTTTTACGTATTCAAATTCGTTTTAATTCCATTACCGATTCTTGTTGATTATTTAGTCGGCAGAGTACCAATTGATCCATCCGGAGGCCGGCAACAAATCGAATGATTGAAACGACATTCTCGCTACTCCCCTTTAGCTAGTTATTGGGATATCTCTTATTACGGTACAAAGTGAAGGATAATTTGGTCATAAAGGATCTTGTGATGGACAGTACTCTCATTATCAAAGCGAACAGCTTGAGTAGGACGGAATACAAATGTTCACTTCGCGCCCTAATAAACATATTACTGACAATGTTGGAATATGAATTTGGCCTACCCTGACGCCTTTATCTGTTCGCTACTCAATGTGCTATGAATCCCCTTTGCTAAGGGAAATATATCGTAGCTCGATGTACACAGATCTTCAGTGCCATCACCACACTTGGGGCTAAACAATATTCGTCACTACTTATCAGAAAATGCCAAGTAGTTGAATGACATGTGTACAATGCCACATTCACGTCAGAACGATTCATTCAGAACATTCAAATTAGCTTATTTAATCAGTTTGACGAATGTAGAATTCTATTTTATGAATATATTCAGATAGGATTTTAATTGTTACAGAAACCTGTGTGGATGATTTGTAGGGAATTCTAAATGTATTCTCACTGGTGCTGTTTGAAAAATATTGTATTGAAAATGTAAATAAACACTTATTCATAACATTTAACTTACCTTATTTAATCAGATAACCGAATGTAGAATTCTATTTTAAGAATGTATTCAGATAGGATTTTAATTGTTTCAGAAACCTGTGTCGATGATTTGTAGGGAATTCTAAAAGAATCCTCACTGGTTCTGTTTGAAAAATATTGTATGAAAATATAAATAAGCACTTCAAAACGGCGAATTTTATAGAAAAGAAATCATTTACTGATTTAAAAAAGAAGTTAAATGTTTACATGATCCCAATCATTGTATCTTTTAGTTTAATCGTCTTTATTTTAGATTACCCCTCTGATTGCTTATCACGCGATTTCCGCGGGTAGAAAAGAAGTCTATTTTCTACTGAATCTTGCGATTATCGCAAGCTAAAATGTTTACTAATAACTATTATAACATTGAATTATATTACACTAACAAAGATTTGTATATCAATAACAATTCACTTGTTTCAACGGATTTTGAACATGCTTGCAAGCGGTGCATCTAAATAGTGATTTTAAAAAATCGGCAGTCAGATGTTTAAAATCGTGGGCAAATTTAAAAATATACTTGGGATATATATTCTCATTAAAAAGATACAAATAGCTAAAGAAAATTTATTTTACAAAAGTATGTAAAAAATCTTAAAAAATTGCGTGGATGTTTCCATTTTAGCTTAATAAATAACCTTATATTAGTGGTCAAGATTTCTATTCTAATTTTCACTGTTTTTTTTTTTTTTTTTTAATTTTTGACCTGTCTACAAAGGAGACATGATAGTCAACGGTACTTTTATATTTTAAACGAAAGTATAATTAACTAATTATTTAGCAGAATTGGTAGAGGTCTATTTCTTATAATTAAACAATACAATTAGTTATTAAAAACAAGTGCAAGAAAACTTAACATTTTAAAATAAATCGCACTTTTTAAATAATTGCACTGATTGTGTATTAATTAAATAATATTTACGAACAATTTCAAATAAATGAAAGCCAATATATTGCAGGGAAATAATCAATTATATACTAGATCAAGGAATATCATATATTTATTTATTTATAAACAATCTAGTAAGTCTCATATTAAGTTTTTTCTTCTCTCTTCTCTTCTGAAGATGAGCATCTGACTACTTTGTATTTTTATTTTCTGATATTCCATTTTTTCAAAAAATAAATTCAGGTATTAAAATGTTTTTCATACATTATTGAAGCTTTAATATTATAAATATTCTATATGAATTGTTTACCTTAATTCTTTTTGGGAATATAATTTCATTTTTAATTTTTTTAAAAATTCAAAAGAAAATAACTAAATTTCATAACAAATATATAACAAAGAACTTTTAATTCATATTATTTTAATATATCTAACTGCATCATGATTTTTGAGATTTTGTCTCTCATTGCCAATGGCATACTCTCTGTGGAGATGCTGTGTCCACGGAGGGGGATTCCAGGGAGGAGACAAAAAATAAGTTTTAAATTTTTAAGCGGTTTGGGTTTTACGTGGCTAAAGTGGTACACTTATTTTTATTGAATTCCATTCTAAACCTATCAAAATTTTGTATTTTAATTATAAATTAGATTTTTCTTAACTTATTTATGATGTCCACGGAGTGGACGCTGAGAACTTTACCACGCTGTAAATGGAACTAATAAATTGGAATACATGCAATAAATTCGCAATAGAACGAAAATTGTTCCTTAAAGAACAAATTGTCTGCCTCTCTTATAAACTGTTTCATGATGATTTGACATGAGCTGTCATTTATGATATTGTTTTAAGTTAATTTCTTTGCCCACGAAAGGAGACGTATTTGACTGGGGACGAAGTATAAAAATTAATTACTATGTGAAAATAATTTTAAAAAATGTTAGGTAAGACGTTAAGACTGCCAGAGACGTTAAACTAGTTAATACTGAAATAAAAATATTTTTTATAAAAAGTGCTTGAGTTTCAGTAAATATAATTTTGAATTTCATGTATAGGGATATCCACCGAGGGGACGAGGGTCTTATATTCATAGGGGGTGTAGGTGTCCGCCGAGGGTCTTATATTCATTGAAAAATAAGAGTTAAATAGTAAAACTATTTTAGTAGAAACGTATTGAATAGCTTTCTTAAAACTTAAATTATGCATATGAACAAAAATATTAGGACATTTGTTGCACTTTCTAATTTTTATCACCCCGGCACTGTAAAAAGCACCTTTTCGCGAGAATAACCCACCTAATGATGTAGTTTTTCAAAAATACTTTCATGAATTCGATGTAAGTGAGATAAAAAACACTATTCCGGGAAATACTAATATATATTGCTACGGACAAATTAAGTTTGAAGCAGATTATTGAAAAAACAGAAATAGGGTTCTGCTAAGTAGCTGATTAAACTGTGTTGCCTAAGAATCGTGAAATCCTGAATTAAAATAAAAGATATATTTCAATATAAAACGAGAAAAATAAAAAAGAACCATAAAATCAACCATAAACTAACAGAATACAATCACACAATTAAAGACCTAATGCTGGCGATATATTTTTCTTAACAACATTGAGAATTTTAAATTGGCATTTTATTACAATATGGCGGATTCTAAAACATACATAACGCTCACATTTCTAGCTTAACCACTTAACTGTTTTGCCTATACATCGTTTGTGCATCAAATTATCGGAATTTTAACCGTATAAACTAAAATAAAATCACTCGTAGACGTTATAATTCAACACAAAAACTATGCGGAATTCAAAAACAATTCAACTGTCCTTTAGGATCTTAGTTGAATAAAAATGACAACGCATTCCCAAACAGAGGGCTTCAACTAATTAGATAGTTTAGAAAGCAAATCAGCTACGGGGTTAAGTGAATGTTCCGTTTATCAAAGCATTTGTCCATTCTCAAAGGAAACTTTTCTTAAGCTGCATTCTACGTTTCATTGACAGAATTTTTCTTTACAATCGAGGAAAAATAACTACTTGGATCTCTCCCATGATCTTGGATGCGGTATGTATATATTTCCAAACTCATATTAAATATCTTTGGACAGTAGCAAGCTAAGTATTAATACATATTAGTTAATCCATCTATAATAGTAACAAAACTGCGGAGCAAGGTAAGTGCTAAATATTTGTTATTTTCCAAGCAAAATCCATCAGATATGAACTTTCTTCAAGAAGCAAAATTTATTATGCACCAAAACAGTAAGTTACGTATATATTCTTCTAAAGGTACCTGATCCGCATTCAAAGAGGCAAATAGTTTTTGCTGAGGGCCCTTAGACAGGTGTGTTTAGTTTAGTCTTCTTAGGCTGTGGAGAACCTGGCTGACAAAAAGTATTTACTTTTTATAATTTAGAAGCAAGATGCCCTGTAAATAACAGCAAATATTAATGGCATTTATCGTTGCAGAACCATGGAAATGCCTTCAAGAATGTTTTCTGATGCTCAGAAACGAAGAGTGAGAAAGAATGCGATGATTTATTCGGAGCTTTCACGAAGCATTTATATTTGAAAATCGACATTTCAATCGATTCTTCTATGAGGACAGAATGACTTCTCATGAAAGTGAGGTAATTCTTCATTGTTATCAAACTGTATAAAAAAACGTCGTTATAGGCGGTTTTCCATGAGATGTCGAAATCTAAAAATACTGAGTCGGATAAGAAGTTACTAATCAGGATTGATCTTTATCAGGTGCTATATGTTTCAATCTCATACGTGTACCGAATAATTCGTGTATGTAAGCTATTCATTTTCTAAATATTACATTTGCCTTTGAATGCGAAGGGTTGCCTACCAGAAATCATGTAATTATATATTTATTTGAGTGATTCAATGAATGGATACGTGGATACCCCTGATCCAGAAAATGGTAATTCTTGTTTTCCTTTTGGTAATTGACGTATATTTCAAAAGGACCCTTTGATGACGGTAAGCAACCCTTCTCATCAAGAGCCATAAAAATTAAAATTATTTTCCATTAAATGCTCTCATTATTGTATTTCACCATTTTGAAATCGCATATTATTTGACGACTAAAATTGTATTTTAGGAATAGTACAATAAATCATGTGTTAAACCTTTTGCATTTGTGGAAACTAGGTGATTCTAAACAAGTACTGTAAAAATGTTTAAGCTGATGGGGCTTCATTATTTCAGAATTTTTAAGAATCTTTAAATTATTTAGATGCGATTTTGTTATTTATTTTGAATAAATAAGGACAGGAGATGCAAGTGCAAATGTTAGTGTATTATTGTTAAAGTGTACTAAATTAGGCTACCAGGGACCTTCAAAATTATGTTTTTTTTTTTATTTCAACTAAACTGTTTGAAGATTCGCAGGCATTAATAGGAGCACTATATGAGACAACACACAAAATTTTACTGCGATATATTTATTTATTTCTGAGTTATGGATATAAATGTAATTTTTAATAACAATTAATTATCTTTATGGTATATGTTCCAGGCGTTTCAATTTTTGTTCAAATTTCATGACATTTTATATAAGTATAAAAACATATATGGAGAAGAATTTTTGACATTCATATATTTTGGCACTCAACCGTAAATATTTCCTTCCATATCAAATATAGGGCATATTTTTTTCCAAAATCAATAGTTTCGAATGCGACATCTTGCCCATTAATTCTCTCTTGGCATATTAGGAAACTTTCTACTTCACTGGAAAGTCTGTGGCATCAAAGAGCCCTTGAGAATCCGAATTCAAGAAAAAGAATAATAAAGATGATTAAATTCATAATAGACAATGAAAATATAATGCGACTGGAGTAAGTACTCACCTGCCTTTGTACAATAACTCTAGTTTATCCTGCATTCAATACACTGAATATACTAAGTCCTTCCTTTCTCATAAATCTTTAATAGCCCTTGTATTCCACAACTTACACTAATACGTTACTTACGTTACTGAAAACCTGTGCATTGATGTAAGCTTCCTCGTGTTATTCGGCATCATCTACATTCATCATTTTTCTTTCATTCACTCCGTGTTATTCAAGATATTGTATATATTCCTTTATTTTTTGTCAATTCGATGTGTTAACACCAGCTTTGTAAATTCTTCATTTGCCATTCTTCTCTTGCTGTAATTTTTTTTGCAACTCAATAAAGTCCACCTACATCTATACCAACCCGGATAGGAGCCACAAGAGCTCTAGAGACGGCGGTGTGGTGTTAAAGTGTTAAATTATTATGTGTGCTCATTTTGAAATTCTTTTCTGAACCATAAAAATTAATCCCAATTTTTGTTTGAAAAAGATTTGAATAACTAATATTAAAATTAGTAATTTCGAGTAATTTTGGAGCGACTGGAACGTTTATCATAGAGACCATCAATTGTTATCAAAAATTACATTCATACCCATAACTCAGAAATAAATAAATATATTCCAGTGAGATTTTGTGTGTTTTCTTATGTAGTGCTCTTATTAATGCCTGTAAAATTTCAAATTGATTAGTTTAAAATTTAAAAAATGATTTTGAAGGTCCCTTGTCGCCTTTATTGTCTTTTTTCCTGTTAGAGGGTAAAGTTAATTTCTTAGAAAAAGTGTCCTAAGATCCATACTTTCTGCAACAGTAAGTTAGGATACAAAAAGAAGAATACTATAAATGAACACTCCCTTTGATTAGTTGCATTCCCAGTGATGGAGGGTCGATAGTAGATTGTTGGAGTGAGGCCTAATCTTGCCTGCCAACTTAGTGCCAGATGCTGGTACATTCACTCCTTCATCATACTTCACTTAAAATTCTCGCATTTTTACAGTTTTTTTTGTGCTAATTTTAATGCCGTTAAAGCTATATAAATGTTCTGTCTCGTCTTCGTCAAAAAAGTTTCCTTTGGCTTGCAGATTTATGTTGCCCTATAATTAATCAGAAATTATTTTCTATCCTCTATGCTATAAAATATAGTAAAAATTCTACCATTGCAAAATATAAAAAATTATAAATTTCACATTGATGATAAATTTAGAGTTTATTCCCCGATTTGCTTATTGAAGTGCCATGAAATGAAGAGTCATCCCCATTTTTACAGTTTGGTCTAAAATTTATCTAAATCTTTAATCTGAACTATTAGTTTAAGCAAGTATTGATCTTCTAGAAACTTTGATAACATGCGTATTCGCGATTTTCTAAATTCAAGAAATTGCAATCAAAAGTCTATGAAACATATTTTTACTTTGTACAAATAGATGACAGATGAAACATTTTAGCAAATTGTAAGAAGAATCATACCAAGAAAGCATCAGGGTTTCTTTTATTTTTCGTCACAGTGATAAAATCTTGGAAATTATTTTACAATTAAAATTGCCAAACTGAAACTTCAGAAGGCTTGTGATTTAACACATAATTTTAAAAAATATTCTTAATTCTTTGTAAGAAATATCGGCTAAAATAGCAATTAATATTTTAACAGGCTTCTAAAAAGTAATATAACATAAAGGGAATTCACATTGTTGATGAAAAAGTACGCAGGTGCTTTTTACGGGATAGCATGATTTTTACATGTAAGATATATTACTTTCAGACTGCTGAAATATTCTATTATTCATTGATTAATTGATAGGAATTCTTTCCAAACCGAAAGCAATTCATGAATGAATAATTTAGTCTGAAATTCTTCGCCATTAGAAAATCGAAGCACTTGCTGGATTAATGGTGTTAGATAAATTCTTCCGAGATTTGAAATCAATTAGAACAAAGCATTTAGACTATTTCTGACTATTTCACATAAACATTTTTATTTTATTTTATTTTTTGCTTCATTCAGAATTTAAACCGCCATTTTTGAAATGCCTTTTTATCAGTGTTGTAGAGTTAATTTGTGCTCACGTGCTCAACATTACCTGTGTCCCCGAATTAATTTTGAAGTCTATTGCTGAACTTGCAGGAGAAAAATGGCATGACGTCACAATACACCGTTAAGCAACGAGCAGCTAGATGTTAGACCACATGTGCTGTTACCTTTCTCATGTGACTGTGACGCAATTTGAGTTTCCTTCATTATCTTTCGAATTTTCAGTTAAATGAAGTTTATTTTTAAAGTTTCTTTCTGGATCAAAAATCGAAGAAAGGATATCATAATAATGAACTAGACGTTGATACATTAAAAATTGTTTAAGAAATCATATGTCATACTTTAAGAAATAATGTTTACACCAGTGGATTTTCTCGGTCACACATGATTAAACAAAAGCTAATATATTTCACTATTTTTATCCATTTAATTGAATGAAACTAAGAACATGATGCGATTTTAAAAATATTAAATATTTCCAAAGATGTTAGACAAATATTAATTAATTCATTGTAGCAATATATTTTAATGACTTAATATTAAATGGAATTTTATATTGATAGAATAATTATATTAAATTGGTTTATTAAAAGGTATTATACCAAAAATTAATAACTTCGAGAGAACATAGAATAAGACATTGTTACCTTGCAATAAACTCCAAAGGCATTTACCTGCAATACTTTATTCAATTATGAAATTTCTAATAAATAATATATATTACATATTTGATAAAAATTTATAATAAGGATAAACTATTTCCGTAGAAAATAAAATAATAAACATTTATTACTATACTCGTAATATTAGAAATATTTATTTTCTTTTAGCGTATCATTTTATAATTTAAGAGCCAAATTCTGAGACTGGTTTAGTTTCTCATTTATTCATAAAATACTAGTAAATTTAATACAGGAACTTAAATATATAATGCTCTAATCAGCATATATGGTGAAATGAAAATTGTTATTATCAATATAATTTAAAATAGAAAAAATAAGTAATAAAACTAAAGCAAATGGAATACATTTTGCTCGTGCTTTAAATGAATACTTGAATAGTATTAATAATCAGTAAAGTTGCAGAAAGATACTTTATTGAACAGATGTTCCATTAAATTAGAATAAAAGCAATAACCAGCTTTAAAATCTACATTTTGTCTTTGCTTGCAAGAACATGTTACTCTCTTATGATCTCAATTTTAACAAGTGCTTTTTTCGTTCAAAATTAAAATAATTTTTATTCTTGTCGGGTTTCATGCGTAAGAAAATTAATTAGACTTCCTAATTTTTAAGAAACTAAAAACAATTTTCTACTGTAAACTTTAGAAAAGCAATAAACATGTGATGAAAATGATGAATTTCACTTATTTTAATGGAATTTTGCTTCAAAGGATGCATATATTTTCAAAAGATACAAAATTCATGATACCAGTTTCACATTACAACTACCTAAAACACTTTGACTTTATTATTTCTGACATTTAGAAATATTTTGATAGTAAGAAAGAATCTTAAAGCATTAAAGTTTCTCATGCAATGAAGAAAAAATTAATTATGTTTAAAATTCCCTGTAAAGATTTAAATTTAGAAATGGGAATTTTATATTTCGTTTAGTTAGATTTGTATGAATCGTGTAAATTTTTTTTTATCAGTTGAGTCAATTCAAGTGATGTCACAGATGCACATAAGTCACATGATAAACATTACTGCGCTTGTTATATAACTGCAGGTTTTCTCGGTGCTATCATGCCACATCCTTTCATCCCTAGCAAGATGTGCAAATTCAGGTTAAAATCATTCTTTTAATTAAGCTCAACGGCAAATAAGCGCAATGCATCGGAGATGGAGGACCCTGAGTCCATGCGTTCCGAGTAAAAAAGTCATCACCTGCGTTCAAGATTTACAAGGGATAACAAGTTTAATTTATGTGGTACATTTGACATGCGTCATATAAACTTGGATTAACCTCATTCATAGCTTATTGGATTATTCATATTCATTGAAAAAACATCCGTGGTAAAGTGGATTCAATCTATTTTTCAGATTATTTAAATAAGAAGCAATACAAGTTCACATTTTAAAAATACAGTTAATATTAAAAAAATACTTATTTATCGAAAGCGAATCAGATATTTAAAGTCACTTTTAGTATTTCAGTATTCAAATGAAAACAAGATCACAATTATAATGATGAGAAATGTTGTTTTAATGCACTTTTTATTGTCTCTATGATTGCGAATAAAATTTTAAATAAATCATTTTAGAATTTTCTTGCAAAAGTTAGGACTTGAGGAAAAACAAAAAAAAAACAACCTTGCAATGCGATTAAAAGTAAGTCTGCTTTAAATAAAAAAAGAAAAGAAAAAGATAGAAAAATAAACGATCGAACAACGAACGCGCTTCCAATTTTCCCTACTAACAAGAATAAAACAAGCTACACTGTAATAAAATAAACTTCCATTTTTTAAGAAAAGAAACACGATGTTGCATCGAGGACTTCTTAATTAGCATTGAGGAAAGATGTAATTAGTTTCTAAGCTACCTAATTAATTAATTAGAATTTATATTAGGATGAAGTAGAAATATTTTGGACAAAATTTTAATTTTTGTGGGTTGCCGTATAACTAATCAAAAAAGTTTACTGCACTCTCTGTGTTAGGAACAATAATCGTCATCCTTGGACCTTCTCAGTATGTAAATCTATTCATTCCACTCCAGTCGTTTTTTGTTGGTTTACTTGACTTGCATATTGTAATCGCTTTTAGACGTCGCCTCTGGTAATAGAATGTAATTAAACAGTGTCAAGTTACTTAAAACTTTTCTCATTTCTAATACACTAAACGGTTTATACCGTCAATATTAAAACATCAGTGCTGTTTGCTAGAGCATGTAAGATTTTTTTTCGTTATTACTTCAACGAAAATTTTGAGTAGAGAATGAGCTTACCTTATTATTTTCCCGTCACCAGTCCAATTAGTTGGTCTTAAAAATATCGCGGAGAGAAATTTATTATGGAAAATTAATATTCTGACATCTTGTAGAGTGCTGGACGCTTGTTCATTTTATCTTTATCGCCGAAAGAGTGATCGACGGTACGTGCTACAGAAAAAAAATAAAGCTATTACATAGCCCGTGCTGCGTTAACAGCGATGGTCCGAGAAAGGCGCAAGAAAATAATGCAACTTTTAAGTCCTGCTCAGATTAACTTTGAAGCTAATTAACGTGGCAAAATTTAATAAACTTCTCAACACTAATCTGCTAGATTGAAGTTGAAAAATGAAAATATTGAAAAACAAGTAATGTTTCTTTTTTTACTATTACTTCTTTCAAGAATGGAGCTTAAAGAAGAAGCAAAGAAAGATGCAGCATCGAATAACATTCCTCCAATTTTTAAGTTTCAGATCAGTTAAGGACAGAAGCAATAAATAATTTGTGAAGAGTGCAGGCATAAAGATGAGTTTTATATCATCGTGGAAAAATAAATCTAATTTAACATATAAAAACATGCATTAAGGTGATTTTTAACCTTTAAATGCCCTGTGTTGCCTTTAAGCAACATACCCAATTTTGCCTTCTAGAATATTAAGAAAAAGACTACAGCTCTAGTGCCTGTTGTTCGAATAGGATGCATATTAAAAATGTTATTAAGTTAATTTAACAGTGCTGAAGAGAAATAAAATTGATGTTTTCACTTGCGGGTGCATCTTTTTTCTTTATTTGTACACTTGAAAATACCATACTTTATTCTACAATGTCGAAGGAAATTCCTTATCCTTATTATAAGTTCTTAAAATTCATCTGTGTTTAATATTATACAATTTTATCAAGGACATTTTTTTCTCAACAAAGATAGGTAATAAATTGTGTTTTAGCCGTAAACCAGATAAAGTATTCTTTCCATGTTTTATTCAAGAAGTGAAAGTCAAAAAGCCTTTTTAAATCAATTTTTAAAAAATCGGGCATTTAAGACCTAAATAACTGGTTGTAAGACAATTTTTTGTGGTTTTATTTTTCATAAACTGCCTATAATAGCCTTACAAATGTCAATAACAATCAATATGCAGAAATTTTTTCTAAAAGGAAAAAAACTTTTATATGAGACAAAAAATATAATTGCAGAGCTCATAAACATGCTTCAAACATAGAGTATCATTATAAGGCTAAAATAATAAATTAAAAAAATTAAGGTATAAGCTTTTATTCATGCGAAAAAATGAACAAAAAAGTTGAAAATAATTTTTCTTATTACAATAAAATGCATGGTTCGAATAAAAGCGTGGGCGCTATTACCTTAGGAATATTCCATTTGTTTAAGAAAATATACACAAAATATAAGGGGCTATATAAGTCGCCCACGCTTTTATTCGAACCATGCAATTTACTGTAATCAGAAAAATTATTTTCAACATTTGCGTTCATTTTTTCGCATAAATATAAGCTTATACCTTAACTTTTTTTATTTATTTTATTTTCTACTTTTTAGTGACGGCTGACACGAATACATACGGCATGTTAGGCATAGTATACCAAAAACAATTATTTAATTCTCCAATATAAAGCACATATTAAAACTATTATATACATATGTGCAATTACATTTTTAAAATGATTTAATGACATTAAGTTTCTGAAATATAAATCCGTAATATATTTCGTGATAACTTGCAATTATTATCAACAATGTAATAGAGAAAAAGAGAATCGATCTACATAACTTTCTCTTTTTGCTTGAGTGCTAAACGTTTGGCGAACACGAAATAAAAAGAAAATCTGGTTGTTGGCGAATTCTAATAGAAAGTAAACCCAAGACGCGTCGAAACACGAGTTATTACGTCATTCATCGGTGCAGCGCCGGAACTAAAACGTATTCTCTGTTAGCTTCGTGGTGTTGTTACAACCCTTCGTAACGTGAGGTTACCACCTTCCAAACTTTATCGCCCAAATATAGTTCTAAAATTTTAATATCATTTTGTTAGGTTTAAAATAGGTATAGATTGCAAATGTTTTTGCATAATATTGTATTGTCACCGGAAACGCACCACTGTGCTAAATTTCAAAGCTGCAGCACTATTGAAGTGGGTAAGAAATCTATCTCAAGATTTGAGGATGCGACAGTCAAGTTGAATGAAAGCTTATAAAAAATGAAACCCAAAATATGAAAAACAATTTGCATTATCTTGAATCTGTTAGTTAAACTATTTTCTTAAATGTTTTGTAGGGGAAACAGACTACATGAATGTAGGTTTTTAGTTAGGAACCAACTATCATTTTATGATTTCGTATGCACTATAGATAACTCTATATAACTGTGTATAATTTGCCGTCTAAATTCCAAGCAACTGTAATACGTAGCAAAATATACTACTTAAGAGAAAATACAACATTTCAAAATTTCCCTGTATTATTTTGTAAAATCATCTCTATGTCAAAATCCTATTTATTCAGTCAAATCTTGTTTATGCAACAAAATCGTGTTCAGAAGCCCATATTATCTTTTGAATAAAAGTTTGACTGCGTAGATCATATAAATGCTTCAAATATAAAATATGTCAATATATCAGTGGTATCTATCCATTATTTTAGTCATTATTTCAGCATAAAAGTCTTATCTTTGAAGCAGACTACTTTTGAAATTTAGGTATATAAATGTGTTTTCTGTTAGAAAAAAAATAAAATTCGTAACATTTCTGAAAATTCATGCTCAAGTTCCAGAAAACATACATTGATATTTCTTTAAAAACAGATATATAAGTTTACTATTAGTCTGTCTCAAGATTTTAGCGAGAATAGATGTCAACTTTTATCTGCAGTATATTTATAACGGATGGAAAAGTACAAAAGTAGCCAAATTAACAAAACACATTTAGAAGTTTGAAACCGAAATAAATACTCGTAGCTATTGCTTAAATGATTGCTTATAGCTTCTGTGATAAAGAATCCTTACAGAAAATTGAAACAGAGTTAGAATTTAAAACATTTACACTATCTAATGACAAAAAAATCGGCATATCGGCATCTTTGAGGAAATAATCAAAAGTTTAGTAGTCGTATATCGAAAAGATTTTTAAGCAAATTTGAATGAAAATGTGAACTGGCTGCTGAATTAATGTGCTGTAAACAACCCACCAGACACAATGTAAAATGTTTCTTCCTTTTCTCCTATTTTTTCTTTATTTAATCCGTTGTTTATTGGTCTAATTAAGTTTTCCTGAAAACACAGCTACTACTTGAGTAGGATTTTAAAGAAACTTCCAATGAAAAGAATACGGTACTATTTTTGGTAACTTTTTTTCAAGGATGTCTACATCAAAGATTTGTCAAAAACATTTTTAGCATGCTTTAGGAATAGTTTACAATTTTGAATATAGCCTATCAGTAATTGCTGATTAACTTTCTACATAGAACGTGACTTCGGTGACATCTACGAGATGCAAGCTCTAAAAGCAATACAGTATTTCGATTTAACAAGGTAAATAATGATTAACGCAAACGATTTGATAAAACATTTATAAAAATAAAATCTTTCCCAATCAAAATAATACTTTCTTGACTTTTTACTAATAGTTTAATAAGGTAACAAACTTTCATTTGGACTATAACTTTTCAGGAACTTTGTTAAAACATAATAACTATTGCAGTTATAACTAGAATAAAGGAAAATGAACATTAAAAATTGTTAAAGTTAGCAGCTTAATTTTTCCGCACAATTTTGGCACATAAATGACGAATGTTCTAGGCACAAATATCTGGCGCATTTTTTGCAGGTATATTTGGTGTAACTTCTTCGTTTGACACTTTGTTGGAAGGGCTCGCACAGTTTTCTTTTTCTGCTCTCCAGAGGCACATTTTCCGTTGGTTCGGAGGAAGATGACCCTGTCACCTCAAGTCATCTATTTTGGAGACCAATAACCATGCCGTTCTTATTATGCGCTCTTCGGCGCATGTGTTCTTCGATGAGGGCTTTCGCGAGATCTTTCAGAAACAGTCCTCTGTTCTTCGTCTCATGACAATTTCCTTGATAAATAATTTGAGCATTCACCCCCTGCCTCGTTTATCATGGCGAACAGTATCACCATGGACCATGGTATTGCGGGCTACATTGTATGTAGCACAAAGTTTATCGACAGCGTCGACTGCGCCTTTAGTGCCGTAATAAAAGGTGATTATTTCCGGTTTTTGCCTGGTTCCAGTGGCTTCATCTATAGCACCATCGTAGTGGACACTGGAAATAAGAATTACATTTTTATTTTTTTTGGAACGTAAAATAGTATGGTTCCTTCTTTCCTAAAAGCAAAGATAGTTGAGTAATCTGCACGTCCATTAACTTTTTTTAGTTAGTATGGTATTTGCCACTTATTTCTTTTTAGCGTACCAAAGAATGAATTTTTTTCTTTCGTCGAGTCTTCTAATAGAGATACATCGCTAAACCAATTACCAGCAGTAAGGTTTCTGCCTGAGTTGACAAGCGGCGTAACCGTTCTGCAAACGACATCTCTACTTTTGTTGCTGATGGAAAATGGGCCTTCGGGCTGCATACCAGCATATATTTCTATGTTTGACGTGTGAAACAACCTTGTGTCAACTAGTGCTAAAGTTTGTATCCCATATTTCGCCGGCTTGGAAGGAATGTATTGTCTAAACGCACATTGTCCTCTGAACGCCTCCAGCTTTTCGTCGAGTGTCACATTTTTGCCAAGAGAGTAGGGACTTCCTGTAGTTCTCAACGAATTTGTCAAAAAGTTCTCCCACTGGAGTAAGACGATCAAGTTTCTTTTCTTCGTGCCTAGTATCCCTATCATCGAACCTTATACACCTCAGCAAAAACCTGAAACGTAAATGACATGGTCAGTCGTAATCTTTCAATTCCATCTCTTGTGGTATCCCAAAGATCTTCCAAATTGATGCGAGCACCTTTATAAACTCCTGCCAAGTACAATAATCCGAAGAACACTTATATTTGTTACATCCGTAGGACGAGCATCTCTACGTCGAGAAAAACCAGGTTGCACGGTGCGTATAAATTGGTTGGTCCAGTTGACGATCTGATCTAACATATTGACATCATAAAAACAAGAATGAATGGGCTGCTTTAGCTGCTCCTCTAACTCCAGGAAAATGGACTAACAAATTTTGCTTCCCAGTTCTTCTATTTTCATTCAGGGGGACTATCCGCCAGAAACAGGAATTGGCAGTTTTTCTATTTTTCTTTTGAATTTAGAATAAAATTCAGGCAATTCTGTTTCATTTTCGTCTTCAGTCTCGAAATCACTTTCCTCAGTTTCAGAGTCGCCGCCTCTCTCCTGTACATCGTGGTTACTTGTTTCGGAACAAACTTCATCAAAATCTTCCACATCGGTGTTTTCATCAAACAAACAGGAATGAAGCAGGGCAACATCATCAGAAATGTTTAGGTCAAAAATTATTCTTTCTTCTTGAGTCCAGTTTGATTCTAAAACGAAAATATGGCAGAATTAGCCGTGCTGCATCTTAGATATGCAAAAATTTAAAAAAATTACTGTAAAAGATACTGTTCTGGACATGAAATAAATATGAAAAAAGATTGAAGTCATTAAAAACATAAACAATAAAATTTACATCTGTGGTCGCGGTGCATCTACGGGATGTTTAGGCCTGCTGCGACGGAGAGCAGAGCAGGTTCAAGGTTGCTTATGCACTAATCAGTGAGATGGAGTCAGTAAGGAAGGTTGCGGGAAGGGGAAGTCCCCGCCTGACATTTCCTGTTAGAAATATAAACAAATTTTTGCATCTGACAGATGGGCACGACTAATGGAAGGTTAAAATCTTCTACAGCGAGCTGTATTCCTTTTCATTTGTTTTTCTTTTTCTGTAATTAAATAATATAACTTTATTTTGTTTTAATTTTTGAATATCCAAATAATGTAACTTTTTTACTTTAGTTTTAATTATGTTTTCGAAAAATGGTAGTAAAATAGAGAGAATTTAAAATAAAAAATGAAATTTCTGCTAGTATCTTTTAAATTTCAGGCAAACGTTGGTTATACAGACGATTTAAATCCTCATTATGGAAATATTAAAGTTCACAGGATAAATAAAGTACCAGAGAATGTGAAGAAATCTAATTTATTTTCAAAATCCATGCTATCAATGAATGAATATCTTTAACGCTTTTCTGGTTCATAAATAAATAAAAAAAATATTTTGAACAAAATATGAATGTAAATTGAAATTTTTCTATTAACCTGCATATATCAAAATATGAATCTTATGAAAAAATAAGCTAATATTATATGAGAAATCTTGTATTCCAAGAGATTCTGATCCAAACGCTCAATCGAACTTAAATAATGACTGAAGAATCAAAAATTAAAGCCTATTATTAAGGTAAAGGGTTTTAATTCTGACTGTGAGAAGTAAGGAAAAGAGGAAGATTAGAAAAGGAGGTGTAATATGATGTGGAGGTTAAGAATGTGTCAGATATAAGCATTGTCAGTGCTATGCATTAATTTCCGATTATTGACTGCTTAAAGATTTTAAACAGATATTCGACACATTGCTTTAGATAGGGTGTGGAAGAGATATTGACAAATTTAGAATTGCCACCGTAGTCACAAATTTACTCAGAATAATATGAAACAAATTCAAAGCACAATATTCGCAATTCACATTGGATGTTTTTCATTCATTTTAACAAAGCTGTTTAAAAATTAATTATTATTCATGAATTGACATATTATATTTTTACTGAATTAAATACTGTGTGCGTGTGCGTATGTGTGACTGCCTTTGTAAAAACCACAACACTCTTAGAGTATTATGTATTTTTTAATCGACCAGACATATGCACTTTTATTCAATGTGATCAATTATTTTTTAAATAAGTCAAAAATAAAAATATGGGGAAGCATTCTTATTCATGAGTAGGCAAAAAGTAGTTTTTTTATTTCTAGAAGATTAAAAGTTAAGAAATCTTCGATTCCCAAAAGCAATTACTGATTTCTGATGGATGAAATTTTGATACTAAAATTCCTCTGGAGAAAAAGCACATTCTGAATTTCTCTAAGTGTGGCAGAAACTAATCAAACGGTTAAGAGCTTTTCTGCAAATGTCGTCGGAGTAATTGTACCCAGTGGGCGAAATTAAGACTGCTATTTTACCATTGCGGATAGAGAGTTTCAAAATCTTCGATCTTCTTCGAAACGGTTTGCAAGTTAGTTGAGAAGTATCAATTTTCGGATTGTTTCAAAGAAGAATCAAAATTCTTTCCGTTTCAGTTCTAGTTGTCGCATAAATTTAGAAGAATTTCAAGGGTGCATTATAATTAGGATAGATTAAAGAGAATTTCCGCATTTAATGTTTATAAAAAAGAATAATCTACTTGGCTGCTTTTGAATTCCAGTCAAGGTACTCAAAAGGGTATTCTTCAAAAGTCATTTGTGCAAGTAAATACAGAAGTTTTGAAAAAGGGAGAATTTAAAAAAATATTTATAAATAATGATTATATATAGTAATATCTAAGAGAAGTTAGGATAAATTCTTAATTATGTAATTAATAATGTCATTTGTATATATCACAGTTTGAACTAGCTCCTGGTAATAATAAGCAATTATCATGAAACATTTAATTATAAAAAACTGACTATAACAACCATTTCTATTGGCCAAAAGTAAAAGAATAGCGTAATTTTTAGTAAATATAAAGACAACATCAATATTTTTATACGAAATTAAAATAGTTTCCTTCTTAAATTATCCTTTTAAATTATTCAATTTTGGAATTATTAGATAAATATAATAATTTAATTCGAAACAAGTTAAAATTTAGGATTATAGCCAAGTTTCCAATTTAAATTATGACATGGGGGCTTATGAAATTCCTTGATATCTCCTGAAAACGGAGATTGACAACGAAATAGGAAATTGAAGTCTTTTCCAACCATAGAAAATAATAAAATAGCATAAAGGAGTGGAAATATAGAAATTACAGGTAGATTTATCCACAATCGAGCTAACTTATTTAAACCCTGGTTGCAAATTAAACATTAGAACATGAAATTGAAGATTCTATTAAGAGGATAAACTTCAGATTTTTACCGTTATGAATACTAACTTCTTAATCGTGCCATGCAAACTTGACTTCAAAGAAATTAGTTTCACATAGAAATTCTGACTCAAACAAGTTATTTCATTTGAGCGAGATTTAACATCATTAGTCTTGAATGCTCTTTTGTATTCCACTAAAATTATCAGCTAAATAATTTATTAGAATTTCAATAACTTCTTTTTTATTTTTCGTTCCTGGCCGTAAGATTTGTTGCATCATTAATTTCGGTTTTGTGTTAAATGTACTCATTATGGATCGAGAATTTTTTCCTGAAAAGTGTAACCCAGTACTTTTTTTTTCTTCCAGTTCGAAGTTTCTCTTTCTATTCTTTATTTTCGTCTTTATTTCTTTTTTTCGTGACCCAGCGGAAGCATCGTCAAAAAGCTTGCGTCTGGCAAGGATAATTTTTCATTTGATTGATGAAATTATGTGATTCTATAGTTTTACGATTATTCTTTGGAATTGCAAGGATAGCTTGTATGAGAGCAATTCACTTGCAAGAACTTGACACCTCATATCTTAGGTGCAGCTCCTTATCTGCAAGTTTTTTTCTTCTCGCGTTTTAATCTGATGATTTTTTTTTCTCCTAATGTCTTATTTAGTTTTTTTTTTTTACTTTAAACTCATTTTTTTAGATTTAGCGTTGGAAGATACCGTTTAAATATGTAATGAACATACTTACTCAGTTTACTTTGTACTTGCGTAAAGATGATTTTCTTAATCTGGTAGATCTGTTTCTTCACACAATTTTAATTTGACGATTTCTTTTCTCAATGTATTTTTTAAATTATTTTTGTAAATTCATTCTCATTACAAAGGAGTTACAGGACAATAATTTCCTATGAAAAACGCATACGGGTACATTTTGAAATTCTCAATCGTTTTATTTACAAAATAATTAGCTTCCTTGAAAAAATAATTGGTTAGAATCTATTTGTCGTCTTTCAGTTTTTTAAAGCAAAGCACTAAATATTTAATTCTGGAAAGTTAAAATAATATTTATTTCAGAAGTTTTCTTAAATATAATAAAATCTATATTTTGAAATAATTTGTTATTAAAATTCAGTATAATTACAGCTCTCTAACTGATGATTTCTTATTTCTTCTCAAAATTTTGATAATTTCTTTTATCTATCGTATCATTTATTATTTTTATTATTTTAAATGCAATTGCTATAATAATAATATTATCTTATATAAATCTAATGATTAAACAAATTTACATGCATTGCATTTTAGGCTCGAAGGAAATGCTTGACTTCTAAACGCATTGTTGAGAAAATATTTATTGTTCGGCTCTGAAAAATTGATAATAATTTATTCATCTAGTTGTTTTAAAAATGAAATTTATAAAACAAAGCATTCAATTGTTGTGTTTCATGATACGTATTGTTAAACAAAGTAGAAAAATTATAAGTTTTCATTTGTATAACAATATGTATTTTTTTAGTCTAACGTCGCCTATATTTTGTAGCAATCTTGCGTATAAATTCTAAGAACAACGTACGATGCAAATGAAAAATATTTTGTGTAGATTTATTAAATGATTAACATTTTAAAAATGCAGTTATCTTACAATATCTCAAATATTTCTTAAAGTATATAAATAAACTGCCATTGTTTGAAAGCATGAATAATGTTAGTTTTTAAGAATTCAATGTATGGATATTATAATATTTTCAAATCTAAACATTATCTAACATTGGACCTACGTGCGCATATGAATATATTTTTCAGTGACGTGATAAAAACGTATTTAATATGATGCTAAGAACATCATAACTTTATCTTTTGTTTATTAAAAAAATTTAGTCATTTAGTAACGCTATTTCTTTATGAATGTAAGAATTCTGATGATATTAGGATATTTGGGATATATGCCAAAGTCGGTATACTTCCTCAGGTTAACTGTTAGTTTTTCCTGTATATACTGAACTTAAAAACTGAAAAATAAATAAAAATATTTCCGCGTAAACTAAAATTGAGAATTATATAGCAAAATTAAAAATAAAGTTCAAGTATATGCATACATTTCGGTAACAAATGAGATTATTCTGCCTACTTATAATAGAAAAAACTGATGGACTTTTGAACTGATAATGCATTTCAGCATTATTCCATCTTTTTACCAAAAATAATTTGAAAAATGCACCGAAGTAAAATAAAATTGGGAATAACAAAGCACTCTGAAAAGTATTATTTAAATCTATGTTCCTTCTTGATAACAGACGAGATTGTTCCGTCTGTTTCAAAATAGAAAGCCCACATAACTAAAGATTTTTAGATCTGACAGTCTATTTCAATATTATTCATTTTTAACAAAAAATAAATACAAGAAAAATAAAAATTATGATACATAAAGTAAATGTAAAAGTACCTTTAATATAAATCTTGATAACAAATGAGATTGTTCTGTCTATTTCTAAACGCAAATGTGCCAAATATGCAAAAATATAAAATAAAACATCGTTTGACAACTGTCCCAAAAGAATACCATTCTATGAAAGAAAGAATCTTAAAATTAAGTTGAGCGCAAAAGATACTACTTTACGAAACGTTTTGACCAAAATTCAAAGCCAAAAATCTTCCGAGAAGTACGTTAAAATTTCGTTGCTCTGCCTTCATTGCATTTCAACCATTTATCACGATATTCTTTTCTGGTTTCCGGACTGAGCCCAACTGCGACGCATTAAGTTCTGCACATTTCTCATGGACTTCATGTTTAGAATTGACACTTGGCGCCGCTGATCCTCCGCCTTGTAGTTATGACCTAGATATAACATGATATTCCTCGAATCCGAGGATTCCTTTCCTTTGCTTGGCTCTGTATGAATAAAAAGTTATTATGCTTAATTTTTAAATCGGATTAAGAGTCCTGGGCTTCAAAGGATTTTTGTTACGTGAAATCAAAAGAAGAACGAGCCAATGAAAGAAAGAACCTTATTTCTTGGACTCATTCATTTCTCTCTGAAATTTCCGCTGGAAGGGAAATGCATTTCAAGGTTTACGAAGAGTAATTTTGAAAGGGAAATCTGGATGTTGCGCGAAATTTATTTGTTTTCATCATTTTATTTAAATACTTTTACTTCATATTTCAGTGAAACGTACATTTTGAAGTTCATTCATTTAAACTTTCCCAACTTTAATAATTGAAAGCACGGTCTGACATAAGTTTATTTTTGAAATTTTCTTTTTATTTTTAGAACAATGCTTAATAATTATGAAATCAGTATTATGAGTGAAATTAAAGAAATAGCTACACAGTGTTTGGTTATGTAAGAAGGCTTTATGCTTTTCTTGAATAATTTCTGCGTAATATTTCTGATATAATAGAAATGTAATTCAAAAGTTATTTTAGAAAGATAAGACTTTGTAGGAAATTCCCTTGCTTATTTAGACACTTGTTTATTGAAATAAATGATTCTGGCTTAAGTTTTTTTAAACTGTATTTTTTGCTTACTGTCCTTCTCAGTAATTATAAAATCAAGATTAAAAATTATAATTAAATATGCAGAAATATTTTTATTGTTATTACGCTTAATATATGAATCTCATAAGAACTTTAGGAACGCAAAGAATTTCTGTTGTTTGAAATAAAAAGAAGACTGTTTGCTTATTTATAAAAGAATAGGGATCTAAGTTCAAGGTATATGTCCACATTCCTTGGATTCACTTTTTTCTGAATTTCAAGAGTTACCTTAAAAAGAATTTCTAGATGTTTTTATTTTAATTAGATACGTGGAATTTTATATTTATTTTGAAAGTAATCAGTCTGACAGAATTTTTTTTGAAATTATATTTGTATTCAGTGGATTATGCCTAACAATTATGAAATACTGGACAGTAAAATTGAAATAAGAATATGACTTTGTCTTAAAATGATTTTTGTTACATGAAATTAAAAGAAAGAATTGTATTTTTTGGATTCATTTCCATATGAAGTTCTGTCGAATGAGAAAGCCGTTTCAAGGATTGTGAAGAATTAATACAGAAGAAGGATCTGAATACTACATTGTGTTAAAATATTTATCCACTTGAGTTTTTTATTATTTTGTTAAATACATGTTATTTCCCACATCATCTGAAAGTAATCAACTTGGAAAAATTTTATTTTTGAAATAACATTTTTACTCAGTGGTTTATGTTGCTTTGAGCTCAAGATTCCAGAAATAAAATTTCAATAAGCAAAAAATTGAGTGTACACAGCGTGTTTCTTATTATTCTATATTTATATAATTCTATTTAAATTATTTTAAAATGATTTTAAATATTATTTTAAATTTGTACCCATATTACTGAAGCAGCAGTACATGTTTAATTTATGCAACTCATAACCAAACAAATATCAAAATCACACAGAGAAACCATGCTTTTTTGGTTAAAACTAATCTTAAACACCAAGCAATATTCTTTTTAAAAATTATCTCAATTAAGTTTAAATTTTAAAAACATACTTCACAAACAAAAACTTAATTTTACTTCTTTAGAAACAAAACATGAAACATGCATGTGAGTAAAATATAAAATCTATTAAAATTGCACACTTTTCCCCTAAAAAATACACCAGATGATGGGAAACAGACTGAGTGGCTTTAGTGCTTACTTTAGAACTTTTAAATTTTTAGTTACATGACAAAAAATGCAAGTGATACATATATACATCATTGCACATTAAAGAGTTAATTATTTTCCAGTGATGATACAATCTGGAGCAACTTCAATCAATTTTAATGGGTAATAAATTCACATTTCGTATGTATACACTAAATAATTCTAAAAAAGCAGCAATCATTTATTTATTTATATTATATTTTGGTTGGTTGGTTCATTTAGGTTTTCTGGCGCAAAAGCCAAATCTGACCATACTGCGCCACACATAGGGTGAAAAGAGTAAAAAATGGTAGAAATCCCATTTTAGGATAGCCTAAAAAATTTGGTAAAAATAAAGTTAGAGCATGAAACGAGAAAGGATATTCTAATTAGGCATTAAATTGACACAGAAACAAAATAAAATGATGAAATCCAATGATATGCGAAAATGTAAAGCAGGACATTGAATTAAGACATGAACAACAGTTAAATTGACATGACATGTTCAGCAAGTAGGACATGATTCTCCAAATAATAGATGTTTATGTGTGAAACGGGAGTGACCAATGCGGAGTTTGGTCGGTTTAACATCAAGGCAACGCACTGGAACACAAGGCTATAATTAGAGAGTTGGTGTTAAGAAATGCAGCTTATTGTTTGTCTGCTGATTCCATTATTCTTGCTTCAGAGAGGGTATACGACGAGTAAAAATGGTTTTCACATCGTAGTATGAAAGGTCTCGTTGTAGGGAAGAAGAAGCTGTTTTAGCAGCTCTACCCGCCTGCTCATTTCCTGCAATTTCGGCATGACTAGGAACCCTGCAAAATAAAATATTAAAGTCCCTGTTTTCAAGTATGCTGAGGAGATCAAGAATTTCCTTACGATGGTGTGCATCCGAATATGAAAATGCGAAAGCGTTTCCAAAGAACTCATGAGTTCTTTGGAAACGCTTTCGCATGCATGCTGTCTGTATAATTATAAAATTGTCGCTGGGCAGAAAGCGAAATTGTCTGCAGAGCATACAATATCGCCCCCAACTCAGCAGATAAAACTGAAAATGAAGATTGCAGTCTGTAACTCAGCCGGCCATTGCTAAAAATAACACCATAGCCCACAAGTCCGTCAGATTTTGATACATCAGCAAAAATTGGTGAGTAAGATGAGAACTGATTACGATGGTAGTTAAAAAGTTGTTGGAATACAATTGGATATTATATTTTGGTGTTTCCCCTTTCCTTAAATTCTTCATTTCGTTAAGTAGAAAGAGTGTTAAATATAAAATGGTGTCAAAATAATGTTCCAATGCTGTTGCAGAATTCGAAAAATATTAAATACTATACTCATAAGAGTGTACAAAATGTGAGTACAGCAGAGTTCATTTTAAATAAAATGATTTATCTTTTGTTTTAATAAAACTATTGAGAATGTTACAGTAGTGCAACTAAACGAAATAGAAACTCATTAAATATGTTAAATACAAATACCAAACTGTAATTATATGCTTAAATCCCTTGATATTTTGGTATTGAATGAATTCTTTGTATTTTGTAAGTGAAGAACTTACTTAATATTCCCCATTGTATGCAAGATGCTGTAATATTTCTTAATAATAAATCTTTATTAACCACGATGGGTTTTAATTTAAAGTAAATTGCTTACGGAACAGTTTCTAGTCGTTTCTGGTCGGTATCTTTTTCTCTCCCTCGCTTGATTACGTGTATGTCCCCCTCTATGAAGCATACGCATGAGGAAGAGACAAAAACAAGGGGTGAATAGCCAGACGATGCTAGGCGTTATGATACGGTCGACATGTAAAATTTTGTATTAGGCATTAAGTGAACTCTAAATATTAATTTATAATGATGTGCATAGTTAAATGTCTTAAAAGCAATTGATCGGCCTCCTTTTTCTGCATACTGCAATTTCTACGGTGGAGTTTGCTTTATATTAGGAACGTACGTTAGATAATACATGTAAGAATTCAGGGTGTTATGGAAGTTCATTTTATTTTCATCTAGGTTGATTACAAATTATCCATACCACAGATAAACTCTTACATAAATAATTTCTTCTATGATACAAAACTCGAAAAGAAGCTAAATGCCATGATTACAAAATTTCAACAACTCTAACCGAGCTTATTTTACGGGAGTGAAGAGAGAATCCCAAAGGAGTTACTCCGCCCAGCCTAGGTATGCGAAAAAAACACGAATGACACCCGCTTTATAGCACCCATTACAGACAGCACATGCGACGACCCTCAGACACATATACGACCCTTCATCGGTAAGAGGGAACTCGCAGGCGTGAGGAAAGAAATCGAAAAGAGAACCAAAACTCAATGTAATGTGCAGTCATCGTCAAAATTTTATATTTTCACGGCGTTCAAGGTCGTCTTGAACGATAAGAAAATGATCATTTTGTAGAATTTAAAGATTCATGAAGAATTATTTCAATTACTAGCTGATACTGCATTTAAATAAAAGCAATGGAAATGGTGGAAAGCGAATCAAAATGCTTGAAACGTTTAAAGGTTGTGTTGAAATAAAGAGTAAATCACATCTACATATACTTTTGCCGAAAAAATTACTTTTATTTAAAATATTAATCTTTTTATCACTCGCTATTGTTCATACTCCCCATTTGAACTCCAGGGACAAGTTTCAAACATTTAATCCCTTAAAAAGAAATGTAATGGCTTTTAAAACTGATAGATTTCATGAATTAGTATTCAAATATGTGAGCGACGCGTTTAGATGAATTAGATGAAACCGATAACTGTGGGATTTCAACGCCGCAGGCATTTACCGAGGCAAGACAAGTCACCTAATGATAGATGACAATAACATAAATTTGTCAAATGTTCAGAAATAATTCCATAATTAATTTGACAAGAGATTGACATCGAAAAATAACCGTATTGTTCGTGTACAATACGTGTGTAGATTTTAGCATTTAATTAGAAATAACAGTCCGTTGATATCAAGATATATACAAACTCATTTAAATTTCAAAATCCGTTGTGATATTTTTGTCTGTCATATGTTGGTGCAAGCCTATACAAAGTGCCTATTGCAGTTGACTTCCTATTATTTGTGGTTTCACTAGCATTTCTATGATACAATATTATTCTACAAATGAAGACGATACGATAGAAAAGCATGGAGGTTTTAATCGCCATTGTATTTTGAATACTCTTTGCATCAAAATTGCTTAAACCATTTTTGTCAACTCACAGTTTTGTCGAAAAGAAAATATTAGAATTGCAAAACTTTTTAGAGAACTTGTTGCAGCGTGATTTAATCTGTTTTGAAGTTTTATAATCATGTTAAAAGTTTGCCCTATGCAATCTATGGATTTGAATTTATCTGATATTTAATTGTTTATTTAACTTTTTGTAGACTTCTTATTCATTTTTTAATCATCTTCTTTATCCGTGCAAACTTTGCTGGAAGATCAACTTTTACTATTTCCTATAAGTTACAGAATTATTTACTTGTAGATTGGCTGGTGGTCTGTTTGCATTATATGGTTCTTTTAACTCATGTACTTTTACAGCTTAATTCAATAATTCAAAAAATTCTAAACTAGACTTTCTTACTTTTAAATGAAAAGAATAAGTGTAAATTTATTCTTTTTAAATCATATATGAGAAGCAGTCTAGGTATAACTACATTTTGGGCGATTAAAATCTATACTCCTTCCTGCTAACATTATCACATCGTGTATTGAAATATAATAAATATAAAAATTATAAAACATAATTAATTAAAATTCTTTTATCAAAAAATAAAGATGAAAATGCCAAAGATAAAAAAGAAATATTGGAGATTTGAATGATTTCTAAAATCTAATTCATGGTTACCGAGTTTTGCAGCCATCATGTTGATAAAAATATCGTGAAACGGCATATAAATATGGTTAAATCCGTTGCAAAATAGTGTTAATGTCACAAGAATAACGGTGACAGAATACTGTGATGTGATCACAAGAATAACTGTGATAGGATAAGAACTGCTATTTACTCGTATTTTAATAGGATATCACAAGGGGAATAAATATTTTTCCTTTCTAATTTTGATCGATGTTCTGTGACCATCAGGTTGCGACAGCCTAAGAACTGTTGAGATAAATATATTCTTATAGAATAGAGTAAAATATCTTCTTTTGAAGAAATTCTATCCGAATTTCATATTTAACAAGTGATGAAACGTTTCAACTTTTTTTTTAAAAAAAAAATATCAGGTGATATGTTGTTATGGATCGCTTGATATTACTTTTGGAAGTGAATATTCTTTTCAATACATAAATAAATTATTCGAAAAGAAGTATTCTATAATTTAAGCTGATTTTCATTTAAAAATGTATATTGTAGAAACGATCCGATATTAAGCGAAATGGAGCAGAAAAGAGCATTTCCCAAATATATGTTCTTAAATCTTTGAGCGTCGTCTCTCTTCACATTTTCTTTATTCAAGAGCAAAGAAACGATTGAAGAAAATGCGTTTATCGGTCCTTTTATGTTTAGAATATTTTTCACTTATTCCATTGAAGTTCGTTCAGGATTTTGATATATTTTATTGATTCCTATATTTGTATATTTGCTTTATAAAAAACAATACTTTAGATGAATGCATAATTTATATAAATATATATATGCTAAAAATGGGAAAATATTCCTCTTTAATTCTTGTTAAGTCTTTGCTTATAACTTGGTTAGGAATATAAATAGGATTTCCCACTAGTCTCTTTCGACAAGATATTATTCACTCACACAGTTACATTGAACGTAATCTTTAGAATTCTTAAAATATATTACTTTTACTATTATCAGGAATCTTTCAATTTTTATAGAATAAGATTCAGTTAGTTACATTGCATTGTTGTCATAAAATTCTAAAATTCTGTAGCTCTTACTAGTAGTAAAGGTAAAGGAAAACTAAGTATTTAAATAGAAAGCTCGGAATTTTTGCTTTAAGGCGACAGATTTATTCTCTTAGGCGTGTTCTTATTAACTTAGGTACGCTACAAATAACATGTTTCGAATCGACTTCGCATTCGAACATAAATTGTTTTATAGCTCGTTTCCTGGTACTCGCAATCTAAAAATTGTTGAAATATAATTTATTCTTCAGATGTAAGGATGCTACTTTTTTCTTCATTTCGTTAGTTTTGAAAAAGATTTTGATAAGAAGCTTCCTGAAAAGGTTTATTCAAGCGTTGAGCTTTTAGACAGCTATTGCTGTTCTAACAATTTTATTCGATGACCAAAGACTGGTCTTTTTCTACGCTAAATCATCAAAAATCATGGATATCTCTTTAATATCTAGTGGGACTTCTCTGAGCTCGGGAAAAGGCAGATTCTGAAAATGGCAGAACTCACGGAAATGCATGTTCAAACATGCTGCCTCAATAGCGATCCATAATCCATAGATATATTGTGCGCTGTTGACACTTCCGATAAAATCCTAAATATGCTCAACAAATCTAATATTTGACGATATATAAAGCCAAATCATGTGCTGGAGTAGTCCAGAAGACTTCTTAAACCAGTTACGAATAATACGAGTCCTGTCAAGCAGTGTATTATCATTCTGAAACAACTCATCACCATTTGAGGAGATGAAATCTGTAAAGGATTGCAGGTGGTCACTAAATAGATAAACATAGCGATTTCTTGTCAGTGACTGGTTCAATCTCACCACAGGACTCAATCTTTGTCATGAAACCCTCTCCACATCATCATGGGGCCAACACCAGCTTGTAAATTGCATCCACAGATTCATTGGATTTGCGACATACACAGTTTCGACCATCAGCTTGCAACAACTACAACTGGAAATATGATTCATCAGACCATGCTACCTTTCCACATTTATCTAGGAGTGCATAGGATTATGAACCTATGTCAAGATCAGATACCGTTGATCAACTGTGAGTAAAGGCATTCGTTTCAGTTTTCTGCTGCCATATCCCATCAACTCCAAATTCTGCTGCAATGATCTCAAAGGCAAGCCTCTATTGCAACCCTCATTGAATATGGCAGACGTGTAAGTTCGTTTGTCTTCTCAGATGTTGATGATATCGATCATTCAGTAAACTTGGACAGACATATGTTATCATTGGTGAAAGATAATGCATTCCATGAGGTACTTTCAATACACTCATGACAGTAGAGAGAAGTGAAACTTAAAACTTGCAGCAGCGTCTATAATACAATGCTTATACGTGGAAAACAAAAATAATCCCAGGTTCAAATTCATTTCATCCTCATCAGGAAGTCATTATCGCATTATTCATGGCTTCAGAAAGACATTCAAGATTTCATCAGGCATCACTATCGATCATCCATCTTTTTGCACCCTTTCAATCCAATATGAAGGTCACTTGGAAATATGCAAATTGCTGTCCCTGATTTGTGGCACTTCGGTGCATAGCGAAACATTTTTGTAAAGTTTTTCTTATAGAATTTAATCATCTTGTTTAAAATAGTAAACAAGGTTATTGTAACTTACTTTAGTCTTCAGATGAAAGTCAGCTCTTTTCTTGCGTTTCACTATTTTTTCATGGTATTGAAAAGAAATATAACGAGCAAGATCATCTTAATGTTTTTCTGAATTTTGAAATTTCTTCCTGTTCATGAGCTTCTATCAAATGGATATGGAATATTTCATATATATCAAAACTTCTTTAATTTTCTTACAACACTTTGTAATCTAGATTAAAATATGAAACAAAATTGCTCTATTTTTTATTGGGGAAAAGTAATTACGTTAGTTTGAAAGAGAGTTATGCTATACAGATTTGTGATATGAGATAGCTTCAGATATTTCTTTTTCTTTAAAATAAAGATATCTTTATTCTATTTCTACGTTACCAAAACCAGTTAAGTCAAAAATATTGGTATTGAGATTTATACAGTCTTATTTTATTTGCATTTAAAAAACAAAGTGATATCAAACTAACTCTGTATCGTAGTTAAATAACTTTAATAAGCTGAATATATATTATTATTATTTCAGTAGTGAACCAGTTCTTGAAAAAGAAGATAATATTCAGAATTAAAATAAAATTATTTTGTACTTATACTAATATGATTTAATTATAAAAACACGAAATACTGTTCTAATTATTCAAAATAATATTCTGTTTTAACATAGTGTCAAATTAGTGTATTATCTACGTTAGTTAAACTTGTAAGCCTAAGATTTGATATGCGGCATTTTTATAGTTGTTAAATATGTAAGAACTATTCAGTTCCCAAATGAAGAATAAAAACATAACAAGGCTGTTATGCATTATAAAAGGTTATATATGTTATTCCTTTGGAAACGTTGTAAAACGGAAAAATGCAATAAAATTCCTAAGTTTTATTTTTAAAAAAATTGAAAAATTATTAGCAATATATACATTCTCTAAATTGTAATTTCAACGGAAAAATCTTATTCAGGAGCAGAATTCTTGAGACTTCTATGCGCCTTGAAAATATAATTTTGTAGACTATCAAAACGTATAAAATGTCTCGGAAATTATGCACGATTCCACATTTTCACAGTGATATTTTCTTAGAAAACAGCTCTGTGATTGCAATTGTAAAAGGTTTACTTTATTATTCCTAGAAAAACTTGCATTGGAATTTTAAAGAATAAAAGAATAAATTTTTGGGGATATAATGTTTAAAATAGCCTAAAATGAACAAAAAATTCCAAATACAAAGAACATATTTACAATTTTAGAAAATAAACAGAAACTTAGATGTTTGGTTTGAATAAATGTCTGAATTTTCAGTTCTAAATAAGGTAAAGAAAAATTCTAGCAGATTTACAATCTAGAAAATCCGTTCTAACTCATAATGAAAAGTTAAAAATTGATATTTTGAAATAAACATGTTTTATTTATATATTAATTGACCTTATATTCACCGTCAATTTCTTTTTATTCAGCTATTTTTATATAATATATAACGGCAATTGACGCATGAGGTTTTCTTTACACATTGAAAATTATAATATTAAAACAATTTAACTATTATCAATTGATTTGATATATTAATTATTGTTAGTTCATTTTAGTTTAATTTCAGTAAATAAAAGAAACATTCAGTCTTGATGATTATTTAATTAACATTAAATAAATCTCTTTGGAACTTTTGAAGCTATTTATGCGGTAGTAATCAAATCTACATTTAATTTAACCTGAGAATAGCTTTCAGACGGTTGCAAAAAGCTTCATGTTATGCAATTCTATCTGTTGGCGATAATTCCATAATATCTCAACTAAATCCTAAGTGTTTACAATAATCCTGAAAGCACTTCACAAAGTTCGGATTGTCAAAGTAATAAGTTGTTTGCCAGTTTGATTCTAACAGCCTTGCTAATGATTTCTCTCCAGCTCTGTCAGTATACAGCGAATATATAAAAGCAGTTTCTAGATAAGCTTGATAATCTAGTTTCTGAAATTAGTTTACAGATGATGATGACTATATACTTTGAGTTTTATGAGTATTCTGCGTGGGAAACAAAGGCATCTTAAGCATCTTTTGTATGAAAAAAGAACATATATAACAATTTAACTGTTATTAATTTAACTTTAAATTTAGATCTAGCTATATAAATATACTGACCTACTTCTTATAATTAGTTTTCAGATGACAGAAACTCAACAACGTAACTGAGTTTCGGCGAAGGAAACACCTCTGCTTCTTGCTCTATTATAATTGTTTCAATAGACAACAGAAATAAACTATTTTACTATATTCATTTAATTACAGACAGAAAACACAGCTAATTAAAAATACTTTATTATTTACAAACTCTATACTACAGTCTACCATTTACCACTTATGAATCATGTACCACAAATAAGCTTTATTGAGTATTATAAAATAGACTGTTCATACTGTTCACATCATTATTGAATTTCATTTAGTATTCTTAGTCGGAAGTATGTTTGCTCGACTTCTGGCATTTACCTGGAGAGTTTTAGATAAAGCTTAGAACATTTTATTTTTTAATTTACGTATGTATACAGACCATATTTAGGTTCTTCAAAGCATTTTAAAATACATGAATATAAACTCACAAGCAAAGTTATAACATAATTGAGTTACTACAAATATATAAACTTTTATAAATTTTTTCTTTATATAACATTTACTTGCCAATTGCACAAATTGATTGTATTAACAACAATTCATCATTTTTAAACTTGAATCTTCAAACAATAATACTGAATTTTATGAAAGTTCAATATCTTGAATACACATGTATACTTGTAAATTAAATACATTATTTAAATTGCATTTAGACGATAACTATTCGAAGATTCCAAGTTTAAAAATATCATTTCACGCCAGAACACTTATGATTTAGCTTCTCTTCGAGTGCAACCGAAATTCACCTATATGCAATGCCGATATCTTTCTCAATCTTAACGGTATGGAACTGGAATTTTAATGTAAGGCCCTATATATCTGGTATTTAAAGTTATAAAAAAATAAAATGTTTCCCTTGTCGTCTAGAATTCACATTGTCGGGTATTCTGTAAATTTCGTATAATTTGGTTGAAAACTCTGCATGTAATAAGCAAAAAACTTGCGAGACATTTTAGGATTTTTGAAGGAAGCCTTTTTATATTCCCGATTATTGGTGCTATTTTTACGAAACAGCATGTAAATACTGCGCACATGAAACAAAACCCTTGATGAAAGTTTCAAATCATTATCAGGTTTCTAATAAACGGAGTGAGCACTGATCTTTTTCTTCTTCATCGATTTCTGGTTGGTCCCCTAAATTCCCTTGTGGACAAATATTCACTATAAAATGTGAGTTCTAGCCTCTTTTTCACATGGTCGAAAATCCATACAGATTTTCCAGAGATATTTGAAAAAATGTGCAAATCCTAGAAGTGTTCTCAATATTCTTTCACCCAAGTGCGTGTGTGTGTGCAGGAAATTCAATTTTTTAATTTTTGGTATTTATGTGCTGTACAGATGTAAATTTGATATATATTTATTGATATTTGATTAATAGCCAAAATCGAAAATTGGCCAAAATTATTTGGGAGTACAAACAGCAATAAATAAATACTCGCAAATTTTTTAATCGTTTGTATTTAACATTCATTGTTACTTATCTTTCAAAATTGGTTTTTTGCCCTTTCATTTTGAGGATCACATCTCATTAATTTTATTCATAACCATAAGAGGTAACTGTACGTAAAAACGCTTTATAATCTCTTAAGTCTTTGATGCTAAAACATTCAGCATTCAAGATGATGCATTCTAAGTGCTAAGAACTTCTTATCTTATCTCCTTTCGAATAATATTTTGATTATTTTTCGTTGTTTTTCGCCATTCTTATTAGTTGATAGGCATTTATAAAATGCGAACGATATCAGCGATCTCGACTTTTTATTATGAGATTTAAGCAATATAATAAATTAAGGTTTTTTTCGTGCACTGGATTTCTTTATTCTTTCATAACAAGCTGCTGGATTTCTTTACTCTTTCATCATGTAGTTAGTGCTTGGAGGATGGATAAAAGTCTTTTTCCAATTAATGGATAACTCTTTTTCTCAGTGGAATCATTTAATCTGCAAGAAACGAAATGAAACGAGGGGCGCAAAAAGGCAAAACGAAATGGGGAGGAAATATCAAGCACACCTCATTAGCGGGGACCCTCTTTCTCGTTCAGATCTTTTTCCTTCACAAAAGTCTAAGAAAGATATCAAAGATTGCATAAAACGTGCCTTCCTCTTTTAAGAGATTTATCTTCCATGCTTAAATTGATTACGTAAAAGGAAAGATTGTGATAAATATCAAGACAGACATTTGCATTTGAAGATCTTCGCTAAGTTATTGAAATGAGTTCAGTGTGAACGCTGAGTTCCGCTGCTGGAAATGGTTTATTCGCGAACGAATGCATAAATATATGTTCTTTGAATATGAAAGTGTTTACATAAAAGAAAATATATGTAGCTGAAATTCATCCCAGTCAAAGGTGAAGTCAGCTAAAAGATGATTCAATGGTTCCCGGATATATTACAGAATAAAAAGTAAAATGAATAATGCTCCATTCTGTACTTGAAATCGTTTTAATGTATAAATAATAAGCAGTTTATAGCCGCTTCATTATTCAAACTGAAGAACATTTTAAACAAGCTGTTTCGGCTGAGTTTAGAAGCACAGAAAGCCAAACTCATTTAATGGACAAGATCACGCATGTTTTAAACTTATCGAATTGCTCGCATTTAATTTCAAAATTTTATACCAAGCTCTGGCCTTAAATAATGTTTCCACCTGAGTTCTACCATCTTCGCTACAATAATCTTCTTTGTGTTCCTAAATTATAGATTCAAAATTTTTTAACTAAATATTTTTTGGCAGAGAGAATTTATGAGTTCTTTACGACAAAGCCTTTACGGCTATTATCTCTTAGAAAGTGCATAATTAATTAGAATAAAATAAATATGTATAAAAAATTTAATTAATGTTTACCTTCTTTTTCAGGAAAAAGTAAACTTTTCAGATAAAGTTTGTTATTTCTTATAAAAATTCTTAAAACAGTGTAGAAACAAATATAATAGTTATTTTAGAAACAAACATATTAAGTTTGTTTTGGAAAAGAATAAATTTTCCCTTTTATGAATTAATATAAAAATAAATAAATACTCAGCTTGTAATATTTAATAAAAAATATATAATGAAATATATAGTAAAACATAAAATATTTAATTATATATAATAATAAAACACAATATTTAGTAAGAAATGTATATTCAGGATGATGAAATATTTCCAAAATATCGGTGGTTTCATATATTTTCCATATAAAAGAAAAGTCTATTTTCATTCCGTTCATAGGAAATGCTTGCGAATAAGATCTAACTCTTTCGCAATGAAGCGAACTGCTATGCAACTCTATTATGGGTAACGCCGGCCTAATTGTTTGGAATAATTGAGATGCAATTTCTTTGTTGCCTAAAGCAAGAGGGTAAAACCAGAGTCAATGACACCGCAAATTAAAAGTACGATGATGACTGCACGGTGTATACTTACGCCTAGTTAAAATTTCCAGAATATGAAGGTAATGTATATAAATTTATTTAATGCATTTGAAGGGAATTTAATGGAACAAATATTTAAAATCAAAGATGTTTCAATTAAAGATGTTTTAATCAAAAATATTTCATAGATCTCTCTCTTTCTTCAACTCTATAAAGTAAAGAAAATTACAATATATCATTCATCCGTGATGTGGCTCCTCATAGCATTCTAGACACTATGAACTTGACTTGGCACTAACTATAAACTCGCTTCTTTCATAGTGAAAATATGACTGTTGTTTACATAGAAAAAACACATTCAATATGTAAAAATACTTTTAGAGAATGCAGGAAAGTGTATGCATACTATGAAAAAGATATACTAAGTCTTTTGTGGCGTAGTAAATGATTCCACATCGAGATTGGAGGAACGCAGGATCGAAACAACACTGCTCGGAAAAGCTGTCAAGTACGTGGTCTTCCTGGAAAACGCTACGAGTGCTTGTGAGTTTAAACTCTTTCTAGAGCGTTATAGATAAGTTTACAAGTCACAGCTTTTGTGCGACTTTCACTTCGCCGCAGTATGCTCCCGAACTTGGAACCGTGAAGGTTTCCTGTTCGTTGGTGGGCATACGCAGAAAGATTTGTTTAAAATAAAAAAAAAAAAGTAAAGGCTACATCACAATACAAACACTGAGTCGAAAGTTTCTCGATTATAAAATGTAAACTAATGGGTACCGATAAAAATATATAAACACAACTCACTAAGCATAAGATGACATGGAAAAATTACAAATAATTGAAATGGGATGAAACAGTAGTAAATTATGTATGCGTTAGTATGACATATTTGGAGACTTTTTGTACAAAATGGGCTTTTGTGTGACTGTAATCTGATCATAATGAGTCACTGTGTCATAAATCGCGCTACCCGTTCAAATTTTCATTTGTCAAGCTTCAAAATGAAATCATAATATAAGAGATAAAATTATGCAACTATTTCTCTAATCTCTCGAGTGACTGTTAACTGATTATAATTATGAATTGCGCTATCAATTTTGTTTGCTTTTCATCTAGCTCAAAATGTAACAAAAATACAAGAGCATTATGCAACTAAAACGTCTGCTCGCATTAAAAACAATTACATTAAAGAAAATGTGACTTTATAAATAAGACTGGTTCTTTTAAACTATTATTATAGTATATATATACACAATTTACCTAGGAAAGAAGGTTTTGTTTCACACTAAAAGCAGAAAATTCGTTGTCAACAAAACTGAAGAATGTGTGTTCTATATTTTTACTGGCACCAAGCTACATGTTGTTGGCATTTAGTTTCTATTTCACAAACGAGAAAAAATTTTAAAAAGCACTGAATCAAGATTTATTATGAGGGCTAACTTATATGAATTTGCAATTTTGTCAGCGTAAATTGAAGTCAACATAGCACATATTCATTTGCGATTTATTTTAGTTCATTGCACTTCTAAGAACACATATTTACAATTTCAGCATAGTTAAAAGTATCAAAAATCAACAGGGATTGTTCAAAACATTGATTAAATTTGGAAAAATGAACCAGGTAAAATTTATTAAATGATTTTTTTTACTATAAATTGTATCTAGAATCATTTCATACTGTTAAACAATTGCCTTTATCAAATTCTTAAAATCCACCAAACAACGAAACATATTTGAACAGTGTCCCGAGAGATCTATGTTTTTCACTTGCAATCTCAATATATTTGCCACGTTTGGCAGAGTAAACAAATTTCTATAGCGGAGAAGAAATTGAAATATGTCGCTTTCTGAATGTTTCAATTGCTCCAACGACAAAACTGCTCCGAGGGGGGTGACAAAAAATTACGGAACTCATAAAAACTTCCTGTTGTTAGTGATAAGAGGTGGCAAGGTCTCGTTCGCATAACTGTCTCTCTTTGTTCACTCACCTTCATAATCTGATCAATAAAGGTATAAAACTGTTAGCGGACAAAGCTGACGTCAATCTTCTAGCTATAAACGGGCACAATAATGGGCCAGTTGAAGAAATTTATCGCCCTTTTTGTTTTCTGGTATTATGGCACTGAACCCATGTTTCCCAATACTATAATTTCAATTTGCTGTTCAAGTTGCTCGTAAAAGCACAATTCAGCAGTCGCTTGTTGGTGGGCTGCAATTTTTTTTATCTTCTTGGGGCCAGATGCCGGAAATAAAAATAATGCGTTAGATGCCGCGATTAATATGTCGTTTGAAAGAGCAGATGGATACGACAATTGTTTTGCTGGGGTTTTTTGCCCGTTACTTCCCAACTTATTAAACCATACCATTTTTACACCTTTTTTACAGTATGGCTCTACTTAAAATAGACAATTACGTTCTTTCTAGTCTCATTTGATAATACTTAGAGGTTGTAATGGACTTTTGGGTATACTTAAAATCATTTTATGTCTTCACTTACCAACGGAAAGTTATGTTTTCTTCCCTAGATATTTTAGCATCATACTACAAATACACAAATGAATATTATGTAATGAATACTGAAAAATCTTATATTGATTTCATTTTGTTTTTCTTTTCAATTTATTTTTGATAGAATTCGTTTGTTTCCGGCTTTATTCTCTAAATGTACTGAAAATAATACAGTGCATACATTAGTAATGTTTTGAAATGTTCGAATGCTGACTATAATGGAAATATTGTTTATAATGTATCAGTTCTTTAGATTCTCTATAACCAACTGATTTCCGTTGGGTTTTATTTCTGTTTTTTATTTCTTAAGTTACCACATTTAACTACATTTCTACCACTTTTTTGCATTATTGTGGTAGTTAACCCTTTAAAAGGCTATTATTTTCTGGTAGTGGTATAATAAAATAACTTTGGGATAGGGATTAATTTAAGATATGAAATTCATTCCGCTTATTGGATGGCATTAATTTTTGTTAATTAATTTTATTAATTAATGATTAATTATCAAGTCAAGACACTTAGTTCTGGTTTGAGATAAGAAATTGGAAAATCTAGGCTTTTGTTTCATTGAAAGATTTGGCGAGAACTTACGCCAACCTTAAACATTTCATTTAGAAATCCATAAACTTGGTTGCAAGTATACTTGCCACGGCCTTAGAAAGGATTAAAATATGAAATTACATTCTTTACAGCCTCATTTCATATCACTTAACAAAAAAATACATTTTAGTATACTTAAAGTATTATACGCCACGGACTTATGAAAACTTAAATTTCTGTTACAAGTTATTTTGGCATATTAATAAAAGTATATTTTAATTTACTAAGACTAGTATAACATATTAAATTAATTTTGAATTCTTTTTATTATATATATTTTTTTTCTTTCATCCAATTAGTTATTTACTCCTTAACACGATTTTCATAACATATTTGAATCGAGTTGTTTTGATTTACATTGAAATAAGCAAATCAAAATATCTGAAATTAATATTTTAAGGGTTGATTATCTAAAAATATTCTTCACTTTACAAAATTCGATTGTTGGAGCCTTCAAAAGTTTTGTACCTCTAACTTGAATTAAGTTGAAAAGGTATAATGGGTTTGGAAAAGGGAATGATTATGACTGTTAGGGTTGTCGAGAATACCCTACTGAGTAACTTAAAAACCGATAGCCTATTCGAGAAACATCTAAATAAAAAATGTGAAGAATATATTTTAACTATTGCTTTGAGAAAAATGTTTTAATTATTTTATATGCTTATGTACCAATTTTCTCTTTTCCAATTCCATTAATACATTACCGTAAAGAAGAGTACAATCTTTAATTAACGTAAAATCAAGGGGAGATCATACTTTAAAATTTCAGTAGATGTAATTTAATTTAATTCATTCTTTCAGTTTGGAGAAAGAGGATAATTATATTAGATTAACATATTAATTCACATTTGGATATGGATTTCCAACAGCATGCATATGTATAGTTATTCATGTGACCAATTCAGATGCATATAATTAATTACCAGTAATAAAGGTTGGTTTCTATTAAAATGGATCAATAACCCTTATGTAAAATTTCATTGAAATATTCATAAATTGCTTAGTATTACCAATATTTCAGCTTACGTTATGCATAAACAAATAAACACCAAACATTAGATATTATTTAAGATTATACTTTACGGGCGTACAAGAACTTAAAACATATTAACCCAATCCAAAGTTAAAAATTAAATTGTAGGGTCTATTTCCCATTAAGTGTATTGAATTTAATGATGAATCCTTTACTTCATAGATGAAGTAATTCTTAAAAATAATGATGCTGATTATAAAAATAAAATTATAATTGTCATATTTTCTAAAATAAAAATTCATCAAGTTTTCATAAATTTTCTAAGTATATTGTTCATGTGTAACTTAATGAAAGCTTTCAGGGTTTACTGCATTTAATATTCTTTAATTAGCAGATGTTCTAGGGTAGACTTTAATATACACATATTTTAAGCATAGTGTTAGTTCAGTCGTAGCACGCTTTAACATACACTCATATACTGTTATGAAAGTTATATATTTATGTTTGTAAAGTGGATTAACATACCTTACAAAATGAGACTGGATTTATAAGCGTTAGTGGTAAAACCTGAAATCTCAGTGCTTATTTTAGGATAATTATATTTGGTTCTTCGCCTTTCATTTAAATTTATTCACATTTAAATAAGTGCATATTTCATAATATAGTAAGTCATTCTATATATTAACTAAATCTATGACCAAACTTAAGAATTATAGACAATGTGTGGAAACATATGTTCTCTAATGTTTTAATAGAATACAGGATGGAAAAATTGAGAAGCACAAAAGTATAATAAGCATTAAAACATATTTCAGATGGAAATGCATAACATTTTATAGCATGTCCCGTTTCTTTGTTGAGTATCTAATATGAGAACATCAACCCTTGTACAACCGCAGCCTTTTAAATAATATAGCTCATGAAACAGTGAGATATGGGACATAATTTGAATTTTTGTTTTGTATTCTACGGTTTTATGAGAAACAAAAATATAATAATGAAAATGCGGAAAGCATTTTGAAAGTTAAAAAAATTGAATTTTTTGAAGAGTAAAATGCTATAAGCGCGTCTAGCGGAACCCTGCATAATGGTTCACATATTAATAGGGAAAACAGATAAAGGGCAATTCCATTGTGATTTGTATTAGGATAATGCCCAAGTCAGCGCTGGTTCCCAAATAACGGGAAAATACCAATTTTCTGAATTTGACCTTATAGCATGGAAATATTTATAATTTCTAGGGGGATCAGGGAAATATTCACAATTATCTTTATATTTTCATTTTAAATTTCTTCATTTTGCTACTTAGTATTTGTGCTTTTGTTGCATTTCAGTTAGGTAAATAAAAAAAAATCGTTGGGTTTGATATATTCAGTTTCTGATAAATTAAAAAGAAGCAAAACATTGAATTCATTTGCCAGAAGCATATTATCAATTATTATTAGATGATGTGTTAATCGGATCCAGTGGCACAGCAAATAAGACCATACATCTGTTACATGAACAAGTTTTGTCTGTATCTGGATAGAATCTGAAAAGTCACATAATAATAAGGTTTAGTTTATGCCCATCTGAAATTTCTTGAATATCTGAGAGTAAATTTGGAAAGCAAACAAAGTATAAATATGGTAAGAGCATTAAAAAAAACAATATTATGTATAAAAGGTACCGTCATTCATAAATTAACTTTTACAAGATTGACCCAAAAATTATTCCTGTTTTCTACTAAACATTTTTCAAATATAATTTGAATGCCCACTTCTGATCCTTGCAGTTAGTTTTGCGGGTTAATATGAGGGTTAATATTTATAAATGCTGCTATTTAATATCATCAATATAGCATTCAAAAAAGTAAATGAATGTGAATTAAAAGACAATTCGATGTAGGAATGTCATGTGTTCCTTTGTTTTGCAGCTGGAAGGGATCCTGTGAAGTTACCAGTCCTTGTTTTCATCCATGGAGAGTCGTACGAATGGAATGCTGGAAATCCTTACGATGGGAGCATTCTTGCGAGCTTAGGAAATGTGGTCGTTATAACAATCAACTATAGACTAGGCATTTTAGGTAAGATTATATTGCATTCGTCTACAATTTTGCTAGTATTTAAATGAATATTTGCAATTTCCTTGTAATTTATTTTCTTGTATAATGAAGAATGGTAAATAGTTTATATAAAGTTTCTATCAGTAATTCTAAACCAGTCTTAAAAAATTAAATAACGTTAAGAAATTTACAATTTCCTTTTTATATTTGCTGTTTCTTAATGACTTATAATTTTGTCAGATGAATTTTATTTAAAAAGTTATATTTTTTTTATAAAACAGTGATACATTTTTTGAACCTCAACCGAAGACTATCTAATTATTGGTGATGAATAATGGGTATGGGTGGGTTATACAAATCCTACACAAATTTCCTTCTCGGAGTTGAATTGACAAAAAAGGTCTTTTTTTCAAAAATAGGGAATTGAAGTAATAAGAGATAAAGAATTTTTTATATTTGTTTACTTTTTCAGATTATTGATACACATTGATTACGTTAAGGCGACTATATTCTATAAATAGTAAAATTAGACATGAAAAATTTTTAAACTATACATAGTATTTTAAAAAAAGGTTAATCTATATAAGTTAGATTAAATATACTTGAGTTCTTAAAAATTATTAATATAAACTATTCAGTTCTGAAGGAAAGTAAATCGAGACAACAATTTAACACTTTTGAAGCTGGGACAAATAGCTAAATAAGAGCATTCTCTCATCTAACTAGGGACGTCTGGTTACTTTATTTATACTCATAGAAATATCGATTCCTCCTGAAACCTTCACTCATAAATTAAACTCTGAATAATATCTGAAATTCATTTCTACTAAGGAAATTAATTGATTTTTGAATTTTTATAACAGAAGCTATGAATTACTCCAGGTATTAATGATATATGTTCAAGCAGCTACTCCTTATCACAATGTTAAGAAATTCCCTTAAAACGCCATGCTATGCAAAGCCAAATTATACGAAACAAAGTATTAGTGCGAAAAAAGTTTAAGCACTGTAAATGATAAAAATATACTATTATTTTTATACTTAATAGTAATAAGTTTATAAAAGCAATTTTCACAGAAGTATGTCCTTTTATTACAATTAAATGTTTTCTTCGCCGTAGCTTCTTAACATCATTAATAGAGCATTTTTTCATTAAGACAATATACATTTATTCCCTTAGCTTTATTCAGCTTTATTTTGAAATTTATTCTGTACTTTTTTTATAAAAATCTGTTATTTTCAGTGTCTTACTTTTAGTATGTGAGGCAAATTCCTCTCATAAACTTTGTGTTATTCAAGGATTTCCTTTATTCAAGAACAATGTTAGAGCAAAAGATAGTGCAAAGTTACCTAATTTATAACAGTTTTCCCAATTACTCGAAACCATTTTTAAGAATCACAATGAAGCAGAAATGTTCTGCTATTTAAATAACATCTGTATAAAATTAATAATAAGTTATTGCGGATGTGTGCGCAGGGAAAAGCTCGAGTTAGCGTTTATAAATTGGCAATATTTAAAATGAAAGTATCTGAAAAATGTTCTGGAATTATGCTACTTTCAGTATGGGTTTAAAAATAAGTACAGAGTTGTTGAAATTTAACTCCTTATATAAATGAGTATGTATTCCACAGGCGTGATAAGTTTTAGTTTTGTAATAATATAGACAAAACTACAAGACTAAAATTTCATAATTATAATTTTTAATATTTCATCATTAAGAAACTATGCAGTTTCATGGTAACTATTAAATTTAATTATTTCCTAAAGCAATTATTAAAAGAATGAAATTCTAACCTTTCACAAAGAGTAGCGTACTATAAGAAAAGAGTATTGAACTATTTTAAGTTAATTTATCTGAAATTACTTAAAAGCTTGGTAAAACAATCCAAACTTTGACTTTTGAGGAATTTATCGGCACTTATTTAATGAAATGTTGCCCAAATAAATAGTACACTAAGTTTACATATACATATAAAAGTAATGCCGCATGTCATGCAGATTATATATAATTAGAATAATCTTATATTGCTTCCAAAACACTAAACAATCATACGTTTTCCAAAAACATCTATTTTATGCGCCATCACTTCTATGAAATTCCTTTGCATACAACATCAAATTAATTTATTTGTGTTTATGCGTTATTTAATTTTTAACAGTTCAGTTACTCAAAAATTATTTAAATGCATCTAATTAAAATCATTATATGAATTATAAATTCATACTAAATGCATAATTTCATTGCCAAGATAATTCTGATTAATATGAAGTGTTAATTTATAAAGAACTGTAATGATTTGCAGTGCTCAGTAAGTACAAAGAAACTGCTTTTCGAATGAATCGATGAATTACCAGGAACAATAATATTTTGCTATAACTTCTAATTTCAGAAGTGCAATAATTCTTAGGAAGTGGGTTCTAAACGTAACTCTTCAATACTGGCAATATTTTTGTACAATATTCTACTCAAATTATTCTCTTTAATCATGATAAAATAAAACCAAGGAAGAAATTATACTGAGACTAAAAAAAACTTTTTTCGTGTAACAGATATGAAATTAACTATTCACAACTTCTTCCAAAGCGTAGAATCCAAAAATACTTGTGAAAAAGCTATAACACGCACAGTGTTTTCTGTTATGCCTGTTTTATAAGTACCGGAAAATGTAGACTAAAGCATGCAGAACACATGTTTTATTGTTATCAATGTCATTAATTTACTCGGGAATACTGTTGTAATTGAGATTATATACATATTTTAGACTAAGCGAAACATTGAACATTCCCTTAATACAATGAAATATTACTTTTTTCTCTTATGTGGTGTCAAACCTTCAACACCTAAGGAACTAGCAGTAGTCATACATCATTGCTGGGTCCCAGCGACCTTGATATCTGGTTTCCATAGTCCTAATGTCTTGATGGAATCTTCCCCTTGTTTATCGGTAACCACCCCAAGATCTTTTGGAAAGAAATCTAAATGTGAATCTAAGAAGAGTATTTTGAGCGATATTCGGCACCCCAAAGCTTGGTAGGACTTAAGAAGCTCCAATATTAGGATAATATAATTTTCTTTTCTTGTTTCCTAAAAATCCTTTTATCACCTTCATAAACGATTTAGAAGCTGCCAGTTCCTTTTCATTAAGCCTACTTTCAAATACAGTGTCGCAAATTAACTTTCTAATTTGAGGTCCAACAAAATTCCCTCTTAAAGTTTGGCTGAGCTTAATTGGGGTAAAGTTCTCTTAAATATTTAAATCATCCACCTTTTTTTTGTCCATGGCCTTCATAAAATTTCTAATCAGTCCTAATTTATTGTGAAGTGGAGGAAGAACCTTTTTCTGTTCGATAAGAGGGGTATATTTTACATTACTAGTTCCAAGCTGAAAAAACGTTTTGCTCGACCATTGCTTTTTTACAAAATGCTGTTCTGTTGCTCTGCTATCCTACAAACATAAAAAACAACAATACTTTATAAATACACCCTGAAGACTCATTAAATCCCAACAAATTTGCCAATTGAACAGTTTATACTTGATTGCATTTAGAATAGTCGCCATATTAGCAAGTGTCCTTCATAGTAGCTGAATAAGTAAGTGGCATAGATGGTCTCTAATTTCCATTGCGGAGCACAACAGTTTTTAAACTATATTTAGATGAATAAATAAAAAGGCGCCATTCTGAAGGTACATGCTCAATTTATGGTTCCTTCATTAATCCATTTATGCCCAAACAGACACATATAGGGCCAGATTTCCCTTACGACCAACCTAGGCTATGGGTTACGGAGCAGCAGTCAGGAGGCGCATATACAGAAGAAATAACAACCAAATATTTCAAAGTTTTTCAGTATTATTTCCAAAAGGCCATATAAAATGATGAATAATATATTTTGGGCAGGAAGGGTCGCAAGGAGATAGGGTTACCATATATGAAAATCATAAATTAGTGGGTAGTGTCATTTTCTGAGACCAAACATAAAAATGGTATGTGGCGGTATTTTTTTACTTGCAGATATTTAAACAAATATCAGATTTAATAATAAAATAACAGTTTGGCCGTTGTTACTGAACCCCTGTAAATCAGCGTTATCGCAGATCCTTGATGACTTAAATATTTCTTTGTACTGTTCCTCTTAAATTTTTCTCTGTAATCATATAAAAAAATAGATGAAAAAAACGAAATTGAGATTGATTTTGGAAGAATTTGCCTAGCTTAGTGTTCTTAAAAATTTTCCTAGAAGACAAATCGGGCCAAGTTTCCCTTTTCCGAATGGAAATTGTGGATTCGTTTTTTACTTTCTCGTATACGAAGTATACAAAGAGAAAGTATTGTAATCGCCAAAAAATTCGAACTCGAGATTTTGACGAATCTCCACGTTTAGACCTCCCTGAGTCCGAAAAACTCTTTGGAATTATGTCTGTGTGTCTGTCTGTGAACACGATAACTCGAAAACTGTTAGAGCTACGGGGATGAAATTTGGTATGTGGTCTTTAAACATACGGTAGGTTTCTTTCAAATTTTGGACAAAATCCGTCAATGGAAAGTCTGTCTGTCTGTATGTTCGAGGTCATGCGAACTCTGTAACTCAAAAACTTGAAAAGCCAGATGGATAAAATTTTATACACAGTTTTATCGTCATGAATGTAGGTCCGAATAAAATTTTGGTCCAAATCCATCAAAGGGTTGACTGTCTGTCGGTCCGTATAATTTACTTTTGAAAAGAATCCGTTATCTACACGCGCATGCGTACTGGTTACTGCTGTTCCCGTAATACGGTCTATCTTGGCTCACTGCCAAATTCTTCTCGAATAAAAGTGAATTAATTATGGAGTGTTTTCTTTTTAATTTTTCTTTCACGCCGAAACATTTTCTCGATAAGAGTTGCATATTTGATTTGAAGTTAGTTTTATTTTGTATATTTCGTAATGCATTTTTTTCTGAGTAGATTTTGCATTATTTTTACTCTAACAGAGCGAAAGTAGTTGTTAAAAGTAAAGTTATAAAGTAACAAACCAAAATTAGTGTCAAATGATTCATCAGTTCTGTTCTTCATGCTTTTTTAATTTCTTAAGCACTCTGCCAATGTGCATGATATTTTCAACTACAACTATCGGTAGTAAATTTGTAACAATCAGATCGGAGATATTGCTGGCAAGCTAAAAGGCTGCTTAGATGTGTGCAAATCTTTTATTAACTTACATCATATAATTGAAATTTGGTATGTGGTCTTCTAATTTATCCACGCGGTGGGAGGGGAAAACAGCACCTTTTTGGGGAAGTATACGAGAAAGTTTAGGGGAGGCCACTCCCGCTGGTTATCTTTATAGAAAGTTGGAGCCATTATTTCATTTTTAAGGAAAAAATAACAAATTAAAAAAAACATGCTACTCATACCAGAAGTCCATGCTTAAAACAGCGATACAGGTTTCATAACCTTTCATGTCGTGCATTTGCATGCTTTCTGCTAATTTTTCGAAATTTCCAAAATGTATTCAAATATTCTTTCTTCCAACAATCTTTCCCGCTGCTTTATTATTCGTCTAGTATTATTTTTTAGCAAATTTTTCACGCATTATGGCAGTTTCATAATTTTAATGCAGACCTTGAAAGATAATAAGATTCTTAGGATTCATTTAGCTCTTATATGCAAGAATTTTAATTTCTTAATTTATACAATGCTTATTATTATCATCATCTGAATCTGTATAAATTCTACTTTTTGTATGCATTATTATTCAAACAAATGAGTTTAAAATACTTATCAATAGAGCTACTGCAAATTTGACAACGAAACAATAAGTCAAATCACAAAATTAGTGATAGCAGCAATTGTTATCACTACTTGACTATTGACTATTTTTGATAATAAATATCATGTTTTCTATCGACACATTATAGATATAATCTATTGTACTTTTAAATAAAAATAATAAGTTTTCAGTGAAATGTAAATTAAGCACTTGAATCAATTTGTTTTATAATTAAAGATTCTGAATTACCGTATAAGACTATTTTTCAGCTGAATTCAGTATATTTTCGCCTTATTTCGAGTAGCATTCTTAGATGGCAAAATGTGCAACATATTTTTGAATACAGAAAATTAAAAAGAACACTTACTTGATTCTCAAAACGGAATGCCACTAAATACAAAAAAATTATAATATATGCTGGATTTTTTGTAACGACATTATTATTCAAATTTGTAGTATGAGCTCGTATTAAAGAAAACTCGTAAAAAGAAGAAGAAAGAAACGTAAAAAGAAGAATTAAAAGTTTTAAAGAAACTCTTTATTCAAGCTTTTCAATATAATTCTGTATTTTTATAATGAGCTCTATTTTTCCGAGCTCACTCCAGTACTTTTTCGCATAGTTCTAAGCAGCATTTTTCGAGGCGAAGAAGCCAATGCCATTAAAGACTTCAGTTCAAAATTTCTCCTCGGAGCATCTCTTGAAAGTATCATTCGGAAATAATATTTATCGGGAAGATGCTACACCATTACTGAGTCGTCTTCTTGCCAGTGTAGGTCATTAAAATGAAGATTGAGTGACCCATTCGGCGTCTATGCTTTGAAAAGTTAAAATACCGTGAGATGTTCATATTTCCTACATAGAGTTACGAAATTAAGATCGAAAATGAATCATTCGTTCAGAATTCGTAACGCATTTTTACAATTTCCTTATGGTATTTTTTGATATAAAACTAATGCGCAAAATTTTTGCATTGATTTGACTGAGAAAATAAGCGAAATAAAATGCAGATTGTACCTCATCTCACTTTATATGCATATTTAGTATTCGTCTTTTTATGCATTACAAAAATTACTACGTACCGCATGCTCGTACATTTCCTAATACATTTTGAACGAAGTTGAAATGTACTGTCAAAAATGTACCATAGTAAATTTTTAGGAATTTTCAGAATAACGTTTTTGTAAGCATAATGTTAGTTATGTTTCATTTCTTCCCAGTGTGGATCATTAAGATAAGATTTAAAAGTGCGTCTATACTTTGAAAAGTTAAAATACCATGAGATGTTCATATTCCCTACATAGAGTTACGAAATTAAGATAGAGAGTGAATCATTAGTTCAGAATTCCTAGAGCATTTTTACAATTTACTTATGATGTTTTTTGATATAAATTCAGCTCATAAAATTTGTGCATTGATTTGACTGAGAAAAAATGTGAAATAAAATGTAGATTGTGTTTAGTCTCAGTTTGTTCGAAAATTTAGTTTCCGTCTTTTTATGCATTACAATAATTATTAGGCACCGTTTGTTTATACATTTCACAATACATTTTGAACAAAGTTAAAATTCAAATTCCATATTTCATACATAGAGTTAGGAAATTAAGACCGAAAATGAATCATTAATTCAGAATACATACCGCATTTTACCGCACCAATTTACTTATGGTATTTTTATATAAAATCAATGCGAAAAATTTGTGAATTAATTTGACTGAGAAAAAACGTGATATAAAATGTAGATTGTGTTTCGTCTGTTTGTTTGAAAATTTAGTTTTCGTCTTTTTATGCATTACAATAATTATTATGAACCGTTTGCTAATAACTTCATAATACATTTTGAATAAAGTTAAAATGTACAATACTGCATTTTCAGGAAACTATTCAGAATATTTTTTAAAGTAGAATGTTAATGTTCCATTTAATTCTGCTTGAAAATGCTACTTTATGTCGAAGTATTTTACAATATTTATTTAATACCGTTTCTCAATATATTGCATAAAATAGCCTTAGTGAAACTTTAGAATAATAGGGTTTAGAAAAGAAATAAAATGAAACAACGATTCTGTTTCATTTGTTTATGCCGAAGATGAAACTTTTATATTTATAATATATCATCAATTATTAATCATTATGTGTTGCTATAAGTATTTAGATGGATCCAAAATATTAATTGTTTCATTTTATTATTAAGGGACGTTTCATTATTAAAAAAATTTAAAATACTTACTCGCTATACAATACTGTCGTGCAATGAAGGAAAATGTCTCTAAAAATGTTTTTAAATCGATTTTTTTCAAAGCTTTTTAAATTTATCAAGAAAAATTATTTTATTAAATAACTTACAATGTTGAAAAAGTATTAATATGTTTATCATATTTTTTTAAAAATTCAGTCAATTTTTCCTCATTTAAAAAGAACTACAAGGATTTGAATTTAAAAATAGCTGTTTCCGAAACACATTTGAAATCTTTTGTATTGTAACTAGCGAAGCTTTAATATTAAGGAAACTCTTTAATCTATTATCCATACTCTTCTCCCATAAACCTGTTGTATAGCTTCAAAACAGGATATTAATCTTACAAATGAATTCAAACCTATTCTTCTTTTAGATTTATAAAACACAATGAGTAGTGAATCAATCCAATATTTCTTTTACATTTCCATTCATATGTTAAATTCACTACAGAAACCTCTTTGTTATACTATGGCTTTGTTGAAAAATGTTGTATGTTTGAATTTCTTTTAGATGTGTCTTGCTTTTATTCGCATTATATAGCATATTAGCTCTAAGATGAGAGACATGAATACGATAAAGGATATTCGCATATCATGTATAATCGGGAAAAGTCAAAAACTAACAGAAGATATATACATCTATTCGATAAATAAAATCCAACTATTAGTGGATAATATTTCATCTGTTAAGTTGCTTCTATTCAGATATTTTACATCCATTTGTTTCAACTATAAACACACTGTGTGAGGTATATGAATGCTGTTGAAGCTAAACAAAACGACAAACCGCATGTGTGTATGTTCTAGCAATGTATATACCGTAAACAAAAAATGTTAATGTATTCTGCAGACATCTATTAACATGTCCGACTTATCTAAACTCATACGTAAGACGAATTCTTGAATAAAAATTCTGATGTTGGGTAATTCGAGAGGAACATATTTTTGCGTTCCCCACCTCAAAGTGTTAAGGCGCCAAACCTATGAGAGCACCATGGGCTGTGTAATGTACATATTCTTTCTTTTAGAAGGATCATGTATTTGTAGCTTTCCACCCACCCCTTCTCCTCTGCTGAACAAAATATACCATCAGTGACTTTCTTTTTCATACCTCTTTCAAGGAAATCATTTTGAATAAAAGATTTAATTTCTTAGCAATTCATGAATCCAATCACCTGATTTGTTTTAAAAGTTGTCTTACTTGAAAAACAGAACGAATGCATCCATACGCTTTACATTTTTATGTAATTATAACTTGATTTTTATAGTTATGTAACGATATGATTTTAATTAAGTGTATATGAAATATTAAAGCAATGTGCCCTGCTGCGATTGGCCTCATTTTCGAATAAAAAAGGCTTTATTCTTTTAAATTTGATTTGAGATTTTTATTAAATTATGCTTACATGCTTCAATTTTTAAAATAAAGGAATAAATGCATCATAATTTCTTTCATGTGTTGTATTTACATCACCTATTTATGTGGATACCCTACATTTATCTATCTCTAAAATTTTTTAACTTGATAATTCAATTAAAAAATTATTATTTTACATATTTCAAAACATACCAATAGTATATTTATCAAGGAATGCATAAATAATGCCACCAACATAGCCACATAGATTCCGACATGAATTTTCGAAATGATATTTCTCGAAGTGTTTGAGGCCCCTAAATCTTTATTATTTAGCTATATGTGGGTCAAAATGTTAGTATTTTTTCCACTAACAAACTTTCCTATTTAGTTAATATGCCAATTTCTAAATGTGCAAGAGAGCTTCGAAGCCAATATGTTAGGCTTCAATATATCGCCATATAACCTGTATTTTCTCTATAGTAACGAGGTACAGAATATCATGAATTTGAAACTGACATAAGCCAAATTCATTTGCTAAGGAAGTGGTGTACTCATTAATAGTTTATAGAAGATTAGTTTAACCTTAATATAAACAGAGTTATTCCCTTCCTGCCTTGGCACTCGGGGACACTGAGTGACAGTCGCTGGAATAGCTCAAGTACTGAGGCCGCAGTCCTAATAGCCATCACCGACCACGTCCCGGCCCCTTCCGATGAAGGTACGTACTATCACCGGTGGATGGAAACTCGACCCCCTCATTCCCAGGAGAAGAGAGAACCCACTTAATTATCCGGCGGCTTCTCATCCGTGAACTCGAGGTGCCCCCCGGGGTCATTGAAAATATCCTGGCATGCATTAGAATAGTGTTGGATGGAAACGCACCATTCTAGATTTTGCATTTCTCATTTAAGAGGCTGCAGCAATCACTGAAATGATGACGGAACTGCAAACCAAATATGCAATCATGTGTTCCTAATACAAAAATGCCTTTGAGGACATATTGACTTCACCAATCTTCACGGAAAGAAACGTTAATATATGATATAGGCCATTTCGTTTAACTCTACGTTTATTTTTTTATTCGTTCATTGAAATTCTTATCTGTTATGTAAGTTACTCTATGGAAAATATTTTCTGTCATTAACATTGAGTTAATCGTTTTATTGTTAAGAACCTATCCAAAGCATTTCGACGATAAATTCATATTACTGAATAATAACATTAAAAGAAAGGACAATTATTGATACTTCTTTATAGAAATTTAAAAAAAACGATCTCAATCGTTCAATAAAATACTTTATTCATTCATCACTTTATTCGAAAGTTAAACATTTTATCTCTCAAGTATGTAATTAAAATTAATGCACAATACATTACATTTATAAAATGAGACCCACCAATTTTTAAAAAATAAATTGGTTATCGCGAAGCAAATTACCTAATTCAAACAGCGACTGTCGATTTTGATCACCAGAATTTTACTGACCCATTAGATTCTCGACAATCTACTAAAAGTCCTTTTAGTTTTTTTAATTCCCTTTTATCATGTAGATGTAAGCTGTCTTAAATTCATATCAGGATTCAAAAAGTAAACCTTGAAAACGGACTATTCATTCATTTCGTGGCAAGGCATGTTGAATAATTGCTTTTTGAAATTTAACAGCTCTAACTCCTGCATTTAAATACCACTCAGCTGTCAAATTACACTTCCGCCGAGAAGATATATCTTATTTCGAAGAAAGCATTTAATTCACATTTGTAATTATCTAATCATGATCTAAGTAAATAACAGAGGGTTCATTTATTTTTCTGCCAAGACTGCATATCAGAAACAGTTTAGATCCCGTGAAGATTTTAAATTAGTTTCTCAGTATCTTTTTACTATTTTGCTTCGATATGTCTGTCAAAGGCAATTTATTATGATTTTTAATATATGACGGAAGAATGACACATGCCTCTAAAGTGCTTTACTAAAGCCTTAGATGGATAAGGTTGTTAATATCTGTTTATGCCACACTCCTCCTCTTTAATTTGTAATTCAAATTTTCACTGTTATGAAATTTTTCGTCGAAATCATTCTAATAAGGTAATTCATCAAATTTCATAAGATTTTTTGAGTAATCGCCGAGCACGTGACAATAAAAATATTGAGATGACATTTTGATGAGTAATATGTTACATCTTCATTATTTATATGCTTACGTGAAGGAGCATGAAGAATAAAGTAACATTGAATCCAGCATGAATTTATTTTTCTTCAACTGATGTAATTGCTTAAAAATTAAAATTAAACGCATAAATAGACAGTTATAATTATTGAACCAAAATATTTAAAAGTAACTAAGCTTTACACTTCATTTTTTAATCGTAATTATGAAAATCTATACATTTTAATTGTATGTAAAAATTGAGGAGAAACAATTAAAAATTATTTTTATAACTAACATTTCTGCTAAATTAATGAAAAATGTAATTTTTCATCAAAAAGTGCTTAATTTAAATTTCTCCAACTTTAATTCACATATGCTATAACCAACAAATTCAATAAGTTCATTATTCAGTTATTCTAAAATTAATTAACATGAGAGAAACAGGCAATATTTTTAAGTGTTAAGTTTTACTCCTCCTGTACAAAAATTATGAATGTTTTGCATACATTTTTTAAGAGTTTACATTTGATAAATATATGAGGTTTGTCGTAAGCAATTTAATAATCAATTTTTTGTGAGAGTTGAGTTGAATTTTGAAATTTTTTGAAAGACAGAATTTATGTGCTGAAAATCCTTGAGAGAACATTTTGTGCAGTTGTATTCAATTTTGCCAGATTCTATTCTTTGGGGCTATCACGATCACCGATCAAACAATGGTTTATGCTGTAGTCTTGTATCAAAATAAGCCTTATGCAAATGTTTATTCTTCTGTTAGCTTTTGTTTTTTTTTGTTTCATAAATGGCCAATCTTGTTACCATATTATTAATTATTGGATAGGGACCTGTCAAATTTGTTTGGCTAACAGATGATAAGAAAAACACTAAAGTGTTTATTTTATTCTACAAGCACTCACCCCATACCAACATAAGATATTTTGTCATAGTGTTACTGGAAATGAACATGGCAGACTTCTCGGCAGTGGCACCATCATCTATCATTTTACATCATCCATCTGAATTAACACATCGCAAAAGTTAATTCAACAAGAGTAAAACCGGCAAAACGGAACAGACAGCATTATGAATTCCTTTAATTTATTTTTGCAGTTAGTCGACAGGATGCCTGTTTAAATGTTTTGTTAATAACGAGAAAAGTTATTAAAATATAATTTCAACTTTAAACAGCTGAGTTTAACGAAATATTTTATCTCAATTTTATTTATTACATACATATGTATAATGATATATATAAATATTGCATGATAAAATATTTATATTTATAAGACACTCAAGTTAATAATTATAATGAAATTAAGATCTACTAAGTAGCATGCTTTCAATAATTAGAATATAATTTATCAACTGAAAAAAATTAAGAAGTGATTAAATTTGGAAAGCTTCTATTTCCAGTTTGAAACTTCAGTAAGCATCTAATGAAAAGTAAATTTGTCATTAGAGAAATGCACCGTTTTCCTTTTTAAGATAAAAACTGAAATTACAAAGCTATGAAATTATAAAAAATAACACCTTCGAAGTGTTTAATGCGTCTGCTTAAGTGAAACAACACACTTGAATACAGTCGTTTTTGATACCAAACAACGCAAAGAGTGGAAAAACAAAACAAATGGAGATGCATGGAAGAAAAGAAAAGAAGAGAGGATGCATGAAAAAGATAAAAGTAAATGTGAAGTGAGATCAGAGCAAAAGGAAATCAAGAAAGAAAGACAAAACTGAAGAAACGAAAGGACATTTCTCGAAAAGCCTAAAGACTGAAGCACGGTCCCCAAATTGAATTATGTGGCCTTCTACTATGAGCCTCAGTTAGGGCAAATGGAAGCTAGAAATCGTAAGGCCAAGGCAAATCAGGTTGAATTCGTGCTTCACAAAGTATTGTCCGTAAGAATAGGAAAAGAAGAAAGAAAAAAGTAGAAAAAACATGGTGAATTGCAAAAAGCCTTCTATTAAAGGTCCAAAGAAACGCGACAAATGATAGCAATGGAATTCTATTTCCAGGGTAGAGCATTCTTTTAGTAGGAAAACAGGACTAAAAAAGAATTTACTTATGAGATCGGAACTATGAAAAAGGACAATTTAAGGCATGAGCATAGCTATTTAACAAATTACCTCAGCAGCAATAAGAAGCATACGTATTCTCAGAGCATCTGATATTTTGAGTTTTATGTTTTAAAGCCTAAACATTATGCTTAAAATGAATTGAAGGAATCCTGTAATAAGCATTATTATTTTCCAAGATCAGAAATGGATACTAATAAATTGGAATAGCAGTTATTTTTAGCAGTTATTTAGAAGGAATCCTATGATAATCAGTATTATTTTCCAAAATCAGAATTGGATACTAATAAATTGGAATAGCAGTTATTTTTTTCCAGTAATGCAATAAAGAATTTATTTTATTTTAATATAAACAGAAAACGTTTTACGTTCTCAGAGAGAATTTGTGTATATTAGTCCCATAATTAGCATTGTGTTGTCAAGCCAAAAATGCAAGATGCATGATGGATTTAAAAATATAAACTGGCTTGCGCATTTGACATGCATCACGAGAGCCTGACAGAAACTCGACATTAAAAGTTACAAATCATTCTATTTTGGAATTATAACTTTATTTTCATAAGGAAAATTTAAATAAGAAGATTTAGTTACGTACGATTCTAATAGCACTACGTTATAAAAAATCATCTATTCATTAAAAAAAACTTGTTTGATGAGTTTTAAAGTCCTTGGAATGATGAAACCAAAAAGGAATCTCATTTTATAAAATTAAACTTGATGTTAATAAACTACAAGATTTACATATATACAGGGTGTCCCAAAATGTGGAACAAGCGCTTATTTCCTTACATATTGATTTTATACATATACTTCCAATTACAAAGTTTCATCAAATAAAGTAAGAATTTGTAGGAATATTCTTAGATATGCAAGGGGATTGATAATAAAAAGTTTAAAAAAATAAAATTTTTATATGGCCCCCCATAGAACAAAATTGTCAATGAGTAAAATGTTTCTCTTACATTCATCTATTCGCATACAAAGTTGCACGTTTCCATCAGCAAAACGTACAGATATAAAAGAAAACAAAGGTATTGACTTAGGCCACTTCTCACTGCTGTTTCATCCAGTCTTTCGACGTATATTTTAGGGATAATACACATATTTAAAAAAATATTTAAAGGGCGGAATCAGGAAATAACAATGTATTTGTTAACTCTTGTTAAATCTAAAAACTAGTCAAATAAAAAATTCATTGAAGTATTTACAAAAATAGTTCATATGGTGACCTTCAAAAAATATTCATGGTGACATATCAGCCCAGAAACAAGCAGTGCTATAAAAATATTACTAAAATACAATAGAAATACAATTTTCAAAAATAGCTTTACCATCAAATAGTTCAAAATTGTAGTTGTAATTATCTGAATTGTATTTCAGATAATTACAGTATTTTTTTTTCGGTGAGTTCCGTTTTCATAAGAGAAATCGAATATGTAGAACCAGCCAAGTTCCCGTTGAGGCAAATGAATGTGAATCTGACACCTAAAAACAGCCAATGAAAAAAAATCAAGAACACGAAGGCGACCCATGCGTGAGACTGAAAGGGAGAATAAAAAAGGAACATTAGTTTGGTTTTTAGCGCAAAACAGAAGCATCCAAAAATCCAGTTTCGGCTAGGTTCTAAGACAGAAAGAATAGCTGCTTGCCTTCGTCACTTAGTTGTACGCATGTAGCGAATTCTAGTGCTTTCTAAAAGTATTTGATCTCCAGTTGAATCATGTATCTGTCTTACTTTTTCATTTATTTTCTGTCTTCTTTTCTCGTTAATAATAATAGAACTCTCATTGTCGAGAAGTAAGCAAATAAGAATAAAAACAAAAATATGAATTTTTAAAATAGTTTTAGTGAATTCTGCACCTCTGCAGACCTAATGGACGAGTCGCCACTGCTATAGGTAAAGCTTAATAATACTCACAACGCTAAGAGCAAATACCTCAGTATCCTGTTTCAATATTAGGCTATTTTCCTGTAATACCTTAAATTTTCATTTTCTCAAGTTGCCCTTCCATTCTTTATCAAGTCGATAGTTGCAACTACCTGCAAATGAAACTGAGTAACAGTATGCGTCATTGGAAATTTATTTTCAATCTGTGATGATTGGCTGATATACTACTCGACATATATTTGCATTTAGCTGTTTTATTATGTTGAATAAATTCTGCAATAAACATCTTCATATAAATTTGTGAGCAGCCCCTTGAAATTTAAAAATTAACCTATCTCTTTAAGTTTTGCAGACAGAATCGTAGAACTTAGTTTAAGCATAGATGAGTGTAAGAGAAACATTTCACTCATTGATACTTTTGCTCTATGGGGCACGTATAAAAAGTTAATTTTCTTAATTTTTTATTTTCAACTTCTGCAGAAGCCAAAGTGCTTTTACACAAATTCTTACCTAATTTGATGAAACTTTTTAATTGGAAGTGTATGTCTAAAATCAATATTTAAGGAAATAAACGCTTGTTCCACCCTTTTGGACAACCTGTATATATTCACACAGGTTTTAAGTCCACTCCTTATTCGAAATTTGAATATGTAAAGTGCGTCTTCAGCAATTTATTACATTTAACAGGCTATCAATTTAAATACTTTTTTATAAATTTATTCAAACATTTTATTCATTAATTGTCTGAAATATTATAATTTACGAAATTATAATTTTTCTGCACTTTCTAAGAAAGAGCAGAAAAAATAAAAATACAGCAAAGTTATATATTATTTATTGTTACAATATTTTTCAAAATTTCAAAAAGAAACTATTTATAAACATTGCTTACTTTTCTATTAAAACCTTTCTCTTACAGAAACATTCTGACTAAATAGCAAAAACTTTTGGGATGGAGATTTCACTCTTAACGAGTGAAATTTTCCTCATCGTTTCTGAGTATTATTCTGAAAATAATTCTTTATTCTAACGGTCTGAATTCTGCAAAGAATAAATAAATATATTTTTTTTTAGAATTGCGATAAATTTGATTTCGTATCATCGTCTTTCACTTTTTGAATTGATGAAGAATTGTCTTCGACGAATTATAAACTCTCTTCATAAATTGTCAAAGTTTACTAATATGACTACACAAATTTCTTGAATGGCTTTTAATTAATTGGCAAAGACTATCAGGATGCATTCTATTAATGTTTTTGAAGAAACATTTAATCTTTGTTAATAGTAATAGTTCCTTTCTTGTAACTTGGAAACGATGATTTGTATGATGAATTTCCAAAAACCTTAATTCTTTCGTAATCAGTGTATTAAGGTATCTGACTACTTTCGGGGACGGTTTTTTGAAAAAGCATCTTAATGAGCAATTTCAGTTTAGTTTCTGGATCAATGTAATTAAAAACGATGAATAATATTAGTCAGGAAATTTTGTGTACTTAAGAGCCAGTAAAATGGAATAATTTTCGTAAAATATGGTGAAAATTAGAGCAAAAAGCAAAACACTCTAGCAGAAATTCTAATCCATGTCTTAAAATTATTTAATTGGGCAATGAACTAGGATCTAAGAAAAATTTGCATTTGCAGGGAAGTTATGGCAAGTCGAGTATTCTGTTATTCAAAATTTCAAAAAAATGCATAGGTGTAGACACAATTAAACTGCTCTAAAACAAAAACTATTGATTTCAGAACTATATCCTACCAATTAACCTGAAAACGCAATAGAATACAGTAACTAAGAAATAAAATAGAAAAACAGTAATTCGAAAATGTAATAGAATAACAGTAAATAGAAAAAATAATAAAATAATAAAAAATAGAAAAGAATATTGAAATGTAAGGAAGGTATACGGAAGGAATATTTGAGAGCACTCTAGAAAAAATAGTACCATTTTAGTAGCAGCTTGGAAACAAAAGCTTCATTTTAAATTGAAAATATATACAAATACGGAAACTCTTTGAATAATTTTAATTAATTTTAAAATAATATCAGGAAGCTTCCTGTTATTATTTTAAAAGAAACATTTGCGTTCATAATAGAAAAATAGTACCATTCTTTTTACTCTAAAACAAAGGTTTATATGTTTATATCAATAACTCCAAGAACCTCTTAAATGGTTTGGTTATTTATTGTTAGAATTTGTCTGTTTTATCTGTTCAGACTGCTTCAAAAGATTCCAGAGATTTTGAAACAAATTAAACTTGACATGCTAAATTTCAAAAGCTCACTCAAGAAGAATGATACTGAATAGTGCTTTACTTTTTGTATACAAAAATAAAGCGATAGTAGCAATGTTTAAAAGCATTTGAAAGAGGAAAAGAATCGGATATAGTTTACGGATGGATTCACAGTTCATGGATGACGATGTTAAAGCCAGGGATTTATTTTCAAATATTTCACTTTCTTTTGGCTGTATGAGTAAAAATGGTTTACCTGTTCAAGAGAGAATAGTACGATAAAAATTCAAAATTATCAAATGTCTGCTTTTCATAGGGTATTAGCACTAAAATTTCTGGCTTAATTTGTACAGTTCAATTTACATGAGAATAAAAATAATGGAAGAAGAATGTCGTATGTTGAAATACTTCGTCAGCGGCCTACATTTTGAAAATAAAAGCATGTTTATATTTTTATCAAAATTAACCCCCCCAAAAAATTCAGTGTAAATATATCATCATGCCATAAGTTCTGGCAAAACATTTCACCTTATAAGTCCTTTCAATTAAATTTAATTAACATCCTTTCTTTATATACGTGAACTACAAATTAAAAATGAATTACTATATTGCACACATCAGATATTTCAAACTTTGTGTTGATACATAAGTTATCAAACGTTACCCGAAAATAAAATTTCAAAATATGAACAAATTTCAGTCTCCTGTGAAGAAGCTAATCCTAGTCATCAAGTTATTGTCGTTCATGTTAAGAATTCATTGTAACTAAGAAATTTAAAATTCAAATGTTATAAAACAACAAATGCATAGCGGACACATCTCTTTTTACCCTTTTCATTATACTTTCTTGTTATATAGGACTATTATATATGTATAGGATAACGAATCTCATAATCTGGTATTTGAGACAACAAATTAATATAAATAAATTTCAGTCTAATTTGTAACTGGAATAAATTTAATGGAATTTATTTACAAAAGTGAAGTGCAAATAGTTGAATTTGTCGGGTTTTTTCTTCCCCAAAAAGGAAAAGGCAGAAAGTTTTTTTTTCTGAAAAAATTTGACTTCGGTTTTTTTTATATTTCGAGATTTATTTGCTTAGATTTAACCCTTGAAGGCCAAGTGTTGCCTTTAAGCAACATATACAGTTTTGCCTTCTAAAATCTTGAGAATAAGATTGAAGCTTTAATGCCTGTTGTTGCAAATAGGAATTTACATATAGAAATTTTTATTAAATCAATTTACGAGATTTAGATGGCAGCCTAAGTGATAAAAAAATAATAATAAATTCATGTTTTTCACTTGAGGCTGCATCTTCTTAGTTTCGATTGTACGCTTGGGAATACTATATGTTATTCTACAATGTTGAATGAAATTTTTTTTCCGTAAAATTGTTTGTTAAAATACATATGTGTTTGACATTATAGAATTTTATCAAGGAAATGATTTTTCTGAAATAAAGCCCATTGCTGTCAGTTGCTAACAAACTGTTTTTTTAGTCATAAACCATATTTAAAACAAAATAGGATTCTTTAACCCATATTTCTTCATCGTTCAAAAAATAGGTCAGCACACAGAAGTGCATTTATATAAATTCTTTTGATTATTTTAATTCTAATTAAAGACTAGTTGTTATTAAAAAGTTCTTTAAATATATATATATATGCCCTTTTCGCACGTATAAATTAATGTTAGATATTTTTATTAAATTTTTAAAATGGCAATTTTCTCAGAATTTTTTCTTACATTTTCAATACACAAGAGTTTTAAAGTTTTGACCTTTGAGAAAAATATACATATAAATTTATTGAGGTAATATTCCACACTTTTATACTAGTTAAAAAATCACCGCCAAAAAATTATCTAGAAGATCAATTTTCCCTACATTTTCGACTTTCCTATAAATAGGACGATGGTACAATGCATTACTACCTAACCCCAACAGCTAGTAATGAAGGAAGTCCTTCTTGTCTCTGTTGCATTCCAAAGATTGCAACTCTACTAGTAATGCAGGTACCGTGAGTCTGTCTGGCAGGCACTTGAGTGCATGTCGTGACCAGATGGCTAGAGTCAATTGTTCTCAAACAATTGAGTCATGATGCTTATGCAGTCTGTTGTATCGATGTAGACCTAGTTTTTCCCGCTCACGCATGCTTGAATTTTGTTTTCTTTTGAAAATTATTTTGATGCTACAATTTTAAAATGCCACGTAAGTTTTTAACTGGTCAGGAAGCTTTGGATTTTTTGTGGACTTTAGATGGCAGTGATTTGGACGATATTGATAATGAATTAGTGATTTTACCTCCAGATCCCGATGCATTGAGCGATACTGAGGATATTGATGATTCGTCTATGAGGAAAATAGTAGAAACAATTTGTGCTGACCAATGCATTACCAATGTTACCAATGTGTATTACATCTATCATAAATATAAAAACAGAATTGATCTGCTTGATAATCATGCGACAGCTTATTTTACATGAGTTCAAGGAAAAAATGGTATTGACTTTTATTTATTAAATGCTTTTAAAACAGCCTTTGTTGCTTCATGGAAGCTCAATCAGCTATTCAGTGATGATAGTCTGAGCTTACTTGATTTTCGAGGACACATAACAATTGCCTATTTGTTACTTTCTATTCCAAGGAATCCATCTTGCAGAAAAAAAGTTGTTCAACAAGGTAATGAAGATTTTCCTAAGCTTAAAAATACACATGCTATTGTAAAATACCCAGAAAACCGACAAAGACAATGCCAGCTAAAACTCTGTGTTGCTAACAACAAACTATCTTTAAAAAATGTAACTTTGAACTATGCTTAAGATGCTTTCTCCCCTTCCACCTAAGTAAGGACCTATTTTTAGACAGGCTGTCGGTAATAAAAGTTTGGTAATTTTTATTTTATTTTATGTGTATGCATAGGTTTAGAGAAACACGTATTTAAGATTTTTTTAAAATATTAATTCTTTGGATGCTTGGTACAATATGGGTTAAAGCATTTTTCCCATGTTTTATTCAAGAAATGAAACTCAAGAAACATTTTAAAATCAATTTTTAAAAAATCGGGTTTTTGAGGGTTAATTCTCTTCGATACATTATAACCTAAGGAGCGTTTTTTCCCAAAGGGCACATGATTAATTTCAATGCTTTTGAAAATCAATAAATTATAGACCGATCAAGATTAACGAAAAACTGTTTACGCAAACGTTATGCAGCATAACGCATTTTACCTATGTTTGGAATAATGAATTTTTCATAAAAAATGTAATTAGAATACAATTCATTTTCATTAGGATTTTGTTTTCCGTGCAATTAACCATATCTTTACGCACAATCTTCAGTATTTATCGTGAATCGAATGAGCAAAATTAACTCATTGTTTCTTTAGACCTAACATTTTTTGCATGTTTTAATCGTGCAAGGTACCACAGAAAGTGCCTCCTATACTCATGTACAGAATAATGAATTATTTTTATAAATAGTTCAAATAGAGTTCATTATGGTAATTTTTATTCCAATTTAAATAATCGGCTTTTTAGAAATTATGAGTCTTTACAATTTAACGTGAATGGAATCAATAAAATCTCAAGATTTCTTCAGAGCTAATATTTTTGTTATGTTTTGACCATACAAAGCACCGCATAACTGTCAATATTCCCACACAGCATCCCATCATACGCTTATCTGATTTACACCAGCAGTGATACTATTTGATCGATTCTAAGCCATTTTCCCAGTTACCAATTAAAATATATGAATAATAAATTCTTGAGCGTGCGTGTCTCTGGATTAAATCCTACCCCTCAATAGCTCTAAGTTCCCTGAAAGGACCGTATTCGTTAAGAGATTCAGTCAACTGTTTCGAATCTGCGACGCTCGATCAAATATAAACCGCTTCTAACATGTTCACTGGACAGTTCACTTCTGGCCAATTTTAATTAGTATGTCCCCAGTGAGAATAAAATAAGGTCATCCTTAGATAACGGTGGAAAATCGTTACGTATTATAGTAAATCAAGTGTGATATTCTCAAATGAGAATCGTTTCCTGTTTAAATTGTTGACTTTAACGTATGCAAACAAAAGATTTATGTTCAACCAAATATTTATTCCGTCTGGAATAGTTGAAATGCTAACGTGTTGTTGTGCTGGGTGGTAGAAGGCAATTATTAAAGCAGCTGCAATGCGGAGATTTGCCAAGTTGCGCTTCATTGCGCTAATAAAATATTGCCAGAAGAGTTCGGAATCATGTTTAAGGAGCCCATTGACCACTTTCCTCATAAAACGGCATATTATACGCAATCGATGTTCAAACTAGCTTATTGCATTGTTGATACTTTCTTTCTAGTATGTAGTTCAGGGCTGAGAAATTCAAATTCAGATGTTACATTCTTGTATCAACCTAAAGATAGAAAAGCATTCCTCAGATGCGGAAAAAATAGGACACGTTAATTTTACCATGGAAGTAGCTTGAATTTTCAGAGTCTGAAACTGAAAAATTTGTTTACCCTAAAAAGAAAAATTATTCGTAAGATTCATTTTTTATTATTTAAAATTCAGCGCACACTTCCTACAAATTTCATATCATAGTAACATCCTTCTGTTCTCTATAACGGTCAAAATTCAGTTAACACATTTTATCCGAAGGCACTTTTAAAGGAACGATTGGTCTAAATTATAGTTCTGGACGACCTCTAGAAAACAGTGAAATCGTCCAGAGCACTGAAGAGGATTCTTCTTCCCATTTAAGAAAATTTCTCTACCCTTTGTTTCCCTGAAGGAGTGGACGTTGCTGCCCTCCCGAAGAGATAATCTATCAGCGGGTGAAAGTTGAAACCGCAGATTTCCTTCAGTCATAGTCACTGATGAGGTGACAGTCATTATTAAAAGTCGAAATACTAAGGTATAAGCAACAAAACTACCCTTAAAATTGTGACATCATAAGGTGTTTCAAACTATCTTTTGTATACTCTAACGCCTTTGCTAAGTTACTCATTGCTCATGACCTGCAAAAAGGTAAGGAAGTATATCGAAATTATGGAATAAAAATGATTAAATTAATTTTTAAACTCTATAGCCAAGGGCAATTAACGTTAGAAACTACTAGCTCTCATTACATGAATGATGTTATGTGCTTTAAAGCGTCGTAGTGCATTAGACAGAATTCCATTGAACTAAGCAAATTTCCTTTTAAATATAAACATTTATCACACAGAATATCCATTATTCGAGTTAAAAATAAATTTTTTCGAAATATATCAAGTACTTTTAAACACATTAGGATTAAAGACTAATTTATTGAGCGCAATCATGAATTGTTTATATTTTTTCCATACTGTTAATTGAATTTCTCAAGAAGTCATTTTGTTTTATTGTCATTTGTCGTTTTGTTTTCAGTATTTGACATGTTGGCTCTGTTGTATAGTTGTATAACTGACTTAAAGAGTTGTTTTAAAAACACAAGAACCGACCAATGTAGTCCTCCTAATGTTACTTTTTTTAATAACTTATTGTACAATAAATGTCTAACTTTCATATCCCTGTCTGATTTCTATTAAAACAAAATTCCTATTTCAATTCAACACTACCTTAAACTTCCCATCCTTTACATCAATCTGAGATGTCTTTTGAAAAGGAAAAGCTTCTAAAGTTGGAATGAGTACTTGTTAGAATATAAAATCAAAACGCTGAAGTTCGGGATCAATATGATTTGTTATTATAACACACCGACTGTTTCCAAGTTACCTATGAGCACTATTTCCTCAATTTATTACCGTTTCCTGAAAAGATAAGAACTGACGGTAGCGTTTTAGCATAATTCGATATACCATGACATTTTTGAAATATCTTATCAGGTTTTGAAAAAGAATTCAAAGGAAAGGCAGAAGTGCTGCAGAGGCAATACGAATTATCAGTGGTTATAGATTTTTTTGAGGCTAGTTCGTTAAAAGTGACATATTTGTTCAAAAATGGAGCGGGTGTATTGGTTTGGTTATTAGAATAGCGTCCCTGGCTTAATAGGGGACAAATTCTATTTCAGGATGCAAATGATTTATATGCTTTTCTAAACTTGGTAAAAATGCTCGGCTGTTTTTCTCACGTTTCTAGGAGAGAAAGTATTCTGCTGTAGAAACACGCCATTAGTGTAGCAAAAAAGACATTTTTGCAGAAATACTGCGCCTTTTTTTCGTGAAAGGCAATGTTTCGAAAAGTAGAAAGGGGAGGGAAAAACATTATTTATTTCTTTTTTGCTCATTTCAACGAGAGAGAATGGAAGAATTTTAAGAAATTAAACTGTTCAGTGACTGTGCAAATCTTATGATTCATTTGAAATGTGCTTTTAAACGAAAGCACCACTCTATTGGAAATTTTTCTTGGCTCACATCTTATTATTTGAAGAAAAGGCCGATTTTCAGACCTTATCCAGATACCATCCTTTATGCTCCAGTGAAGTCTTCTTTATTATTAAAGTAGATATCTCTCCGAAGAATCAATTCTTTTTCTACTTTTTTGGAGAAGGCACATTAATTAATGACACGAGCAGTTTTCCTTTGGAAACATGGCGACTAAAATTTCAAACGATTTCCACTCTGTGAATTCTAAATAGAGTGAAACAATGTCTCGTGCTTCTTATGTGAACGATTTCCTTCCTTTTGAGTAAATAAAATTTCCTCTTACTCAAAGCTCTTTTTTTTATTCTGACTCTCTTGACTTTTAATCATTTTCAAGCTTTATATATATATATGTATATATATATATATATATCTGCATTATTCCTAAAGCATTTAATTTTGCTTTTTCTTCTATATATCAGCATAAAGCTTTCAAACTGATGAGTTCCACTTGAAACATGATTTTACTTTTTTAGAAAAGGAAATCTTTGTTGTTTCGAATTCAGGAAAACATATATGAGTGTAAGTGTTAATTTCATTTAGACTAAATCGTTATTGAAATAGATTTTATGAAATTAGTTTTTCTTAAGATATCTGACAAATTGCATATAAATTTAAATTTTCTAGATAACCGGAATGATATATTTTTTATTCGAACTGTTTTTATTGGTAATTAAAATAAAATATATTTTCAATAAATTAATTTAATTTTTTATCTATTTCTTTGTTCTACTTAAGCAAATTTCTCCAAAATAGTTAGTTCACCTTTATTTATATCAATTTATGTAGTTATCATCAATATATATTTGTTTATAATAGTTTTTAAGAAAATAATTCTTCATTGCACCATTTTTACGAGGATGGATCCGAAAAAACAGGGTGCAAGGGTAATAAAAAAATTATTTATCAACATTAGACAGGAAATTCAAAAAGGAATTAAGAGATATATTTGCCGATCACTTTTCCACATAATCGCCAAATTTACTTCGGTATTTATCTGAACGCAGGACCAACATCTTTAACCCGGCTTGAAAGAAATCACTTCCGTAGTTCTCAGCAGCTGTTTTCACATCACTGTCTGAAGAGAACCTTGTTCCAGATAAATGTTCCTTCAATTTCGTGAAAAAGAAATAGTCACTGGGCTATAGTGAAGCCATCTGACGCAAACGCCCCGACATGTTATGGTGTCAACCTCCTGCATGACAATACCCATACTGCTTTCAAAAGTCAAGAATTGCTGCAAAGGTTCAAATAGGAAGTCTGGAGCCACCCTCCCCCATACAGCCCAGATTTGGCACTCAATCTGGGTCCTAAACAGTTATCTGGAACAAGGTTCTCTTCACGCGGTGATATGAAAACAGCTGAGGAGAACTGCGGACGTGCTTTCTAGCGAGCGTGTTAAACAAGTTGGTCCTGCGTTCAGATAAATGCCGAAATAGATTTGTTGATTATGTGGAAAAGTGGTCGGCATGCATGCCTCTTAATTCCCTTTTGTATTTTCTGTCTAATGTTAATAAATAATTTTTTATTACCCCTGTAATCTTTTTTGGATCCATCCTCGTAAAACCATAGTTTGTGCAAATTTATATAAAAAACGGGACTTAAGTTTTAAATTAAAATTTAAAGAATCAATAAAAATTTAATTTTTCAATTACCATTCCTTAATTATATTTCCCTCCTCAGTTCAAATTTATTAAAAAGGCTAAAATATATTTGTTCTAAATATGTATCACTCTGCGCAATGTAGAGTTAACTCCTATAGAATCTTACAGGAATAAATATCCATTCAAGTTCAGTCACTTATAAAAATATTTTATAAAGACTTGTTGTATTTAATGAATGTGACAAATTTATTTGTGATTTTCTTTTTAATTCTACTTCCCCGTATGGTTCAAAGTTATTTTAAAAAGGCTAAAGATAAAGGCTATTGATGCTAAAAAATGCATGCTTTGTAAATATGCATCACTCTGCACAGTATAGATTCAACTCATATGCAATCTTACAGGGACAGATATCCATTAATTTGTTTTAAGTTGAATTAATAGTCAAAATATTTTATAAATACTTGTTTTATTTAATAAATGTGATAAATTTTCTTTCTTATGAATTGTTTCTTTTCTTAATCATATCTCTCTTTAACAGCTAATTAAAAGAAAATGCATTTAATCTGTTATTCAAAAATTCCTTTTTTACCTGTTTCTCTGGTACCTCATTTGTCAATTCCCTAAGAACTGTTATTTTGCCTTTATTTAAACCGCTTTGCAAGAATAAGTGTTTATGTAAATGAGCTTTTGATAAATGTGGAACTCTTATTCAACTTTACGCCGTAGCTATTAATTTTATAAAACTCATTCTTAGAAGTCACATTATGTCTCCTGAAAGCCTTAATTAGATGTAAGAGTTTGACATTACTCTTAACGAAGAAATTTACTATCGTAAATCCCTGCAACTTTCATAAGTCTACAGTATATAACGTGAATGCTGGTGAAATCTCTAGAGTTAGAATCTGGTTTTGGGGCATAAACGAGTTTAGCGTTTCCTTCTCAATTATTAAGAAATATCACATCTTTAACATAGTTTTGCCAAGTTCTTGGATTCAGTTGTAAGGATAAGCATGGAATTCAATAATCTAATCCAAAAAATATTTTGATTATTAAAAAAACTCAGGGTGTCATGAATTTTTAGCTGTCATGTTTAAGGTTTATCACATGACAAAGCAAATGTTTTAATAAATAGAATCCGAATTAATTGAGTAAACTGTTAATCAAAATTTATTTCACAAAGTGTTAAAATTAGTGTGCGTAAAAGGGGTTATCACTGTAGTATTCAAAAACAATAATGTTATTAAAAATCGTACAGAAAATTCTCATCATAAATCCAAATTTCTTTGATATGCGCGAGCGAATAAAAAATGCAGAGGCACTACAAATGAAGCATTCAAGTATTCTACAACAATATGGCATATGTAAAGGACAATATCCCAGTAACACTACATAACATTGTGATTCAACATATTAATGTACAGCGTTATAGCTTGCGAAACTTTACACTGCTTGGATAACCAATCACGTAAATAAGTCACCATGAAATCATTTTTCTAAGCTTTGTGAATCTTTTGTTTGATGTTTTGGATAGCTCATTAACAAAAGCACTTTAAAGCGTTGGTTAAATTGCGTTTATGTGTAAGTGATACTAAAATGCATGAAACATTTTACCACTATCAATAATCTAAGAAGAATACTGAACTAGATACTTCAGCAGTGTGAAATATTTAACTTCTAAGTTTTTTTGATATTATATAATACACAAGAGTTTGGTCTTCAAATTATAAATGATATATGATGAAATCGATTTATCAAAACACAACTTATAATTTCTTATGTTATTAAAATAGTATCCTTCCGTAATTAAATAAAATAAATGATATGCAAAGAGGTGCAGTACAGATTTACTTCATTTTATCCAACATTTAACTTATTTGAAAATATATACAGGGTGCCCAGTTAAATAACACCCCCCATAACTTCAGAAAAACGGCAGCTATAGTCATGAAAGTAGTGTCTAAGTATAATAAAACGTCTGTGCGCTATGCGATGTATGCCTAATAAAACGCCTATGTACTATTTTGTACCGTTTTCGAGATAGGAAAGCATAATTCGGGAGTTTACGACCAGGCGGCGCTGTAAGTGGGCTCATTGCATAGCGCATAGACGTTTTATTATACATAGACACTACTTTCATGACTATAGCTGCCGTTTTACTTAAGTTATGGGTGGTGGCCCTTATTTAAGTGGACACCTTGTATGAAAACATCTGAAAAGTAGAGGCAGTCTCGAAAGACTATCTTGTAAAGAAAGAGACATTGGACATTGTGAGGAATCAAGAACATGGACTTTTTAAATGGGCCCTGCTATTTCTGAAGTTGTGTTTTCATATTACTTTTCCTCATTTTAATTTTTTTCTGCAATGTGTAGCATTAGAAATTATTTAAGCGATAGTGTACCAGTGCTGCACGTGAAACATAAAACTATGATTGAAACAAATGGATTTTTAAATATTACTTATTATTGACTGTAGAATGTAACAGGCAGAAATGAGATGATAAACTCTAACCGCACTTAGATGCAAAAAGAAGACTGCTTATTCGCAAATCATATAATTCTTAATTATCAGAATTCATACACAAAAATTTCTTCTTGTTGTTAATCTGTTTAATTTAAGTTATTAATTACTACCTCTGTCCCATAATAATAGTAGCATTTCATGAATTTAATTTGTCCCATAATAATAGTAGCAAAAGAAAATAAATATAGAACGCAATATTTATTATCAAAAAACTAGATAAAATTAAAGAATAAATTAAAAATATTACTTCTAATTTTTATTTTGAGTTTTCAGATAGTTTCTGGACTTTTCAATAATTTCGTTATTGCATTTTAAACTTGAAGGTAGGAAACCTTGGTTGCGAAGCTTTGCGTTCCCTATATGCGTGAGCTTAATAAACTGGACAATCGCAACTCGATTTTGCTTGAAAACTCTGTTTTTTTTCATCTTACTTTTTACAATGGGTTGATCTTCAACTGAAATAAAACAATTGATTTCGGTCAGCGGATGGAATTGAAAAAAATAGTTATAATTCGTAATAATTAGGTTAAGAGAAGAAAATTGAAAGATGTGTCAAAACAAATAACAGATGTCATGAAACATTGATTTTGATTGAAGGCTTCGCAATTTTGCGCTACAACATAACTTACAGATGCATTCGCCAATAATTTCCGTTTAAATATTCACTTGCTACTATTATTATGGGCCAGAGGTAGTATCCAGTATACAATAATGTTCAAAATTAAAATCTTTAACTAAAAATTTCTGAACAAATAATATTTTTAGATTAAACTAACTTAATAAAATTTAAAAAAATATATTCTATTTCAAATTAGATCTTTAAATTATATGTGGTCATTTTCTAAAATTTCAAAAATCAAGATATCGTTTCTTACCTAGATTTAGTTCATGCAATAAAGCAGAATTTGATGCTATGTATAACTGTACAAAACTTCTATTTGCATCCATTTTGAAGCATTACTACACTTTAAAAAGAATCCAACATGTTTTAACTAAACTTAAATTTAATCGTTTTTAATTACGCAGTGAAAAATTATTCTTCCAAATTAAATTGCTTTTTGCCGAGTAATGATATTCCACACACAGGAAAGCTAGATTGGTCCTTTATCCCAATCGAATGTATTTACGTGAGTTAAACTTTAAACACATCATTAACTTTATCGTCTAATGGAACTTAATCAAAGAAGCATTTAAATGAAGCTCTTGAGATCTTGATTCGAAGTAAAAATGCAACACAACAATTATTCAAGTGCCTGAATTCGGTTAAGTAGCACATTGAAAAATTTTAAACTGCAGTTAATACTTCCACGGTATATTATCTCGTGGAGTAAGGGTTATTAATTACACTTGGGGCAGCGGTGTCATGCACAGCTATCTCATTGCCAATTAACTAAACCGCTAATATGTAGGTGTCTTCTGCTATGGGCATTGATCCATAAGTCATGGGAAAGACATTCCGCAAGTGAGCTGGTATTAATGTCTCATATTTTCGAAAATTATCTTCCCAAAAAACGTCGCTGAAGATACATAATGTCTGGCCATCAAAAAGAGCAGGTGATATTATTGATGTATATCCGTCTCAAAGAGCAGGTGACATTTTGTTTGTGAATCAATTTGGAACGATGCACCAGGCTGTGATTGCTTCTATTCTTTTCTTCATGAATTTTATATATTCCCAAGCAATGGATCGAAATTTGGACTTCGTTGATAATATCTGAAGAAAATGCGGAAATTTTAATGCATTTTTAGTGAAAAATATTGCAAGTGTTTTATGTCGCTATTGGTATGAGCGATTTGAATCTTCTGAGATAAAATATTAATAATGATTTTTCACAATATAAATCTTTTAGTTTCCTTTGTTTTATAATCAAAGTAATAAACACGCATTTCAACATTTATTTTAAAAATCTGAGATTTCATTATGAATTGACTCAAACCGTAATAATCTGATTGCTTGAAACTTCCCAATATGTTCTTTAGTGAGCTCTTATTTTCATTTTAGAGTCGAAACGTGTAACTTGGTTAAATATTTTCTATAAAGTCAAAGGCGTTTCCTTGTTAATAGAAGAGAGAGAAACATAAACGTTCTATCAAACTTATTAATTCATATATTTGATCTTAAATGGATGGCCATTCATAAAATGATTACTAGTACATACAATTTATTATAGATTATCCGGTCACTTTTAATTTTCAGAAATACTGACTGAACAGTAGAGGAATAAAACTCTTACATTATTTCTACGTAGAGACATGGTTATATAAAATAAAGCCAAAATATTCTTCTAAAAGCATTGAAATAATTTTCCAGCGAACAGTTTTACCGCGAAATGTGATTGCTTCTATCCACTTGCGAAAAAGATAAAGAAAAAACATAAGAAAGGCGCAGTTCGGGTCCGCGACGAAGAGTTTTAGTGAAAACGTCGGTATAAAATCATAAAACAAGTGTTTCGTATTAATATGTAATTTAATTAGTAGCATAATGGTTACAATGCAATCGATGCAATCACTTGAGGCTGTTGCTTTCGTACGCTTAAAGATGTATTGTCATCGTTTTTGTCTAAATTTGCTGTTTTTTGTCTTTACTTTTTTCTTTCTTTTTGTCTCATTTTAATTTTTGTTTAGTTTATCTAATTATTGCTTCTGTATTATATTATAAATAGCTGCATTTGCGCCTTTATATATAATACTATGAATTTTTATTATTTAATTTATTTATTTATTCAATTTATAAATTTGCTAATGTATTACTGTCATAATGGTTACAGAATAGATAAATAACAAGTTACCACAGACCCTTGCTACATGCGATAAACTTGTGATTTATCTATTCTGTAACCATTATACTACTCTGTATAAATATTGTATTAAAGAGATTGATAATTAAATTACAAATTAATACGAAATACTTGTTTTATGATTTTATCTCGACGTTCTTACGAAAAATCTACAGCACGTACCCGAACTGCGCTTTTCTTATGTTTTATTTAGAGTAGCTTCTGATGGCACCATCTGTTGACAGTATATAAAACTACATTTCGCGTATGCACAGTAAAACATTGTTTACTACTAATGCTCATATTTACTGTAATATTCAAATTTTTGAATTCAAATTTTAATACAATGTTTCTTTTACGTATTGTCAAGTATTCTGTAAGCTTCCTACAATTCGAAAGAAAACTCTGCATATTATAATAAACAAACATGCGGAGTTTGAAATTTTCAATTTAATACCGATTTTTACTTATATTCTGATAAATATTTTTATTGTCTCATTTTGGGTCCTAGTAATACTCATCAAGTTCTTTAAAATGACACCAGAATCAACCTCCTAGCTAAACGCGTTTCCACGCTACACTTATTCATAACCTAACAAAAAGCTAATTCATAACAAACACGCGCATGCGCCTACACTGGTACGCTGCCGTCACAGACAAAAAATACTATACAACAATCTCTTACAGACATGATCTATCCGTTGTAGGGTCAACCATTCTTTTCGCATTATTAGTCTCGTAGTTATTAGCCAGTCAAATCTGACGGTATTTTGTCACACAAGAAAGTTCGACCGACTATCACTGTAGCGAGCGGAAAGACGTGTTCACGTCAAAAAGACTTCCCTTATTTCACAACTTTCTGCAACTCCTTTCCTAAATTTTAGTGAAAGTACTATTTAGAAAATATTTCTTTTGAATCACTGAAGTTGCCTTGTTTGGTTCGTTTTAATTTTTGAAATTCTCTAAAATTTGATAAAAATGAATATTTTCTACACCTTGTTGTATTCACTACCTGGTTAACAGGAAAAAATTTGCACAGAGCAATCAAAGACCTACCGAAGTTTTCGATATAAAAAGAGTTTTAGTTTCTTATAGCAATAACTTTCCTTCTCGTCCTTTGATTCAGAATTAAACAAATAAAAGGTGTAAAACTAAACAAATGTTAAAGTGATTTATTTCACGCAATATTAATGATGAATTAAAATAATAAACATGAAATAATTTACTAAATATGGATCACTTCGTAAAATTCGAAAATCCACGTCTATATTTTTATAAAAACTAGCAAAACTGATACATTCCAGTTAAAATAGAGACAAATAGTGCATTTTACTATCCATTGTTTTGAATAATGATGTTTTAAACTTTTATATTTCTGAAAAACCATGATTATGATTACATTTTAGAAAATATATTAATATAAATATCACCGACTAAAGTATACCGACACGTCATAAAATCTTCCTAAACGCTATTTTTGAAAACATTATGATAATTCTTATAAATTTTTTTTAATTTATTAGTTGAAATGAATTTGTTTGGTTTAGCGTTCACCTACTCAAGTATCTTCTTATTTTCATAGTTAAAATTCTGCAGAAATTGCATCCAGATATCATTTGCGAAACTATTTTGTAATATATCTCCGCGATGAATTCTTTTGATAAATCTCGTTTGAGCCTAAAAGTGAGATAGAGACATATTCACGTTATTTGTTTTTGAAAAGAGTAAAAAACGAAAAGATGAAAACCTATTTGCATAAAATTTCTGTTGATTACAAAAAACGTCGATTTATTGTAAATTAATTTAAATCGTATTTTAGCTAAGAAGAAAATTGCAAAAGTTACTATTAAACAGGCGTTTCATATTTCGTTAGTGGCAATGAATATATCAGCACTATTTTGTAGCTATGATCTAAATGCAAATGCCACTAATAATTGCTATTTTTTCTAAATACTACATTACAGATTTAAAATCCTGATTTGCTTTCAAACACAAAAGACAATGAGTTTTTCAAGCCTGTGTAAATACTTTAAACCTGCATAAATTGTCGTATTTCTGTTAACAAAGCTTTCATTTGACTCTATATGTTTTTTTCTTTTATTCGCGTTAAACTGCTTCTGTTTTTTCAGGTTTTCTGCCAGCCACCGAAGGATCTGCCAGAGGCAATTACGGTTTGATGGATCAGGTAGCTGCTCTGCACTGGGTACAAGCAAACATTGCGGAATTCGGAGGAGATCCAAAAAATGTAACAATAATAGGTCAAGGACATGGTGCTGCGTTTGTAAACCTGTTAATGATTTCTCCTATGGCAAGAGGTGAGATTCAAGATTTATAGGTAACTCGAGCCCCATTTACTAACTCCAAACACTCTCTATGGCCTATCCATTGATTTCTTATTAAAATAAAGGGTTTAACCAATTCTTGGCTACGGAATATTCGCTGAGAGCTAGCGACGAGTTAACCCTTCCTTCATTTAAACTATCTAATTCCCTCTTTACGGCAGGCAGTGTCGGCTCGACAATTCAAATTTCATCAGTTATTCAAAATATGATTTTCAAGGGCTGAAATTAAGGTATCCGACTGTGTTCGGAGACATTTTTTTGAAAAATAAATTATATATATTTTTTAATGTTATTTTTCAACTGCATATGTTTTAAAACTATGAAAATATTGTAAAATTAGGCTTTCAAAATAATATTTTTTTAAAAAAAACTGAGAAATTGGAAGAAAAATGACTAAAATATTAGCCTTACGCTAACAGCCATAGACAAAATCATATTCTAAATATACATAAATCCTTGTAGGAGTACATTTTTATGACAGTTATATGTGTTATGCTCTAAAATATTTCTTGTACTTCAAAATAGTTTTGAGATATTGCTGAACATAGTTACTAAACTGGTAATTTTTCATAAAAAATACTTTTCGTTTATGTTTAAGAACTTAAAAATAATGCTTCATTTTAAAATTGACCTTAGTTTTTAGAGGAAAACATCAAGCATATTACAGAAAACAATCTCAGAAAATTTCCTATCAATACTTGAATAACTTTTTGAGAAATCAATATTACGGTCGACAGTTTTCCTCAAAAATATCATTTCTCAGAAAACACATTTAAAGTTTTCATGAAACATAAAATAATGCTTACAGTTCGGTAATAAAACAGCTTGATAATTTCACCAAAAACGACGATTTTAAACCAGTCGGATACCTTAATCCTACCAGTCAAAGTGCACTGTAAACTTTTGTTAACCCTTAGTTGGAGGGGTTGACGTACAGAGTACGCCAGTGAGTTATTTCTTGCTGTGAAATTTCGACTTTTCCTGTATGTGGCCTCTTCTTCCCTCTAAAAAAGTAGGAACATACCTCGAGTGCAATGCGTATAGCCGATTCGTTCAGTCGGACTTCTGCCTTCCAATTAAAGCATTTTTTTGCTCTCGCGTCAGGTCGGCGAATTTAGTACGCCAGAAACTTGTGCTCTGCCTTCAGATTCGAAGACAAAGACACGACAGACACACGTAGTAAAACTGATAAGTTACCTAGGGTGAGAGGACTTTTCGACTGTTTTAATGAAATCTGCCAAATATTTATACGTATGGTGACCAACTCACGACCGACAAAAAATTGGAGCCCTTTCGTAGGAGGTGGTCATTATTCAACATATACCGAATAAATCCCTCTATTATGGTTCCTGGACATATTAGAGTAATAAACTAAGAAAAATGGGTAGAAATATAAAGCAAAGACCGGGAAAAACGGTCTGGCGTACTCTATACGCCGCCCTCCCAAATTGTGCCATTCAATAGCCTCTCAGACGAAGGGTTAAGCAAAAATGTTTACACTCAATGTAAGATATTATTTCTTGTTGCTTTTCCACAGTATTAAACAAGCATCAGTTGATACCTATTCAATCTTGATATATGAAAATATATGTGTATAAGCGAACATCGATAAAATAATTTCGGAAGACGAATCATTCGTTATTCTCGTTTCCAATTAGTACTGACAGGATGGCCGATCAAAAAGATAGGTTTATTTTTCTTCATTATGAAATACAGTTTATATACCTGAATGCTTGATTGATAACAAGAGAAATATGAAAATATCTTAATAGCACTTGCTAAGCAAGAAGTGTTACTTTCGAGTGAATTGTAAAGTGAGATGCTAAAAAAATTTAAAACCAGGAAAATATTTTAAGTTGGAGATGAGATAAGAAGAGTATTAATTCGTGGTTCTTCTTAAGATTAGGGATGGGCTGTGGATTCTACAGCTCCAGACAAAAATATTTTTCCATTTAAGTAACATTTTGCAATGCGCATTAATCGCTTTGAGTAAAGATTCACTCTATTCAGTGATTCGGATTATGAGGCATAAACAATAATGGCATCACCATATTTAAGTAGAAAAATATGAGGCAGATCATCATAAAGAAGCTGACTTGAACCATGTCTGTATATTCATTGTACCAAATGACAATTAAAAATTGAAAATGACTTCTAAAGTTGTTTTATCAAAATAAATTAACTCATCTCTACAATCTTGCCAGTGATATGTGCTGTCAGCAGTGCATATTTTATATTATTACTTTTGGTAGCCAGGACTCGGATATCAAATTAAACAAAGTAATCCTTAGCAAATAGACTGAGAACATATTTTTAATTCTGTGTGAGGCAACTTTGATAAAATTTATTTTCTGATTTGTTTATGAACCAAGAAGCGGAAGAATAACTTGATTTTATTTATTTATTTAAAGAAAATCTCACTACAGAGAAAACTCCATTTACAGAGTGCTATAAACAACAAACACATAAAGAAAAAAAGCCACAACGAGTAAATAAAAAAAATGCTGTAGGAAATAAAAAAGCTGAACATCTGTTGGGTTGCATTGCAGCCCTTATTTGCTGAAGTTTTTAGCCTTACAGAATATTTCTGTTGTGCCGGTTACATTGCATATTGGTTTAGGTAAACTAAGTACTGAGGAGAATTTATAACCCAAACATCCTCCGATATTTCTGAAAATATTGCATATGAATTACGTGGTAAATTTGCTACACCACGCTTTATAATCTGGTTACCCAAAAAAACAAATTTGATGCTCGGGAAACTTGTCGGTTGCAATTTGTTGAATCTGATCCCAGCCAGTAGTACCCACCTTATATCTATTGGACTCAGGCGACCCTTTGGTAATCCCTGCAAGCTTCATAATCGAAACAACAGTAGGAGGAACACAGAGAATACACAAAATCATAAAAAAATTTGGAAGCGCATGTATAATTAAAAACGAAAACACATAAGAAAAACATTAGAACACACTATAAAAAAGACGTATTTTTTACAAAATTAAAAAACCATTTCCAAAAGGCAAGGGTTAAAAAGTGTCAAAACATATAAGCACCGAATCCTCTAAAAATACACCAGCAGCCCAAACGTTCAAAGACGAAAACACACACCCGCGATAAAAATAAATTGCAACACTTAAGATAAAAATAAATTGCAACACGGCTCCAAAAACAGAGTACATAAATTAAAACCTATAAAAACCATTAAAAAAATGGTCGAATACATAAGAACACGGAAAAGCAAAACTCATAAAAATCTAAAAAGTTGTAAAAAGGCAAAATAAAACACATCATGTATTTAAAAGCTGTAAACATTTCAATTTAAAAGCAACAAGAGACATATTAAAAATGACAAGTTCATCAGAGAACTTGTTAAAAGTTTTATAAAATTTATGTAACGAGAACCTGTTAATATAATTAAATTTTGAATATACATTTGGAAAGGAACTTTGGCACCTTTAAAATCCAGCGGGCACAGTGAAATCTATAGAGCTCAGTATATCATTACAATAGATCGAACCATTAATAATTTTGTGAAAGAAAAGAATTCAAGAAACATCTCATCTGGAACAGAAACTAGGCATATTAAAGGTATTAAGTAGAAGTGAAGAAGATACATCCTGCAAGTAAAATCCAATTTTCTTGCAAAGTAAATACCTCAAGAAGTTGTTTTGTATTCGCTCAATAATTTCAATTTTGTTTTGGTAATTGGGATCCCAGATAATACTGCAACATTCCAGATTTCCCATTGAGTATTATTAAAATAACATGTATTATAAAAGTTTGATCTTTTTTCGTTATAATATTGGATAACCAGACATCAGTTTTAACTACAATAAGTAGGAAAGTGTGAAATATTTTAACGTTTATTCAGTATAGCGTTTTATTTTGGTTTGCATTTAAATGAGGAGCTTCAATGGCACAACTAAAGTTTTATTTCATTAAAATTCAGCAAACTTAATATTCTTGAGTATCAAAATTATACACTGAGTATGAAAATTATACAAAAATACCTAAAGATATAGAAAGTTAGATAAAAAAAATCTAAATTTACGGGATGAATGGAAGATATATAATTTATTTCGACTCCATTTATCTCAGCCACTAACTAATATTTACATCTTGAATTGCTATCCCCTAATATTTACAAGACTTTCATCAAACTTTACATGAAACGATTTATCATTCGCCCAGTTTAATATCTTTCTTCAAAATCCTACCAGCGTAAATACTGTGCTTTTTTAAAATCCAATATTTAACTAACATGCAATTACATTAATTATTTATAACTGACTTTATATTCAATTCTTTATAAATTGCATTTGACTAATATTCTCAACTTTGAATTAGTATTTTGATGAAATAAAGACTGGAAGTGCTTACAGTATATTCACTGAGAAGATTGTTTGGTGCAAATATATTATCAGCCTTCCACCCCCAGTATCACAAAGATGTTGAAAAATATTGTACGTTATTTAAATATCGTACAATATTTTATTTATATTTTAATATTCACAATATTGTATAATATTGTACAATATCATATATAATATCGAACAATATTGTACATCGTACAACATGTTGTACTACTTGGGACATCAAGAATTCCCAAGCATTGTTCTAATTTTAAAGCCTTTGATTCGATGTTTTCTTAACAGTCAATAGAGTATTTTTGATAACTTTAATAGGTTAATAGATACATATGAAGATAAGCACGCACAGTTTCATGTTGCAATACAAAAATTATGTTTTTTATGCGATACAAGTTGATATTTAATTTTACAAATAATTTTAAGCTTTTAGTTGAGCATGAATAGATTTAAATACATTATTCTAATTTTCACAAAGCTTTTATTTTCTTCTGCTTTCTGATTTTGAAGATTTATAAGTAGATTTGGTTATTTCACGACAATTCATGTCACGATATACTTAAGGCTTTTAATTTTTAATTTTAAAATTTACTATTTAATTCTTATAATTGCTTTGCCTTGCGATGAGTAATAGTTAACCCTCTGACAGCTTATCCCGTGATTTCCGCGGGTTGGAAGAAGTCAATTTTCTGCTGCATCCCTCAATTTTAGCCAGCTATTATCCTTATTTAGAACTATTACAGCGCTGAATCGTATTATACTAATAAAGCCTTGCACATAAATAAAATACGCTTCGTTCAACCGCATTTGAATATGTTTGCGAACGTTGCATCTAACAAGCGATTTAAAAAAAAAATGCCAGTCAGAGGGTTAATTGTTGAGGAGTGACTTAATAAGCTGCGGTATTTTAGAAATGTTCACTGATTCAAAATCAAGCATAAATCAATACTTAATTCTCCTACATCGGGCTTTTATCTTATCGCTATTTATATGCAAAGCTTAGTAATAGGTCGGATAATTTTTACACCGACGTGAATTGCAATTTCCTTACATCCCCATTATACTATAATATAATAAAGGGCTTTAATAAAATTTAATTAATTTAAACCAACCTTCATTAACCTAGTTTGAGAGATTCTGTAGGATGTTTATTAAGATGCACTTTTTATGCTGTTCGACTCAAGAGGTTTAATACAAATTTGCCTCTCTGAGATTTGTTTTAAGATTCATGGTTGAAAATGTAATTGTGAAAAACAACTCATAATATATTTTAAATTTTACTATTAAAAAATCACGTAAGAGAGATTTGTATTCAGACATTTTAATATGTATTAATAAAAGATAATCATTCAAAACCTTTAGAGTTTGGATAAAATTTTATAGATAATATATATTATACGATATATACATATATAATTGTTCAGACGTGGAAGTAACGCGATAGGAGTTATAAATAAACACGCCCCTTTGCTTTGCGTCATGAGCGACCGCACAAATCCGATTTCTGTTATGGTGTCAAAGAACTCAGGCAGATTTGTTAAAGATAAATAAAAAATTTTAAAATTAGTTTATGGGATCGTACATTTCACTAATTCATGCTGGATTGGAATAAATTTCAATAAAATGCCTTCATCTGTTTCATTTCTTTTTTTAACACTATACCCTCGGTAAAGTTATTTATGAAAACGAAAGCTAGTGGCAACTGATTCATGGCGTTTTTTATTTATAAATTGAGCCGAGTTAGCAGTTTTATTTCTTTATAATTTTCTTTCAGTATTTTTTTATTTTGTTTCTGGTAATGTATTTTTTTCTGTTAGTGGATTGTGCCTTATTTTTACTCGTTCGGAACGAAAGTAATTATTAAAAGTAAGATTATTATTTAATGAAGGTTAGTGTGAATTGATTCATCAGTTCTGTTTCACATGCTTTTTTATTTCTTAAGCGACATGATTCCAATGTACATGAGATTTTCTACTATAATTTTTGTTAGTAAATCTGTAACAATAGGATATGAAATATGTTTGGAGGGATAAAAGCCCGTCTTAGGCCGGCACAAATCTTCTAGTACAAAAATAGCTTGTTGTTCGAAAACTGATACTGGTAATTGAAGGCTACATAACGACTTACTTCCTGGGAGAAAGCCGTAAAATGTTTACTGTGATTAACCGCCATGAAAACATTTTAAAGATAATTTATCCGATATAGCTTTCAGAGATTTAACGTTTATAAGACTTTAAATATTCCATATTCTAGGCAAAATAGTATTAATTTCCTAATAATATTTTTATAACTACAAAAATATGAAAATATCAGCTTGTCATTTTTTTAATATTTATATTCTATCAATTTTATCTCTTTTCTAAATCCTGAAATATGTTATTTTGATACGAAATTATAGCACAACTATTTGTTTACTAATTAATCTATCAAGTAAGTTTTACAGCATAAATTATTTAATGAAAATGATACTATTCGTGAAAACAATGAGATTTGAAATATTTTGTCAATAAACTGTGACAGTTTAACTCTGAATAATTTGTATTCCTTTTGTTATATAATTATATCTGCTATAATCAAAATTACGGTGAAATATGATTTTATTTAATTATTCCTGAAGAAGAAACAGTGCAGGAATAATTGAAACACAAGCCAAGTAATAGAAACATTTCTGAGAGCAAGAAATGATTCATCTTTATATTTAGACGATTATAGTCTTTTAAATTTACCAAAATAACAACAACTCCAATATTACGACATATTTTTAATAAAAATTATTTTATCTCAATCGTTAACCCTCTTTCAATGATTTCTATTATTCTCTAGTTAGATTAAAAATGATTTTTCTTCCTTAGACTTCCTCAACCCATATCACGATCGGATCTATGCATTCTGAAAACTTCAGGATTCAATCCAAATAAATCTCTCAATCCTTCGAGAATATGATAATCGGATTTTGTGAACCTTTTACTTTGTTAAATGTGAAGCTCAGAAACGCCACAGAAAAGTAAATTTCCTAACTCTTAAAGGTAAAGAGGTTCAGTTAGTAATCTCGTAGACTGCTTCAGCTAAGGGAATTTACATTAGAAATTGGTGTTTATATATTCTCTAAACATTGCCAACGTTCTGCATTCTTACTTTCTGCATCTCTAAAAGTCAACTTGTTCTCTCATTTTCTCTCGACATTCGTATCTCTCAATAAATTCTCATTCCGAGATTCGTCGCATAATTATCTTACGAAAAATGCTGATATTACAAGGAAACAATTCGAAAAATATGTGTATTTGTTATTCATTAAATACGAGATTAGTCGATACTCAACTACAATATTCAAGAATAAATACTTGATTCTTTATTTCTGGGCGAAAAACATTTAAGTATTCACCAGCAAATCTGTTTCAGCAGCGGTTCTGAATACCTAAACATTTATCACAGATTATTTTGGTTTAATTTACGGTTTATTGGTACAAGAGCCATTTGGGGTCATACTTTGTAGTCTTATAGATTAAAAAGCATTTTTCTGAAATTAAAAAAGTCAGTTAGTGAATGTAATCGAGTAATGGCGGTTCATTGTAGAATATGTATAAATAGCAAATGTATCTTTAAATTAGAGGATCAAATGCCGTTTTTTTTAAAGATAAAGTTCGAACGTATGATATTTTCCCAATAAATGTCATAGATTCCAGTATTGCTGAAAGCAGTGTCGACGCTGGGTAATGAAAAATGGAACGCGGAAAAATATGTCGTTTCACTGTGTGGACACTCAGAATCCTGGTACAGTAATCTGGTATATTCAATACACATGTGTATTAGAACGTTGTCCTTTGTTTGATTATTCAAGGAAAGCTCATTAATTTGAATTGAGTTTTAAATAATATTTAAATCTTCATGTGACAAATTTGTACCAAAAAGCACCTATAACTGCAATAATAATTTTATTAATTACAGGTTATGATTCGGAAACAGTGATTCTGACACTTTATCATACGATTCACAGCGCAAAACTTCAGTCAGAAAACCATTCTAATCAAATGTCACCTTCCCTTTAAAGTTATCCACTTTATTTGATCTTGTCAAAATATGAATTATATATATATGTATACAGACTTACAGTTAAATTCATTTTTCCAAGAGAGATGATTGATGCATGAATGGCTACTGCATATTCAAAATCCTGAAATTAATTCGCATAGCTCTAGATTTAAATTTGAACATGATGTAAAGCGTTTAAACTAAGATTGCTTATTTTTTGCTTACATAAAAGGAAAATCAAGAAATTGAGTAATGTGATTTTTTTTCTTCTTTCAGGATTGTTCCAGCGAGCAATCATGCAGAGCGGATCAGCCTTAAGCCCCTGGGCTATAGCTCACGATGCGCTTACTTATGGCCGCCAGGTGTGCTCAACCTTAAATTGCCCCACTACTGAAAGTGGTCCAATGCTAGACTGCATGAGACAGAGGCCTTTGGCAGATATCATGCGAGTCCAGGTTATGGTTCCGGAACATCTTTCAGCATTTGGACCTACCGTTGATGGCATCGTAATTCCCGTAGATCCACTGACACCGATGAAAGAAAAGGAAAGTTTATTTGGACAGTACGATCTGCTTTTTGGTGTAACCAGAGCTGAGAATTTTTATCATTTATCTTCAAATGAGGAAAAGATTGGAATAGATGCTAATAGAAGAGACAGATTGCTTCGCACTTTAGTGAGAAATCTTTTCAACTACCACATGCAAGAAATATTTTTGACTATTGTGAATGAATATACTGATTGGACCAGACCTGTGCAACATCCGATAAGTATTCTAGATGCTACATTGGAAGCATTAGGCGACGGACTTACTGTTGCTCCTTTAATTAGAACTGGGAATTACCATTCCAAAACTCAATCTAAAACTTACTTTTATGTGTTTGGCTATCAAACGGAGAATGGGGATTATCCACAAAGACATGGTGCAATTCATGGTGAAGATTTAGCCTATTTGTTTGGAGCTCCGCTGGTTGGAACTTTATCTCATTTCCCTCGAAATTATACCAAAGCTGAAATGTCTTTGTCTGAGGCTGTTATGTCGTACTGGATAAACTTTGCAAAATCTGGGTAAGTCTTATTATAATTTGGAAACTTAAATTAATTGTTGAACTGTATAGTAATAATGTTACTTCATTATCGTAGTACCATGTGTTGCTTGAATTTGATTGGAATGATAAAACAATTTTAAAAATGATTTGTCTTATATGGATTTTAAACTCATTAATTCATATTTCAACGTGTAATGAATTCTTTTTCTTCAACTGTATGTATTATACTGCATGATAGAAACTTTAATGCTGCATTCATTAGCCGATAAAAGTATGATACTAATAGACAACGGGTTTGTATGTATGATGTTGCTTAGGAAGTAATGGTAAATGTCATCTAATATGAATTATAGCTTAAAATGAATTATATATTAAAAATTTCTTAATGCAGTTATTAGTTTCTGAAAATAAATGTAATGACAAACTTAACGAGCTTCTTAATTCAAAATATTTCAATGAGATAGCGACATTTCCAAGTTGGTTTTATTTAAAGTGGTGAAGATTTAACTTCATATGATGATGTTATAATGATGGAATTCAAGTATTTTTCCTTTGCTTCTTTACATATATATATATATATATAGTTATATATTTTTTAAACCATTAAAACTCAACTAACGTATATATATATTCTAATTAATTATATCGTCTTAGTCTGCAATAGTAGAAGTATCCAACTTTTAGCATAAATTGTAGAAATTTTGTAGATAGGAATCCTATCTTTTCTCTAAGAGTGGTTAAATCGTCCATTTTTCTGAACAGCAACAAAATATAAAAAGGAATTATTTATTTATCAGTTAAGTGTATCAGAAAGAATAAATTGAGACATCAGCTTTTTGGTACCATTTTTTTATCCTCCATTCAAGAGAACTGATTGCTTATCAACTTTTTGCCGATAAAAAGAGTAAAATTTAAATAAAAGTATTTTTCTTTCTCAGGAACAAAACATTTCGCAAATGTTGACAAAAGCCAAAAGAATGCCTAATATTTTAATTAAAAGATTTTTGAAGGTAAAGATATAATAAAATATGAAATCAAATTTCTGAAAAAATGTAGTATCCGTATCCGTTATGCATAAATACCCTAACCCTAACAACAAATTATCTTCAAAATTAATGCTGTTTAGAAATACATAGCCGTACAAGAATTGTGAAAGGTTAAATCAATTGATAAGAATTGAAAAATAAAAAAGGACAGAATATAACCTTGAATGCTACTTAAGCGAGAATAACTTTTTTAAAAGTGAAAAGTAACATTCTCTTAATATTTCCCTTTTAAAACATGCATAGCTGAAGTTACATTTAACCACTCACTGGCTTACTGAGGAAGTTTTTTTTAATAATGTTTCTCTGTATTTACTTGAAATATATTTAATCCGTAATCTGGCTTCTTAAGCTGTTACGAAACTCAAAACAGATTAATTTTAAAATGTGAAGCTTCCCGGAACTATAAAAAAATGGCACTTGACTTATATTTCTTTTTAACCAAACCATATTTTTGGCTAAAAAACAAATACTAAAAAAAATTCTAAAATGGATAAATATCTTTATAATAATTTTGTTTCTTATCCATGATTTACTTGAGAAACTGTTATAAATATTAAATTTAATATATTAAGGTTTTAAAATTAAAATTTTATTATATTCTTTCGCCAAGAATGACGGAAGCGAAGAGTCCTTGAATTTGATGAAACCTATTCTATCGCGAGTGGCCCTTTATGTCACACATCGTTAGAAGCTGTTTAGATAGAATCTTCTGATTCTAAAAACTTTTTATCGACATTTTTTTTATGATGTTAAGAATTATGCATCTTGTATAATTTAGGAAAGGATGTTTTTTTTCCGTAATGGAAAAGTAACTTATTCAAATTTTAATATTTTGGGTATGACTAGACCAGTGTAAAAAAATATATGAAGTGCCCTATTGTATCCGGTTTGTGAAATAAGCCGTCAAACGCATTTCTTGTAATTTGTTCCATCTTTCATTCTTTAATTTCTTTCTTTCTTATTTCTGTTTCTGGTTTTAATCTAACTTTCAATGATGTGCTAATTAGCATGGTTGTTTAACTTTCAAACAATTGTTCTATTTCCAATTCTATTATAAAGCTCATATGAGTGGAAGAAATTCAGTAATTTTACATATTAATATAAATTATTTCACAGGATTTCAATTTAACAGTAGATATTATTCACTTAGTTCGCAGGTACAAAATGGTGAATTTTATACCTGGCATATCTTATATATATTATCTTATGTATCATATAGAGAAATCATAGTGATTTTGAAAAATGAGCACATATTAGGTAATATTTAGTTTATCAGCCGGTTTAATCACAGCAACTGTCTTCGAACGGAATGGATATAGCCCTGGATTACGTTAAACACGCCGTCGTGGATTAACTGTCTCACACCGAGCGAAGCGGTCCCGGGCGGTCTAAAAATTTTCCCTTAACAGCGATGAAGGTCGGTCAGTGGCGGTTGACTTGTTTTGAGGCGAAGGGAGGTTCTGAGATCGCTTAGAAGATAATCGCGGTTGGGGGTCCAATTATCCTTGCCAACCACAGCCCATTTCCGTGCGCCTTAAGGGAAGGTTACAGCAGGGGATGGGGTGGTGGGATAAATGACCACCCAGGTTCGGAGAATCCAATTCATGTCGCTTCCTCCCAAAAGTCCCGGTTTTAAAGGAGCCAGAAGAAAAAAGTCGCCTCTGGATTAAAGAGTTAAACCTTCCCGTCCTCCCTTTGGTGTAGTTTGAAAATTGGGGAATGGGGCTTGGCTAAGGTACTGCTTTCAACATCTGAAGGCAGCTGAAATTTACAAGCAATACGCTAGATAGAATTTATCCTTTGAATTTTACAAATACACATTCTCACATCTTTATACTCCAAATGAGTCACGTAATGAATCGTAGATTTAACAATCCAACCTGTTTACTCCAAGCGTTTTAGACCAGTAGGAAAGTTCCCTATTTTAGCTCTTTCTTTTATTTTGTTTTGAATACCATCTTGGCGTGTTTCTATGAAGAAGAAATATTTATCTAGTCATTCCATAATAATATTGCATTTCCGCCTGCTGCTAAATTCTATTCTAGGAAGAAGCCAGACAACAAAAGTAGGAAAGTAAAATGTCGGTTTTGTCTACGTTATCTAGAAACTATTATTGGATTGACACGTCAGTACTCGTGTTAAATTTTAGAAAATTAGCGGAATCAGTTCTCATAACTTCATTATCACATGCGAAATATCACCAAATGTCTAACTACAGGTTCAATTATTCTGTGATAACAGTACTTTTTTTAGCTTAGCTCACATCCCGACTGATGTTAGCTTTGAAAGACACATTAAATTTCAGTAGTAAATATCATATCAGAAGTAAATTCCTCAATTTTAACAAAATATATACAATTACTTTCTTTGTCGAAACATAAAATTAAATATTTTAGAAAGTACTGTACTTTACAAGTAAAAATGAGAATAACTAATGATTTTACTATTAAACAAAACATTATATTGGTTTTCACAGTATTATTGACAATTATAAACATGGATTTGAATCGTCTATATTTACTGTAATGAATTAAAATGAAACTAATTTGAAAGAGTTTATTTAAAAGTTACAACCTCTAATTACTGTGCATTTAATTGATAAGCTTGCTGAAAACAGAGGAAAATTTTTTGAATGCCAATTTCTTTGCATCCACCCATATGCAAACAGATATCCAGTTCAGAACAGTAAATAAAAAGTAATAACGATCCCCAGTGTGTTGTTTATTTACAGGAAAAATTCTTTTGAAAGACGAAGAAACAAAATTAAAAAAAAATCTTACGGTAGAAATAATGAAGTACATGCTCTTTCATGCATTCATCGCTTTAAGTACTCCCATAATAGACAACCGCGATGAATAAAACACAAAATAAAATTGCAACAGAGCAGAGTTTAGGAATTGTTACAACAAAAAAGGAAAAACAAACCGGATAATAAATGGAGTGTGTCATAGGGTTAAAGCCTTTTGGAAGTTGTCTGCAAATCGACGGACTAAATAAAGGGACGAGTATTTCACTTGAAAAAGTAAGAAAACGGATAGGAATTTGTAATCAGCACAACGATAGATAAAAGAAAATCTAAAGAGGCAAAGAGATAGCTATGTAGTATCTTGCATGTCCAGTATCTGGTCGAGTTCGAGAAAATACTGACTTCCTATCTAAATACAAGCAAATAGGTTTAGTTAAGTCTCAAATAATATACGCCGGATAGGTGGTATTAAACTGTCTCTATTCACAGCATTGTGTATGAATATGTTGTTGTTGTTGCGTGAGGTTTCATGGCGCACGAGCCATTCTTGGCTGAACTTCGCCAATCAAGTAGTAAAGTCCCAGCACATTAGTAAGTAAACACGATAAAAAAAGTAGACGAGATGCAAAATTGTAAAATTTGGACGAAATGTATAACAATCAGAAATCTCAGTTTAAAGTGCTAAATGTCTGGTAAAGAAGCCAATAGTCGTTAAAAAGTTAAAAATGTTTGTGTGCTGTTTTTCACTCTGTGTGAGTGAATATTCCAGTGGTCATAAGAACACCAAACCTCACGCATTTCAAAACATGGATAAACAAATGATGCCAAAAATGAGAAAAATTAAGAAATATTGTAGTGGATATTTTCTTACTTTAGATTTCTTGACTTTATATAGATTAATTAAATTTGCATTTAGAAATTTAGAATAATTTTAGTATCTCCTATTCTGCATACGATTCGTAATTAATTGACATCATGACGCATGAATTATTTTATAAAAACTATTGAATTATATTTGTACTAAAAAGGTTTCGCATCCCTTCCCCTAATGCACCTTACCATATCATAAAACATATTCCACTGTTGTTTGGCAATCTCATGATAAACGTGTTTTTTTTCTCTTGTTCCGAATAGGGATACTTTAATTCTAATCAGCCTCCAAACTGACTCCGTTTTGCAATAAACCGTCTTCCAACTTATCAGACACATTGCAAAATGAAAGCACTCTTCGCAATAAACCAGATTTTTCAATTTTCCTATGTCATATTTATGAACATTTTTGGTATTGTACAAGCAAAAAATTAAGCATATCCTTTCTTATTTAAGACATAAATAATTTTCTAAGAGCATTAAGGAGAAAAACAGGAATAATTTTTAAACAGCACAATTTGAAAAATCGATTTAGCCCATTTTGAAAGATTTTGAGATGTGCCTGCAAATTTATAATGATGGTCAGATGTTGAGGACGACAGCTGAACTAGCCAACTTCTGTCCAAATTTCCACACCACATAAGCGAAAGGATGATTGATCCATGACGGATTTAAAGTGCAACAGGCTCTTATACACGGTAGAGCTTTGCTAAAACCGAGAATGATGGTAAAAAATGGAATACAGTAATTAAGAAAAACTAAGTCATATGATGCATTCGACGCGTATATATTGCTGCTGTACAACATTTGTAGTCTTGTTACTTGAGAAAATTTTGATTGTATTAGTGGTAGAGGTGCACATTTCTTTGAAGCTTGGGAGATTATATATATATCTTACTCTAAACATAGAAAAGAAAAATTGTTTCTTTTGCTTAGCTTTTATTGACATTACTGGGAATTTATTAATAATAAACTTGAAGAATTGTTTGTAAACAAAAAATTGAAATTTTTAAAGTAAATTTACTTCTAAATACAAATCTGAAAATTAAATTCATTTCATAGTGCATTACACAATACTACAAGTACAAATAATCGATTTATGAAATAAAATTCTGTATTATATGCCGAAAAAATTATGTATGTTGCACAGGCCAGCAACTTTAAATATACTGTACCATATATTTATTTTTATAATGGCTCAACTCCTGAAGCAGATTTTATTGAATGAAAAGAAAAGGGTTTCAGCTTACATTATGTTTTATTGTATTTCAAATCGATAATTTATTCAGCTCACAAAATATAAGATCATTACTTTCAGTTGCAGAACTTCAAGTACTTTTTTAACATTGAGGATTTTTTTTTATTCTTCGCTTTCTTCTTCGACTACGGTATTTTTTCTTAGTATTTTTAGAGAGAGGTTGTACCTCTAGATGCTCTGTGTTTTATTACTTCCCCTAGGGGGCTCTTAGAAAGTTCTTTCTTACCATAAATTCTGCATTTTTCTAACTTTCAGAAATTGTAGAAAACATTCTAAATTCCCCAAATACATAGGATGTGTAAATGTTTTGCATATTATTTTCTGCAATATAAAATTAAATATCATAATGCACCAAGTTCTCATTTTTGTCTCTGTCAAGACTCAAACATAAATATTAAAGAAAGTGTTATATTTTAAGCTACAAGGGAATTTTGTAATTATATATTTCTCTTAAATGTTCAAATCAATTACTGAAAAAACAATATTCGTTGATATTTTCTTCTTTCTCTCTCTCTCTTTTATATGTACAAAGTATCCTAAAAACGTTGAAGGCAGTTTAATTTTTCATCAACTGGTAATAAGTAGACAAAGCAAACTGAAAACTCTTCATAATAAGATAATAAATAAGATTATGAAAAAATTATTCTAAAAGAATTTTTTTCCTTTTACTGCAACTATATCATTATCAAAAAAATCCACATAATTTTATTCTAAAAATTCACTGAGTTATGATAAAGGGAAAAAAGTTTAGTTAAACCACTTTTTCTTACCATTTAAAATGCTATCAATGAAAATTGGGAACTTTTTCAAATTGAAGATGAGGAAGATGAGGATAAAAAATTATGTCAACAAATATGAAAAATTGAATCACAAATACCTCAAAATAAAGCATTACACAGGCAAAGAACACGGAAGGTCAGAAATGTTGTTTAAATCGCTAGAAACATGATTCAAAGACTGCAATTAAGAAAGAAATATCAAAATGATTTTCCTCAACTCAAAGGCATATCTCAGCTCTTCTGATGATAATATGTCTGTAAATATTTTGTAGTTTGTAATCACTGATATTGTTACAAATACCTATTATTTCTTATTTAATATCATATGAATTAAGTGGACGAATATTAAGAACCATTATTCGCTATGCCATAAATAAAATTTAAAATAGTTCACATTCACCATTCTAAAGCTCCTTTCAAACCACAGAAGTTCATTAACCCTCAATTAGACGCATGGAATTTTGTTATTCGGTTAAGCGCATGGAGTACATATGCGCCTCGTCTTCTTTTCCTTTTTTCTGCAAATATTTTTTCTGAGAAAATTATATCGATTGCAAATTAAAGAATAAGCATCTAATAATTACAAAAATGATCAAAGATATATTTATATGATTATTTTTAATATTTTTATAGAGATTACAGAAATGCTATCGAATATCGCAACATTTTAGATATATTTCGTTTAAATGCTCACCATAGGCCTATTTATAGCACTTTTGATAATATTTTGAAGTAGTTTTGTCCCTACTTTTTCCATAATACTTGTATATACTTTTATTACTTATTCACTTTATTACTCATAGAACGTTCAAAATGTATTGTACATATTTTTCAGCTTGAAATGCGCCTTTATAAAAAAGACTGGATCATGGGGTTTGTATTCAAAATTCCGCACCATTCGGACACATAAAACTTCCTCCATTGGTGTGTTTCACTAAAAATTATTCGTATTATTCCAGTAATGATCATTGTTTTTAATGATTGCTCCATTTTTCTTAAGCAAGCATTCATTAGTCCAGAAATATTCTTACAAAGTTCGTATCTATGCATTCTTAGATTAATAACCTTGTTGCAGAATACTAAGCACCAGAACCAAAAAAGTTAGTTTAAGTTCTAATGTAAAAATTAGAATTATTTTATCGAAAAAATGTAAAGCAGGAAAGAAAAAATTATTTCGATTAACTAAAAAGTTTCTTTACGTTATGAGCGCAGTGTTCCACGATATATGCAGTATATTCCAAATTTCAATTGCCTGGAGTAATTTTACGTTTAACATGCGAGATGAATCAACGCCTTTGCATAAAAAAAATCGTTAGTAAATAAATCTTTATGAATTTAGCTGTGTGGAATTTTGCAGATTTTAACTAACTTTTTATTTTGAAGATCATTTAAAAGAACTTTTTTATTTAAAAGATATTTTTATTTTAAACATGATTTCAAGACAAACATTTTTGCCAGTTAAAAAAATGGCCTGCCTCTATATGAAAGTACATAAAATCGGTAAATACATTAGGCATCTAAATAGAATTCATAAGACTTATCCTTATGTATAATTGAATTTGTTTTCCTTCCTTGCGATACCTCAATTTACATTCTAATTTGATACACGGCCCCCATTCACAATGGTCAATTTTCAATCATAACTCAGTCAATTTTAAAGATACATGTATGCAATATTTTGCAGTGATGTAATTGTAACAAAAAGTAAAATTTTCTAATTCCTCAGTTTTGTTTAGGAGGTTATATAGAAATGTAAAAAAGTAACTTTTTGAAAATTAAGAGCAGGACTGTTTCATTAACAAAAAAAATTGTTGCATTATTTTACACACTTTGGTGATTTACAATGCGTACTCACCTTCAACAGGTAAAAAATTAAGGCACATTTCAATCTATTTGAAACACCATGTATGTTCATGGTGTATCCATTTTATCGTTAAATAAATTATTTTCAAAACAATAAATTTCGTACTTTCTTTGGTCTAGAGTCTTGTCTGGAAAAGCGAATCAGAAACATTATTCTGAGCAATTTAATAGCTTGAGCCCCATGAAAGAAAACTTTATTTTCTGGGAGACTAATAATATTAACTTAATGTCTATGTTTGCATCAAGATAGCTTCGCACGATTTCAAGAGATCATTTCAAAAATTATTCCGTGACTGTGTGTACATAGGTGTCTAAGTAGAGGCATCAAATAAGGAATTATGATAAAATTAAATACGCATATTCCCGAGTAACATATCAAAACTCATGGTTCAGAACTGATTTTAAATTTCTGCAAGAATAATTTCATTTTATTGTTCAGGATATTTTTTATTTAAGCAAATTAATTTAAATTGCACCCTAAAAATGGTCAATATATCTTTTAATTAGGCAACATATCAAAATGACAAGACAAATAACTGATGTTAAGTAAAATCAATATCAGTAGTAAATCAAAACTAATTATAGCAAACAATAAGTTCATAAAATTCATTTTTTACTAAAAAAGGCCTATATAATAAAAATTAAAAAGTTAAAAATACGTTTTGTTAGTGCTCTAAAATGTATTAAATGATTTTTTAATCAAAAATATGGACATCAAAACAAAATCATTGAACATTTGGCACTCATATAAATACTCTAAATAAATTGGAATTTTAATGATACTTATTTTCTCCTAAAATATTTGATGAATGTTTACGAATTTTTTTTACGATATTCAATGTTGATTAATTTCTTTATGGTAACGTTTTCAGAGCCTTAGCCTTTACGGTTTTGTTTTTACAACCAAGTTTTTGATGAAAAATATTTTAAGTTTTATTTCAGAAATAAAAACATGCTTTTCGAACTGCTTTAATTTTCATTATTATTTATTTTTTATTCTTTAACGTATTTCATAATTCATTATTAAAAATATCACTGAATCTTAAAAACAATATTTTTCCAAGTTCACCATCGGATGACGCCACACACGTGAAATCAAAATTTAATAGAAATTAATCTCCAATTAATTTAAGTACTGAAAATCTAAAAATATTGTATTGCCATTGGAAATTTGCAACTGTACAAAATTTCAGAAATCTGTACATCAAAAAATGATTGAAAACTTGAGTAAGATATCTCATATTTATAAACCTGGAATAAGTCAACTGAAATAAACGCGTGGAAAAATGCATAGGATTATAACCTCAAGCTTAAATCACAAATAAAAATCAATGTAAACCAAATTCAGTTTTTTCTACTACATTTAAAAAAGAATTTAAATGAAACTTATTCCCGTTCCTGAAATAAAATTAGATTACTCAAAAATGTAATACCTTTAAAGTTTGCATCAATAACATCGTTCATCCAGAAAACATTGAAATACCCTGTATTAGGTAGCTTACAACACAAACAGACCTTGTACGATATTTATCCTTAAGGTACAATGAGAAAATGTGGACTATTTGAAAAGATGTTTCCTGCAAATCCTCCAGTGGATCGATACCTATGCAATGACGAACGCGTCACAGAATTTTCCCTCACCGCGCCTGAATTTACGTTCAAATTCAAAATTATTTCCATTTCATTATATAATTCTAAGGTATGGATTTATTTCAGTAAAATGTTCGAGGAACCATGTTTTAGAGAATTAAAATTCTTTCAATAACTGAAGGTGTAAATGTTAAAACTGTAGAAATGGGTTTTATGAAAATGCTCATAAAGAATGCTTACTTATATACAGAGTGACTTTTAATTACCCTACAACTTTTAATTGAAATAACTCTTGAGTCGTTGCAGATGGCACTACAGACATTTTTTTATTGAAAAGAACGTTGAAAAGGATTTTAATGCAGAATGTTTTCAAAGTCAGAGGTGATACAATAGCGCAACCGAGTCACAAAGTTGTCAGTTACAAGTTCAAGAGCTTTTCATTTAATGCTTGCAAATTAGTAAGTTATGGACCTTTTGAGGCTAATAAGGTCTGTCGGTTTCTTCTTGTACAACAAAACTTCCATATGACCCTAAAGAAAGAAATTACATGGATTCGGATCTGGTGAATAAGGTGGCCAATGCAATGCACCAGGATAGCTCTTGACGGCTTAGGTCGGTTTCTGAATCTTGCAGACCACTTCCGCATCAATAGAGTGGCATTTTCGCCACATAAATACCAATTTTTAACAATAAATATACGATCTTCGGTTGAATATGACACTTTGGGAGATATTTTCAAAATGGCGTGGAACTGATACGAAAGAAATTCCTTTTACTCCTTCTGCCACTGCATGCATTCGGGGCGCCATCTAGTGAGACTCTGAGAAGTTATTTCAGTTAAAAGTTGTAGGTTAATTAAAAGTCACCCTGTATTTCGCCTATACTTCTTAGCTTGTGATTAAAGCGCTATTGTTGCCTATCTGTAATTTTATTTCTTTTCACCCTTCTTGGTTTATATAGCGTAAGGAAGTAGTCATATATGAGTTGTTTGGAGGGTATTGAGTTATTCAGTTACGGTTTAAGACTGCAGTTTTTTTTAACGATCCTGAATTTCTCAGAACATATTGCGTCGTTTGCGACATATTTCGTCGTTGTTGTATCAAAATGCCGTATGTCAAAAACCACACACAACAAAACATGCAAAATGTTGATGTAACTGCTGGAATCTCTAACGACTTATGACATTTTGCGAAAACATACAATTATAACATATGGCATGCAACAATTTGAGAGCCGATGAAGTCAACTTTTACAAATGTTTTGCATAAATAAAATGTTTTTATAAATTTTATACATGACATTTTGATAAAACTGTGACGAATTCCCAGCAGTCTGAGGTTAAGGACGTTATGAATGCCGTTGAATAGATAGATATAATCTTGAAACTAGTTTAATATAATTAACCCTTTGAGGACGACGGCGTGGCAGCTGCTTGGCACATTCTCTCCAGACTGTCACAAATACATGCAGGCACATGTGGCTTTTAGCTACCGACTGTCGCATCGGCGTGACACCAGCTTTAGTGCAATTAGGCTTAACTAGGAAAAGTGTACCGACCCTGAGTCTTGGAGAACGTTGGCCAGACGGAACAGCACGTTTTCCGTGTGGCCGTCCTCAAAGGGTTAAGGACGAGGGGAAAACTATGATATGGGTCATTCTCATGAAAAAGGTTGCAAATAGCTGAAAAAAAATTATTTTACAAAAGTATGTAAGAAATCTTGAAAATTGCATGGATGTTTCCATTTAAGCTTAACAAATAACCTTATATTGGTGGTCAAGTTTTCTATTTTATTTTTCTCTGTTTTTCTTTAGTTTTAAAACTTTTGACCTGTCTACCAAGGAGACATGATAGTCAACGAAACTTTTACATTTTAAACGAAAGCAAAATTTACTAATTATTGACCAGATTTGTTACAGGTTTATTTCTTATAATTAAACAATAAAATTAGTTATTAAAAACCAGTGCAGGAAAACTTAAAATTTAAAATTAAAGAGCACTTTTTAAATAATGGTACTGATTGTGCATTAGCTAAATAATATTTACAAACAATTTCAAATAAATGAAAGTCAAAATTTTGCAGGAAAATAATCAATTATACACTAGATTAAGGAATATCATATATTTATTTAATAATAAACAATCTAGTATTCTCGTATTAAGTTTTTCTTCTCTCTTCTCTTTTGAATTTGAACATCTGACTGCTTTGTCTTTTTATTTCTTTATATCCCCATTTTTTCTAACAATAAATTTAGCTATTAAAATATTTTTTTATACATTATTGAAGCCTTAATATTATAAATATTCTATATGATTGTTTACCTTAATTCTTTTCGAGAATATAATTTCAATTTTAATTCCTTTATAAAATAAAGAAGAAAATCACTAAATTTCATAAAAAATATCTACCAAAGAACTTTTTATTGATATTATTTTAATTTAATAATAATCTAACTGCATCATGATTTTTGAGATTTTGTCTCTCATTGCCAATGGCATACTCTCTGTGGAGTTACTGTGTCCACGGAGGGGAATTCCAGGGAGGAGACAAAAACTAAGTTTTGAATTTTTAAGTGCTTTATTTTTACGTGTCAAAAGTGATATACTTATTTTTTATTAAATTCGTTACTAAACTTATCAAAATTTTGTATTTTAATTATAAATTAGATTTTCTTAACTTATTTATGATGTCCACGAAGTGGACGCTGAGAACTTTACGAAACTCTAACTGGAACTAATAAATAGGAATATATTCAATAAATTCACAATGGAACGAAAATTGTTCCTTAAAGAACAAATTGTCTGCCTTTCTTAAAAACTCTTTCATGATGATTTGACAAGAGCTGCCATTTATAATATTTTTTAAGTTATTTTCTTTGTCCATGGAGAAAGACCTATTTGACTGGAGACAAAGTTTAAAAATTAATTACTAATGTTAGGTTAGACCTTAACTAGAGACTTTAAACTAATTAATACTGAAAAATGCAATTTTTAAAAAAATTGCTTGAGTGTCAGTAATTATTATTTTGAATTTCTGATGTAGGGAGGTCCACGGAGGGGACTTTTGTCTTATATTCATTGAAAAATGAGAGTTAAATAGTAAAACTATTTTAGTAGAAACGTATTGAATAGATTTCTTAAAACTTAAATTATACATATGAACAAAAATATTAGGACATTCTTATAATTTTTAATTTTAATTTTTATCACCCCGGGACTATAAAAATCACGTTTTCGTGAGAATGACTAAAATAAATGGGTTGCAGTAGTCTGATTGCAGAATCTAGATTTTAAGACAAAATGGTCGCCGGTCCGAGACTCGATTCCAATGAAAATATGCCGCGTATGTGGCGCTAATGTACGTTAAATCCATCGAGTTCAGTCGTTTCTCCTGCGGAGTATTGTAGAACTTTGAAAAGGGCTCAACTGTAATCCTAGTCATCTGGCCACTTTTAAAAATTATGAGATCAACGAACGCATAGCTTTCAGACTGTGATATAGCCGAAATAAATTAAAATAATATGCACTATGTATGCCACCATTATACCGGTGATTAAGCAAGACGTGTGATTTTTTATTTAGATTTTCACGTTAAACGGACGATCTCTCCTTCAATATTCTGTTATAAAAATAATTTTCATCTCTAGATCTTGAAGCAAATTATTTTGATATTTTCTTTCTTTAATCTAGAAAACCAATAACTCAACAGTCTTTATTAATTCTTCCAGCTTTTTGCATTCGAAGTAATACTGTGCCCTAATATCATGAGTTGCGAAAAGTAAACGAATATAAATTTTATAATCTTAAAATGCTTTATGGACACTGCTTTAAATAGGATGGGATTTTTTTGTTTTTCTTTTAATTCAATACACATACATCTTCCTTCACATAACGAAAGAAACAAAATTTAGGGCACATAAGCCTTTCTTGACATAATAATCAAAATACTATTTGACTTTAAATTATCTTTATCTTAGAGGAACATTGCTATAATAGTTTTTATTTCTCTTTAGCGCAAGCAGTTTAGGCTGTTGAGCAATATCATGGTAAATCGCAAAAATTGTACAATATACTTGTGGGAACCAACCTATTTCAACATATATACGATTCGCTTTAAATTTGAAAAGTAGTTTTAACTCAAAAATTGCATTTCTCTGTTCAAAGATATATGTCCCAGAATCAGATTCCTTAACATAACATTTTAAACAAATTTTAACAGAGTCAGCAAATTTTGTAGTTTCGTAATATTGTAAAGATAGCTTGAATTAAGATAATTTCCTGCAGCTATTATCAAGAGACGAATATGAGTTACCTTTAAACGATAAGTTACTCATTTGAAGACTTAAAAGAATGTTTCGCAAAATACGCTCTAACACTGATCATGAAGACTTCTCTTGAGGGTGGGTAGGATTAGTTAAAAGAATTTCCTACTAGTTTCGTTACCAAATTCCATAACATTATTTTTCTTTTCCCTTCATTCTTCAAGTTATATATAAATTTTCTAGCAATTACCTGAAATTTTTCTGTCAAAACATATTGAGAATACGGACAAGCACCTTCGCCAGATGAGGAATTTAGACTACGTAATCATTTTCCCAGACAACCAAATAAATTTCATTAATTACAGAAGATGGAAATTAGGTACTGAAAATATTTTAAAGCCCTGATTTCCTTCGGTATATCCTGAATACATGCACTTTAATGCGATTTATGAGGATGTTAGTTTTCCTAGCGATGTTTTGCTCGTTCTTTGGGCTAATTACAAAGAAAGATAAATCTAAGTTTACCTACCAAGAAATGGTGTGACCTAACAAGGGACAATAATTATTGGGTAAAATTCACGTTCACATTATAAACCTATAATAGCCTCCAGTTCGAATTTTGAATCTATTGAGCATAGTGTATTTGCTGTTGTGCCTTCAGGATAATTCTTTGATTGATTGTAAGGGCCTCAGTTGCCAACAATCGATCCAGGTGTTGACCAGGTTTCGACATCTGGGCCGGACAAATTCGAAACCCGATTCTACTAAAGATCTGCAGTGTATGTGGGCCTGGTGCACGTTAAATCTGACATCGTGGGGCAAACGTTCTCCCTATGTTGTGGAACGGAATCTTGGAGAGGAGTCGCTTATTCTAAGATACTTTTGAGCTAAGTTTACCTACCAAGGAATGGTGCGACCTAAAGAGGAATAATAGCTATTGGGTCAAATTCACGCTCATATGATAAACCTACACTGTAAAAAAAATCCCGTAAAATTTACGGTTTTAAACTGGCAGCTGGGTTGGTTGTGCAAAACCGTAAAAGTTACGAAGTAAATCCGTAGGCACAACGGTTTTTTACCATACGGGAACAAGTTTTTCCCGTGAAAGTTACGAAGTAAATCTGTAGTCACAACGGTTTTTTACCGTATGAAATCAAGTTTTCTCCGTAAAAATTAAGTCATCGAAGTAAGTGACGTCATCGACTGAGTTGAGTTGTTTTTCTCCTTCTGTTCGAGTTGAGTTGAAATGTGCTGATGTGCATTATCAATTAGGAATATTAATTAATCAAGGCTTAATTATTAATTTCAATTAGTTTAATTAATATAATTTTTAATTGAACTTACTTGGACGATTTCAATGCAAGATGGTGACAAAACTTCTAACTCCTCCGAGCCGGGGATCGAAACCGCGTTCATAGAAATAAAAGGCATCGCTCTAACCACTAGACCACCGGAGACTTCATAAAATAAAGTAAAAATAATCTATTTGAGTTTTAAAGTCACTATAGCTATAGTGGCGCCACCTAGTGGTGTAAAAATCAACTATTGCCAGAACACATGTTTTAAGGTTACGGAGGTGGAACCCTATTAAAAACATGAAATGAATGCAATAAAATTACATTTAAGAAAAGGGAAAGTTATCGTACGAAAAGCAATACCGCATGACGAAAAATAGAATTTGAACTGACGGTTTTAAACCGTTTATGGCTGGAGCAAAAAACGGTGAAAAACCGTTTTGTCAACAAAACAGCTTTAAACCGTCAAATATACGGAAAAAGTCCGGGGAAAAAACGGATATTTTTTACAGTGTATAATACCTGCCAAGTCAAATTTTGAATCTGTTGTGCTTTGTGTACTTACTGTTTGCGCTGTTAAGAATAATTCTTGGGTTGATTGTAAGATCCACGGTGGTCTAGTGGTTAGGTTTCTACTTCTGGGCCGCAGGGTTAGAAACTCAATTGCAGCAAAGATCCGCTGTGCAGGTGAGCCCGATTCTCTATAAATCTAAGATCGTGTGTGAAACGTTCTCCAAACGTTATGGTGCGGAGGCTTGGAGAGGGGGCCCTAGTTCATGTGTCATCCTCGTCATCCGACCACGACTCAGAATTACGGGGTCAATCCCGAAACAGACTTCTTGTTGGTTTTAAACGGGATGTAAGTACAACTAAGCCAAACTTAGAAATTTATAATAAATATTTGTTTGATGATTTATAGTTTTTACGTTAATATTTTAATTTTTTACATTAAAATTTTCAGGAAGTTTCTAATCTTGTCTTATGCTTTGTAAAATTTGTTTAATATCGTTTTTTTTTTTACATTTCTTCGCTCGCACTTTTAAAGTAGGTGTAATCAAAATTGTATTGATGCTTTTATAAAATTATAATGTATTTAGATAATTTTATATAAATGTGTATTACATTACTTTTCACTTCTTAAAAGTTAATTGATTAATATGTACGGAAGTATGCTGCAAAAAAGTTGAAAAACTACAGTACACTGGATGATGTAGGTTTAAAAATTTCCCATCGAATTTTCATAATTCCCACTTTTAATAAGTTAGGAGGCTTAAGTAGGGACCTGAGAACGTTTTCGTATGATAATCGGCATTCTTCTACCCATTATAACAGCCGGAAACTGATATTTTTGTTAGCACAGAGTAAGATTTGACGACACATGCATGAACACGGTGCCGTATAGTGTTGCATTTCGTGATGTGTTTGAATGGCATGGCAATTTTTGTGAAGTGAGAGTAACGACGCATGAATTGGACTCCATTACAGCAAATTAAGTGTGAAAGTACAGAAAATTGTCAATTCCCGTTACTCGAAAGAAGTAAATTATCAACTATGCGTAGGACTTTAGTAGTTTTAGAAGATAGTTAGCAGTTCGCGCAGAACCGCCTTATAGAATTATCAAGTGAATTTGTTTCATGAAGGTTTTGAGTGGATAAATGTATTACTCTCCTTTTTCAGAAATTAGCTATAATGGTGTATTCTCTGAAAAATATCAGTCCCAAAATATTGCATGCTAATCGGCGATGCTAGTTGGTAGGAAAACTAGAAACCGAATAATTTCAGTGGAGGAAGTAAACAACATTTAAAATATCTTGAATGAATTGTCTTATCATTCCAGAGCAAATGTATAATATCCTCAAAACAAGTAGATTAAACCATGGAGTTCAGCTTCTGCAGTAACTAACATCATTCCAGTTTTAGTTGAAATATGAAGTTACAAACTCCTTTGGAGATCGAACCGGGTTGTCGGGATATTATGAATCAAGAAGAATGTTAACGAGTTTTGCACAATAAAAGCCATAATTGTAGAATTTTCACAGAAAATAATAACTTTTAGAAGGATTTAAAAGAAAAGTTTGTCGAAAAAATGCGGCATCAACCACCAAATATACAAATGTGAGAAATAGTTTTACCAAAATTTATTTTTCTCTATAAACTTTGGCTTGCAAAATATGCTGTTTACGTGACATCTTGGCATTTTTGAGCAAAGAATACGAAATTTCAAGGCAAAATTTTAATCCTTGGAGAGTAGTGGCAAATTTAATAAAAAGACCACCTTGTGTGTGAATGTGCCATTTGTGTGCATTAAATTAAGATGTTTGTAAACATACCCCTTGTGACTTTGGGCTTTCTTAGGAGTTGGGTAGCAGATGTTTGGCCTTTCATTTAACAAATGTTGGCCAGAAGCAGTTTGACAAAAATATCCCGCTAACCGGTAGATTCTCGTTTTAGAATGTCATCTCCATTCCTCTATAGTTATCCGTCACTAAATTTATACTCGTTTATAACATAATTTTCCATTTTAATATTTGACCTTTGTGAAATAAAATTTAACAAAAAGAGGAGAAAAGTGATATGCACAATAATTAACTAATATTAATAAATTAATTTTTAAATCATTCATCTATTAATTAAGGCTGAAATATTTCAGTTTTGTCAAAAATCCATTTAGCTTTGTTTTTCAACGCACTATGCCATTTATGTGTTATGTAAAATTAAGGTACTGGTCGGAGGTCATATGAATACTGCTCTTGTGTCATAATTGTAAAAACTGTCAGATGATGAATTTCATCAAAGTCATTTAACATTAATACGTTACCATATTCTAGTAAACGTGTTTTAAAACATAGTAAAGTGGCCTATATAAATATTGGATAATCACCTAAAGAAAGATACCGCTTTTCTTAAGAATGTGATTTAAAAAAAGCGATATGCACAAAAACTAGTTTATATTAATAAATTATTTTTTAAAGCACTCATCTGCTAATTAAGGCTGAAATATACGAGTTCTGTCGAAAATTCACTTGGTTTCGTTTTTCAACGCACTATGCCATTTATGTGTTTTGTCAAATTAACGCCCTGCTTGGAGGACATATGAATGCTGCTCTGATGTCATAATTGAAAATTGTCAGATGATGAATTTCATCATTTAACATTAATATGCTACCATATTCATAGTAAACGGATTTTGAAAAAAAGTAAAGTGGACTATATAAGTATTGGGTAATCACCAACAGAAAGATACCGCTTATCTTAAGAATGTGATGAATATTCAATATTATTATTTTTTCCATTAGTTGATATAGCTTTAATTTTGTCTAAAACAATACAATCGAAAATTTGAATTAGAAAAAATTGTCTCGCTGTTTCCCACAAGTTTTTACGTCATAAAATTGTGTCACTGGATTGATTTCTTGTGGCATTTTTAATCTATTTTCATACTGAAACATTCTTCCAACCACAAACTAGACACATGATGATAAAATTCGACACGGTAATCGCTGTCTTGATAAATAAAACCATTTTTCCATTATTCTCGTGTAGTTTTCCACAGTGGCATTTATTTTCCTTTTATACTCTATCAAAACAGGAAACAATTCATTGTTTCCTCCCCATACATTTGGGACCGAAACAACAGTGTTTCTTTTATTTTAAGAATTGATTTCCAGCAGAACATTCTCAAGTGAGTGTCGCATCAGTCAGATTGACAGGTGATTGTGCAGGCAGCCTCAGTGTGCATAAGGGGCTTATGTGATACGCCGTGAATTCATTACAAGCGACGATCAATCACTGTCAGCTTTAGGGACGACTGAAATTTATAAATAGCCGTAAACGGTGTGCACATTCTGCAGTTGATTATTTTAATTTTATTCGGAGGAGTTAAACCATTAAAGCACGAGATATCTAACTAGACTCCGTGGAATCTCATTTGTAGTTAACAAAAGGGAAATTTTAAGATTAGTTTAAATTCCACACAGGAGACCATTTCCGTCTAAGGCATTAATATACATTATGTGCTCGTGTAGAATTATTTAATGCATGCTTTGCTAAAGATGTCACAGAATCTTTTATTTGCATATTACTTATATCTCTATCGAAATTCTGAGCATTCTCTATTAAGATGTCATGATAATGTATACGAAAAAGACAAGGTTGCATCAATCATTAATGGCACCACCACCGTGCACTTGCGATTAAAACATGTATTGTTGAGAAATGTTTGTTAAATTAATTTTTACACAATAATTTTAAAAAATTATTTTCCGTATTTAAATAATGTCCATCACATTAAAATACTTAAAATATGTTATTTTTTAATAATTTTGTACCGAATAATTTTAAGCATTTTAAAATTATAAAGATTTTGAACATTTTTTGAATAATTTTAAATATTAATTTCTTTGTTATTTAAAAAATGTCAATTTATATTTAGTATTTAGATACTTATCCTAAGGTAAAATAACAGGAAATTTAATTTCGTATTATTTTACGCTAGGAAAGTATTTAAAAGAAATTAAAATATAAGACTTCTTCTATAAAAAATTAATAAGAAGAAATCATAATATTATAATTATATATAATTATAATATAGAGTGAATAAAGAAATTATATATTTCTAGCTGGCATTACTTAATATCAGAAAATCAATGTATTCACATTAAAAAATTACCTACCTAAACTAAATACAGTTGATTATCATTATTCTCGTGAGAAACCTCACGTGTTCTTATAATTTGAAAAAACAGAGTGTTAATACTATAATCCTTTTAGATAATGTAAAGAGAAAATGATATCTTATCTAAATTTCTTCACAGATATACATGCTTTCCAATAAATTTTCTGCAGGATACGGTGAAGATTTACTTACTAACCAAATATTAACAACTTAAATAGCAAAATCACTTTTTAAGTGCTTCATGTTACAAAAAGAAATCTAAAAACTTAAAAATTACTCTTTTAATTTATGAAAAGTTTACTTTACAAATACTAATTAATAATTTCTCCAACGTTTTAAAAAGACAGAAAATGAAAGAAAAAAATCGACAAGCAAAGACAAAGTAAAACGGTTTGCGTATAAGTAAGAACAGTAAGACAAAGAAGTGTGAAAGTAAACACTGTAAGTATTTGTTTTCCACCTAAATCGATGCCTCTTGACCTACTTCGCATTTTTTTCTCGTACATCCGAAAACAAATGATAAATTGCCGCTGGTCGACAAAGAGAAGCCAAGCAAAGTTAAGTCGGTAAATGTGGGCGTTGACATTACCCGTCGACTAGTCGCCAACCACTTAAGATTTAAGGCCTCTTCTCTGAAATTTTGGCTCTGGGAGACCTCGAGATCTTTTGTCTACGAGCTCTTTTGCTGTGCTAATTCATTTAAGCAACAATGATAAACACCGTTGGGTTGTTTCGATCGACCACATTTACGCCTAAAAGTTGGCTCGCCCATCAACTAATTTGCTCTTTCGTCTGATATTTGACACAAAACTATTTTTCTGAGCTTGATCTCAGGAAATAATTAGGATACATATGGATTGTAAACACAAGTCTTAACGAAATACGTGTTTACTTAGCATTTACATGACGAAAATACGTGCTAATTTTTTTCATTCATCTGATAGTTGACTCTAAATCATTTTCTGGAAGTTCATCTGAAGAAGTAATTATGACTATGTGCAAACCCATAAACAAACATATAATGAAATAAGTGTTTTCTTAACACTTACAAGACGTAAACACTTCATTCGTAATAACATCATTTTCGTCATCAGTCGTGAAAACATCATTTTCGTTATTAGTCGTAATAACATCATTTTCGTCTATGAGTTTGCTCCCCCATCAAATTATTTACCCTTTCATCAGATAGCTATCATTAAATCGCCTTCTGGAATTTGATCTCAGGAAATAATTAAGGATATATATAAATCGACAACGTTTCCCTTTCATGTTTGACACATGTTACAACTTGTCGTATTGAATATGAATGACAATCATGTTATCTTAACATTAATATGATGATACAAATATAAATTTATAAAATTGATCTCGAAATTGTGTTTATTTTTCTTAGCTTATGTTATTAGTAAATCTAGATAATATAACTAAAAATCACATGTCTTTTTCATCAAAATTACCTCATATCATCCCAATTCTTAATTTTCATATCGTATAGATTTTAAGAAATTATCAGGCATTCATTAATTATTACGCAAGTTGTAGTCGGGTTTTTTTTTGTCTGTTTTCAAGATAGGAGACCTATGCTTGAACTTTTTTCGTTTTACAAAGCACATTTTTAAATCTTGATCCTTATCTCATTACAATTGTACATTTGTTTGATCCTGCTTTCATTAGTTATAAAAAGGAAGTATGAAAGCCTCCATTTCTTTTCATTATTGCTTTCAATAGAAAACAAGAGAAAAATGCAATGTAGTAATTATATATAATCATTAAATTTAACTGAAAAATACAATTTGGTAATTATAAATAATCATTAAATCCAATAGAAAACTACAATTTAGTAATTATATATAATCATTAAATTCAATATAAAAATAGATTTTATTGATTATCTATAATCCTTTAATTAATTAGAATCTAGTAAATGTATTTTTGCGTTTAAAATAAATACAAGAAGTAACAACTAATTTTCTCCTGTAATTAAAACTTCAAAATTGCTTGAAAAACTAGATGCTTCCCACGAAAACTTTTAGAATACTTAATAATATTAATTAATTTCATGATATTTATTCTATTTAATATTTTGTAAAATTTTGAAATACAAGCTTAAATAAAATTGTTAAATTAATTTAATGATCTTTTTGTACTTATTTGATATATATTTATGATAAAAATTAATAACATAAAGAGTGTTTGATTTTTTCTTACACATGTTCATTTATTATTAATTCACAATAATAGCATCATAAAATCTTTTTATGATCCTAAAAAATTGTGATTTTGAAATTTTTATTCATTAGAATTTAATGACAATTTACAAAATTATTGATGAAACAATCCCGCATAAATTAGGCACAATCGAAAAACAATGGGTTTATTTTCTGTTTTGAAGATGCACGAAATGAAAACTAACCAAAAATCATAGTGTCTGAGTTCAATATCTCATCAGTTTCAAGGTAGATTGTTTTAACCTGAGCTATACAGGCACGACAGCGATGTTCTTTATTTAAAATGATAGTGTTTATTTACTCAATTGGGCAGAAAACCCATTGATGTGTGAAGGCAGCTTGTAGACCTTAAAGTGTTGCAAATGGTGGGCTAAGTGCAGTAAAACGTCTCCCTAGAGCATCCCAAACATGTTCAATCGTGTTTCGGGAGAACGTGCTGGCCTGTTCAAACGCATAGTAGTATGGCTTCTCACGAAGATAATTCTCCACAAACCGAATTTTGTGTGATCTAGCTTTATCGTATTGTAAGATGAAGTAGTCACCCTCTGCACCTGCTTAAGGACGAACAAAAGGATCAAGAATGTCATCTTTAGAAAACTGAGTATTCACGGTGCATCTTGTGGTCATTGCAACCATCCAAAGATATACCTGCCCACACAATTCCGCCCACAAAATATGAATATTTCATGTATTTCCTGGGATGAAATCGGGTTCCCTGCTACCGCCAGACCAACAATCTTCTCGAATAACTTTGCAAACAAAATATGGACTCATTAGTAAAGAGTACACACTTCCGTTGACTTGCACGCCAACTGTCATGATCTAATTAAAATCGGTCGTTTCAGTAGTGTCATTCATTAATTTCGTCTGTGTAATGTGAGGGGTGCACACTCAACTGGACTCATTGCAAGCAATACTCCATCGTCAATACAAGCCTTCAGAGCATAGTTGATCTGGAAACCAACCTCCCAGTTGCTGTTACAAGAGAATATTTGAGGTAGGTAAATGTAGCGGTTCTACACGTCCATGCAATTTGCAGCAAATAACGATCCTCTGAGGTTGTAAGCCGCTTCTGCACTTAGAATTATAGTCCATAGCCTGTAAATTTTATTTCTCACATTCAACCATCTTGCTGCATACGATTGACTCTGACCCGCTTCTACTCGTCACGCCGTCGTTATTCTTCACATAAAAGAAGTCAAGTATTCCTATCTAAAAAATGGCTATCTCGAAATCTAACTATGATTTTCCTACTTTTAGGTTTTTAAAGGTTCCTTTAATCACGTGTCCAATTTCGTTAAACAACGGCAGCTCCACTAATGTGCATATCATATTCTGATGCAGCATTGCTTTTTACTTCTACTGCATAATTTGTATGAAATTTATTAATTTTTTGTGGTGAAATCTCACTTTATCTGACTTTTCCTAATTTTTGGAAACTAGTTTACTTAAAAATTATTTACTTCTTCTGAAGGAGGTGAGAGTTAATCTTCGTGTCCTGCGTTATCACATTTATATATTATTTGGAATTCTGCTTTTTCAGACTTTCATACTTGCTAGAATGATCTAGCATAAACTCTACAATAATCTAATGAATAAATACTTTTATGAGCTTGGGACACTTAAATTTCTCATTTACAAGTCAAACCGCTGGAAACTTATAAAATGTCTTTAATACATACGCGTCATTAAAAATTCCTAAAATAATTTTAAATTTAGGGGAGAATTTTAATAAGAAACTTTGGCAAATGATTTAAGTGACAAAAAATCTTTAGCAAAATATTCGTAAGTTTTCGCATTTCTACATAAAAAAACCCATCTTTTTCAGATTGATCCGTTTGAAACTCGGTAGTATTTCACAAATCTCTTTGGAATTGTCCATAATCGTTATATAAAAGAGGAAAGCAATTAAAATAAATAATGGATGCAGAAAGGAAAAAGAGTTTTAAAAATTCAAAGAAAAAGGAAAATGAATAGTTATGTAATGAAGGCTGCTGTATGAAGGTTGTTTACAAATAATTTATGAAACATTGAAAATAAATGTCTGTTTTATAAACTGAATTAAAACACTATAGAAACTATTATATTTTTATAATAAAAAGACATACGATTGATTGTAATAAACTGTGATATTAAATGCTTGTTCAGTATGATAACAAAAATATTTCTCTAATTACTGCACAAATAGACTACAAATTCAGCTTACAAATTTTTTTAGAAGTGCCAAAAGGGAATAATTAGCAAATAGTTTCAGTTTTCTTCCAACAACTTTATGAAAAGATATTTCGTTCCATCGATGCATTGTTTCTTTAGATAAAATATGAGCAATTTCCGATTCAATTTATCAGGTAATTATTTTTTGCTGTAGTATTTAAAAAGATGAAAAGATGAATAAAGCGTTGAGAAATTTATTTGTTTCGATATTTCTTCTTCGTAATCCTTTACCTTCAAAAGCAGCAACAAAAATCATAAATTACTGTGTCGGTATTCTTTGCTGTTTCTACTTACACTGATAGGTAGCTTCTTCTGTAATGGTTTTCTTTTAAGAATACCTCTTTTACTTTTCTTAAAAGAATATTCCAGATAATAAGAGAAGAATATTCCAGATAATTTCATTACTATATATATGGAAAAAAACAGATTAATTACCGCCGATAAAATATTAAGATGCTGTTGCAAATAGGCACACACTGATTGCTAAGACCTTTGCAGACATATCAGTGGGTAGAAACGCCTACCTCTTAAAAATAACCAATTCATAAAAACAAAGAAAGAGAAATTTTCTTTCCAGAAAAATGAATAACAATGTGTAATTTTTTGTCAAAAGAAAAGTATCATTTATGATTAGTCTGCGTAAAAGCCATTTAATTTGCTATGACTTTTTCTACCAAACTTCAATAATTTTGTTGCAGTCCGAGAGATAAGAAATAACATTCCATTATACACAATTTAACGATTTTGCCCTTTTACAGGGAGATTTTACCTAATGTGCCAAACTAAAGGGGGTGGTAGAAGGGTCTATGTGGACATTAACAATTTTGTCCAATATCTAACAGGTTACAGGTTATGGTGGACAGCCGGAAAACGCGCCAAGTCTGAAAAAAAGCCAAATTTGTGGATTTCCTGAAAAGCTTACGCAAAAATACAAAATATTTGGGCAGAATAGACACAATCAAATAAGGTGACGCATTTTCCCGACGTCTGACCTTTTAAATACTCTAAACACTTTGGATTAGTGGACCAACGAGGGTTAAAAAGAATGGGGTGACACCAGTTCTATCATGATACCTGGATTTCATGTCTTGCTATAAGCGTTGGAATATTGGCGGAGTGCAAAATCGAATTGTCAACAAAATCTGTAAAAGGCAATATCGTAAACACCCTTCTACCTAAATTTAGTAAATTTCAAAAAAAGCATATTCATTACACCAGCTTTTCAATAAGCCAACAAGAAATCATTATCAGTGTTCTAGTTCAGGAGAAATGTAGCCTTTTGTTCAGAATTTCCAATTGATCTCGTGTGTTTGCTGCAAAACGGTAGGAGGAATACTAAAAAGCATTTCTAATTGCTTCAGATTTTCTGCAACTAACAAATAGGATAAAGGCAAACATGTTTTATGAAATTCATTCTGTACTTTTTACTCGACTCTAAATAATCTGATTTCACACGCGCTTATTTAATTTGTTTCATGATTGTAAATATCAAATTTTGTGATCGATTTTTCGATCGCTTCCCGATGAGCTAGAGTTATGAAATTCTATGTCACCGATGGCAATATTCTATTTTAATATTTTCAGACCTCACATATCAATTAAAAGTTGAATATTGTTAAATTTGGATTCAATAAGAGAGGCGCCATCTGGAAGCGAATTTGAGAAAAATTATTTGCATGATTTCACTTTAATTATGACATTAAATTACTAAATATATTAAAGACTAAAAGACAGAAAATAATAAATAAAGAAAATTTGATTAAAAGGTATGCCTTTTATTAATGCATTAAAATGTAGAAAATAGGTTTTTTTCATCAAAACTATGGAAGTCAAGTAAATATCGTAACTACGTGAGACTCCTAAAACAATACTGTAAGGACATTAATTCCTAAATAAATATCGAAAGAATGAAAATTCTGGCACATACATTAAAAATCTAAATATATTATGAGTGCAATAAAATTCCAATTTGCTTAGATTATTTATATAAGTGTCTCAGGATCTGAAGATGCTTAGAATTCCTCTAGAATTATGATGGAATATATTATTTTTACCAATTAAATGCACGAATAAAAGCGTGTTGTTTAAACAAATTTCTTTTATAAAATATTTATTTTTTTCTCTCCACATATCAGCTAAAACTTATTAAAAATTGCTATTATTATGGAGCTTTTTATGAGTTTAGATTTATTTTAACTTTTAATCACCAAAACATTTCACCATTTATAATGGCAAATGAACTTTAAGAACATTTTTATACACAATTTATAATGGAAAATGAACTTTAACATTTTAAAGGAATATAATAGTAATATATTAAACAATGCAGACATGCTTGCATTTTATTAATTATATCGTAGAAAATGTACACCCAAACACCTTGATTTATAAACCCAGTAGTTCTCTCACAAAGTTCTAGAACAGTTTAAAAGATTCATGAAGTATGTGGGTTGTAAGTGGCAAATTATTTAACACAATCTGTCCCATGTATCAATTCAGCTGACAGTCAGCCTAACAGCGCAGACAGTTTAATTACAAGTTTAATAAACGGAATCGATGATGCAAACGTCTAAATCAGATTAGATTTATGCATCAATTGATATCTTGAGCAAACAATTATGGGATGAAACTAGCCTCAATAGAGAGAAAGAGATTTTGCAGAATTTCAAACATTTAGGAATCCTTTATGCGCTGAATATATGTAATTATTAATAGTGAAAATGTAATTCTCAGTGAGTTACTAGAATTCGAATTTGCATTCCTTTAGTATTTAACTAATTTCACATATTACGCATAAACTGTTATTTGAATCCTGCTAATAATGGGCATTTCTTTAATAGTTTGCATTTAAAGTAATTATGAAAAGCAGTAATGGGATTCTTTATGGAAAAGCTATTTCATGAACCATTTTCTATTTTTATGAAATGAAAAGATTATAAGTATAATTTTTTATGAAAATTTCAGTGACGTTTTCACCTACATTTCAAAAAAAAATCAAATCGAACACTTGTTGTGATGTGATATAAATTTTTTAAGTGCTCTCCAATCAGACAGTTTTACACATAGTTGTTACTTTAGGGTTTGATTATCTATTACAGGACGTTTGAACTATTAGTCCCTATATTAAATAGCTCCCGGTAACTAAATTATTAAAAATGCGTTCTTCTCTCCTCTTCTTCAATATCCGCTCAGTAAGAACAATTTTAAATAACTATCTTCGAATAGAAACATTTAATTAAAATTCCATATGAAAGTATTTAATTAAACTTCTTTTAGTTTATTAATAAGTAATGCTTCATTGATTTAAAATTTTACAATGTATTTCTTACACTTCAGGGCTCTTTTGATTTTTAGTACTGACCACGAGTTCAGCAGGAAAAATATTGACAAAATCGGCTTGTGTTCTATTCTTCAATAACGCTAAGGAAATATAAGTAAAAAAGTATTACTTCAGGGTTTGATAATCTCTTACAGGACGTCTGAATTATTTGTCCCGGTCTCAAACTTGGTAGCGAAAATATTGAATCTACGTTCTTCTCTTCTGTTCTTCAATACCCGCTCAGCAAGAACATTTTTAAATAATTATATTCAAATAGAAATATTTTCATTAAAATTCAATATAAAAGTTTTAAACTTCTTTTAGTTTATAATTAAGTAATGCTTCATTGATTTCATATTTTTACAATATATTTCCTGCACTTCGCGGTTCTTTTGACTATTAATCCGACCACGAGGTCATCAGGAAAAATATTGAAAACACCTGCTTTTGTCCTATTATTCGAAGCAAATATAAGTAATTGAAAACTATTCTTGACTAGAAAAATTTCAAATGAAAATCTGTATGAATGTATTTTCAAACTTCTTTTAGTTCATCAATATTCTATTGTCCTAACATTTTATCGATGTATTTGTTATCTACAGGTGGTTACAAAAGACTTTTACTTACTGATTGTTAGATGATATGATTTACCCATTGAATTTGGGTTACATACCTCCATACTAGTTTGTGCATTATTTCCGTATATTATCATATTGGATATTAAAAAATAAGTACTTATGCAATGACAACGAACACTTTTTGAGGGATTCAGAATAATATGGGTTATGATATTATATAAAGTTAAATTGACAAATAATTGCATATAAAATAAAACAAAACGAAAGCTTATGTCTTCTTCAAAATCAATATTCATTCTTATCATTATTTAAAAAAAGCCTCAATAGAAAACAAATCTCGTATTTCTTGGTTAAAATTTTAATATTTTGATAAACGGTAAGTTGCTTTCCGCTTCGTTCCAGTAAAAAAGGAAAGAAATCGATAAAACATTCAAATGTTTTTAACTCCAAATGCAATTTCGTATTAAAGCAAATTTTTCAGCAAATTCATGAAATCACATTTTACTGGATTCTTCTCACGACATCTTAAAAGACTGGAAGTGGTAAAGAAAATCGAATTTCACAGCGATGCTGAAAATGATTAGGAAAATGAAATTCCTCGAATCATCAACATCCTAGTTGCGTGATTGGAATTTCTAGCAATCGCTTTTCCTTTGTTTGGACAAGAAATGTTCCAGAAAAGCAGTTAGACACCATTAGCGGATTCGGAAATAAAGTTTTCCGTGGTAACCGTTTGAAGATGCCTATGAGATCTTCATGCCTTTCCATCAGTTCCATTTAGTTCCATGCATTAAGGCATCAAGCGAGCGATCAGAACGGAAGGCGAGTGAATCAGAATTTCCAATGAGCTATTCAAGGTAGCGCACAGAGCGATTGTGATGGTCCCGGCTTCATTCGAAATTTTAATACCGGTGTGTGCTAGACTACAGTAAGGCATTCGTGCAATTGGCGCGGCACGCAACAATTAATGAAGGAGCAAGGGACGAAAAGTTGGGAACACTTTAGACACGTTGCAGTGTACATACGAAAATACTTGCTTAAACCGATGGCCCGGTCTTTTCTAGAAAATTAGCGACCTATTGTTCAAACATCGGGACATATAAATAGGGAAACTGTTAAGCTCGTGTCAAGATAGAAGGATTTGATATGGTCAGAGAATTAATTTTATGTGCTTTAGCCAGAAGATATGGACTCGAAATTGAATTAGAATGCGTTTGCTATGAAGCTCTTATGGATCTTGATTTACCATTGTTTGGGAATAATGGAACTCGCTGTTTCAGCGCCTGGCTGAATAATACTATAAATGTGTGAAATATTCGGAATAATGCTTTCACCGAAAGGTAAAGGTAACCTATGCAGGTTACCTTTATCTAGTTATATGTCCTAAATCAGGACATATAACTAGATGAGAATTTAAAATAGCAAAAATATAATGAGATGCAAATTTCAAAATCAGTTTAACATTTAAATTCTTCACGCTTTCTATTTCTTTCTCACTCTTTTCCTTTCTGTATTAACTATCTTGAGCCTCGTTAAAATGTTTTCTCTATATTTAATGAAAGTGTATGATTTATTAGTCTTTATGGTATTAGGGTGTAGGTTTTCTGATTTCCTGGCCTTTTTTCCTTCCCGGGAACATAACAGGGATTCCCGGGAATGCATCAAAATTTGAAAAATCTAAAAATTAGTTATTTTTAATTGATATCAATAATAATTACACAAAATAAGGATATTCATAAATTCCAAAATATATACTCCTTTATATATTGAGCTACAAAATACAAATAAAATATATTAATCATTCATTTTTAAAGTATGATTTAGGAAAACATAAACAATCTATGCTTTTATCGTTCAGCCTATTTCTCAGCTTTGTTATGAACAAACGGGAAACAGAAAATGCTCTCTCAGCTTCAGCTGATATTGGAGAAATTGTTTCAGTTTACCCAGTTTTATAATATTTGCTGATCGATTTTCTGTTGAGATAAATAACTGCAATTCTTGCTTCACTATCTTTTTCAAGCTAAAACTCTTGTTAGTTGAACAACGTAGGACCTTTGACTTTGAGATAATAACTTTTTCTAATTATACGTATACAACGTTAAAGATTTCTCTTCCAAAATTTCCGTGCTCTCTTCTTCTGAGTGATAGAGTCGGACAGTGATTCGTCTTCAACGCAAAAAAGCATTGTCAAAATTATTTTAGCTTGTTGAATCAAAGAGTTTTTATTTGGTAAAAGTGAAAGATCAACAGTCATACTTTCTTCCAAAATTTAGATATTGCATTAATCCAACAAAACTGACATTGCGTCTCTTACTAATTCTTTCGACAAGAGAACTTTTCATATTCTTAGCAAATTCTGACCTTTGTTTGTTCAACTCTCCAATAACGAAAGCAAATACTCCTTCAGCAGTTAGCAAACTCGCGTTTCGACTGCATAGTTTTTCTGGGCAAATTTTTGCGGGCTTCCAGCCTGCTACAATTCCAGTCAGAGTTTCAAATTCTACATTAGCCAAAATGTGTTGCTCTTTAATATCAATTAATGCTTTTGAAATTGCTGGTTTTATCTCTAAAAATTTTTAAGCATTGCCAACAAACTATTCCAGCGTGTTTTGGTGTCTAAACAAGCCATTTTTTCACAGCCAAACTCTGCTTTAACAAAATTTTGTAAAATATCATTCTTGAGAGGTGATTTTTAGAATAATTTTACAATTTTTTGTTCCCGGGAATGCAAAGAGTATGAAAATCTAATGATTTCCCGGGTTCCCGATCTCCTGGAAATAAACCCTATTAGGGTGGAATAATAATTCTTTCTAAATAAATAAGAATCCCGCCAACTTCTGTCAAGATTTACATTCGGATGGTAAGTTCGGGGGTCGGTGTGGAGTATTCGGGGTCGGTGTGGAGTATAAAAAAATTAAAAATAAAGGTTCGAATATATGTATAGCCATTTTTATATATGATGAAAATAATAAAAACTCGAATGGAACTATCATTAGTTGCGCTTGTCAAGTTTTCTTTCTCGTCCGTTTTTTCCGTGGATCTTTGACTATCTTTTTAAGGTTCTATAACACTTTTTTTTCGTACTTTTTAAATTTAGTTGTTTCAGGTTTTATTATATATATATATAATCAGCCGTATATAAAAAAAACTCATATCTTAATATTGAAAATGAAAATTAATATTCATATCTATAATGCAATGCAAAAGTTTAATTTTTTAATTATACTAAATATAAAATAAATTCTAAAAAATAAAAATACTAAACCATATAATACCAAATAATAAAAGTACCAAATATATACCAAGGGCATTTGGAAAATTAGAACATGTATATGAACTCTGTTACAATAAAAACTTTTGAAAAAAGACAATGCAGAAATTTGGAGTTTTCAAAAATTAAATTGGTTGCTCAACTTTGGATGAGCTAATAGCCGGTTAGATCGATTTTGTTGTACAAACCATCAAAGTTACCATTGTTGAAATAACAGAAAGGGTAATAAACCCTAAAAATGAAAAAAAAAACTAGAAGAAAGATATCATACTTAACCCTAAAATTAATGCATCGCTAAATGAAAAGAATACAGCATATACCTAAAATAAACACTACAACATATAGCACATGGTAATTATTGCACTAAAATTAATTGATTCATTATTCTATAAAATTTCTCAATCATTTTTAACTAAGAATTATAAAAACAATGTGTATCACTTAGCATTTACCTGTGTACACAAGATTCGCAACCAACCGAATCTGAGCGTCATATGCCAATGCCAAGTCAGCATAAAATAACAAATTATTTTAATTTCAAAATTAGTCTGATACCTCAATTAAAATTCTAAGATATGTTAAAAATTCATGTGATTAATTAAAAAAACTAAAAAACTTTATATAAATAACTACGGGGATGTTTAAATATTATATTTTAAGTTTTATTTAAAACAGTGGTGCCATCTGTATAAAATTGCAAAAACTAAAATAACAGAAGTAACAAATAAAATATACAGCATGAATATGCAAGAAATATAAATGTAATTATTTAAGAATTTTCATCATTAACTAGATATGAAAACATATTATTATCTATATATATTATATTTGTATCTATGTATTTCTTATCTATATATGCTAATAAGTATTTTTAGGTTATCCGTATATTATTGCAATATTTAAAAAATTATATTCCTAATTCTATTATCGTTATCTGTATCCAAATTGTTATTTCTATTTATATAATTAATTATTAAATTCTTGAAGACTGTTATACTTAAATTACTCTCCCAAAAAGGTAATTTATTTATATTAAAATTAAATGCTGTTCTTTTATCAAAAATATCAGCGTTAATTTTACTATCCATAATTTTTATATCTAAATGTAGAAATTCTGACATGTATTAATTTGTGACTTCATATTATTATATCTTTATATTGTTATTTATATCTTTATTGAAGACTATCATCTATACACACACACACACATATATATATATATATATATATATATATATATATATATATATATATATATATATATATATATATATATATATATATATATATATATAAGAAAAACAGCAACGAAAAACCAAAAAATTTTTGTTACATAAAAATTATGCTATTGTGTCTTGACTGTTTTTGAGTTTTGGTCTTGTGTTTCTAAGTTTGTTTTGATATATATATATATATACTAAACTAGAACTATTATTTAGGAAATCTTTCATCTTTCTCGTAAAAATGCAAATAAATATTTGCCAAATTATTGCTAGCTGGCCCTCCTTCAGGCAGTCCTTTAATTTGATGGAAAAGCTTATTATCAAAAATAACGTAGTTTTCTTTTAATAAAGGATTAATAAGAGTTTTATAATTTTGAATGCTAATATCCTTTTCTAAATCAAAATCCTTATCTATTTTTACTAAACACAATCTAACAAATCATCAATATCTAAACTATTAAAAAGATCTTGGAAATCAAAAGTCTGTATATCATAAATGTTAACATCTTTAATGGCATTTACAATTTCAACACTATTATTAACAATAATCGTATTTTTTTGCTTTTTTAAATTCTCAATAATTGCTTGTAGGTTTTTTGTAAAAATTTTCCTGATTTTGAGATGTATGTATTGCAGCCATTGGTAACACTTCTAAATTTAAGATGATTCTTGTGAAATTTTGGAGTCATAATGATATGTGGGAAATCTTTCTTTACATATTGAGTTTCTAGTTTTTTATGAAATGCTATTATTCTATTAGTAATTTCTCTATCACTTAATTTGGATTCTATATAATTATCATCCTTATAAATGTGTTCATTAAGTAGTTTTCTATAATAATATTTACAAATTATGCAAAATTCCAAGGTACTTTATCTATATAAACTATTACAAAATATTTTTGCAACTCATTTATTTGTTTTTTACTATCTTGATATTTAATATCTTTATGAGATTTAAAGTTAAATTGAAAAATATCAAATAAACTTTTTTGTTTATATTCATAAAATGCATCTAATGGCAGACTATATTTAACTGCCATATTTAATATAAATTTATCAATATCTTTTTTATTTGCTTTTTAATATTCTCATTACTGTTAGCAATAATCAAAAGATGCTTCATACCATTCTTCATTATTTATCTAAGCTTTTTATCACTAACAATATTCATATCTCCAGTAATTACATGCCCATGATGTTCATTTATGAAGTTATTATAATCTTTACAATTGCAATTATCACTAATATTACTTTCTTTTAATTTATTATAGTTAAATAACATTCTACCCAATTGTTTGTTATATTTAAAAGTTCGTTTAATTTTAATATTTTTTATAGGAAAGCAATTAATATATTTATCTTGTATAGCAATAAAGTTGCGTTTATCATACATTTTGTTCATATAGAGTAAGGTACAATATTCATTATCTTTCTTATTGTTTATGTTTTTAGATAAATTGAATTTTTTATATATAAACTTGAAGATATCTCTAATAAGGTCCCAACCATGAGAATTTGTCTTATTTTCTAGAATTAAATCTCTAGATGCCTTTATTTCTTTTTTTTATTTAGTCCAAACATATAACGTTTAATATTTTTTATGTTAAACTCTTTGTCAAACCTTCCTTTTCCCCACCGTCCATGTTGTGAACTGCAGTGGATGAAGTTGACTCTCTTCTCTTCCATGCATGCTCCTTACATGCGTCCTTTTTTTACCTGTTTATATTTTTATACATATTTATTTATTTTTAATCTAGCATTGTTCTATATTTTAAATCAGTGTTTTTGAAGGGATAACGGTTCTATTTTTGCGTTTGCCAATTAAGCAATAAAAAAAATTACCGCTTTGAATGTCATTGGGATATTTCCCCGTTTAATAAACAACATTCTATGATATTCATTTCATAATTTTTCTTTTTTTCGTTAGGTGAGTTTCTCTCTCTATATAGGTTCATTTATGGGTACATTTAGTTCTACAGAAAACCATTATCATCACAGATATTTAAATTTAATTGTACGATTAACTTTATATGATGTCAAAATGTGAAATACCTTTGGGATATCATTTAATATGTGTTGAGTTAAATTTATAGTGCCATCAAACAATAGTAAAGTTTAAAAACTAGTATAGAAGAAGAGTACCTAGCGTTCCACATGCTTTATTTAAGGCGTTTAAACATTCTTAATCAATTTAAATTAGCTTCTAGTTTGAATTTAACTGTATATATGTTCTTCAATGTGGATGAGATATGGAGAGAAGAAAGAAACAGGGGATTACTTCCCTTGTGCTTTGTACAACTTACGTTATCCTAATTAAATTATCGAAGAAAAAATATTCACCAAATCTAGAAGGCTACCCCCTTCCCATCCCGATTATTTTTAATTACATTTCAAACCATGAGCAGCATATTTCTGAAACAGATCGCATGTACGAATACGGATCCTCAATACATTACAAAAATACATTTATACTCAATATCCCATATGAGACAATTTAAATTTGAACGTAATTAATAGAACTGAACATTTTAAACAGGGATATTACTGTGTCGTTACAGAAGAAAATATCTTCTATAACTCTGATATTCTCCTTGTCAACAAAATCAAGAATATTAATATTTCTATTTAACTTGTTTAACAGTACAGAGCTATGTGTAAAGGCGTAAGAATCATATCCTTGAGGACAATCAATTTTATAAAATTTAGAGTGCAATTAGGAAAAATTATTTCAGATTTTATTGCAATTTCAGTTACAAGCACCTTATCCTTATGATGAAACAAATACTTTTTCTTTTAAAATATATAATTTTGAAATATAAGTAAATACAAGAAAATTCCGTTTATAATCATTGTCCTAAATATAAATGAGAGAGTTGCATGAATACTAACACTATCTCTTTCAGTCGCATAGGATAACACAGGTGTTTTTGAGTTTTGGTCTTGTGTTTCTAAGTTTGTTTTGATATATATATATATATACTAAACTAGAACTATTATTTAGGAAATCTTTCATCTTTCTCGTAAAAATGCAAATAAATATTTGCCAAATTATTGCTAGCTGGCCCTCCTTGAGGCAGTCCTTTAATTTGATGGAAAAGCTTATTATCAAAAATAACGTAGTTTTCTTTTAATACAGGATTAATAAGAGTTTTATAATTTTGAATGCTAATATCCTTTTCTAAATCAAAATCCTTATCCATTTTTACTAAACAATCTAACAAATCATCAATATCTAAACTATTAAAAAGATCTTGGAAATCAAAAGTCTGTATATCATAAATGTTAACATCTTTAATGGCATTTACAATTTCAACACTATTATTAACAATAATCGTATTTTTTTGCTTTCTTAAATTCTCAATAATTGCTTGTAGGTTTTTTGTAAAAATTTTCCTGATTTTGAGATGTATGTATTGCAGCCATTGGTAACACTTCTAAATTTAAGATGATTCTTGTGAAATTTTGGAGTCATAATGATATGTGGGAAATCTTTCTTTACATATTGAATTTCTAGTTTTTTATGAAATGCTATTATTCTATTAGTAATTTCTCTATCACTTAATTTGGATTCTATATAATTATCATCCTTATAAATGTGTTCATTAAGTAGTTTTCTATAATAATATTTACAAATTATGCAAAATTCCAAGGTACTTTATCTATATAAACTATTACAAAATCTTTTTGCAACTCATTTATTTGTTTTTTACTATCTTGATATTTAATATCTTTATGAGATTTAAAGTTAAATTGAAAAATATCAAATAAACTTTTTTGTTTATATTCATAAAATGCATCTAATGGCAGACTATATTTAACTGCCATATTTAATATAAATTTATCAATATCTTTTGTATTTACTTTTTAATATTCTCATTACTGTTAGCAATAATCAAAAGATGCTTCATACCATTCTTCATTATTTATCTAAGCTTTTTATCACTAACAATATTCATATCTCCAGTAATTACATGCCCATGATGTTCATTTATGAAGTTATTATAATCTTTACAATTGCAATTATCACTAATATTACTTTCTTTTATTTTATTATAGTTAAATAACATTCTACCCAATTGTTTGTTATATTTAAAAGTTCGTTTAATTTTAATATTTTTTATAGGAAAGCAATTAATATATTTATCTTGTATAGCAATAAAGTTGCGTTTATCATACATTTTGTTCATATAGAGTAAGGTACAATATTCATTATCTTTCTTATTGTTTATGTTTTTAGATAAATTGAATTTTTTATATATAAACTTGAAGATATCTCTAATAAGGTCCCAACCATGAGAATTTGTCTTATTTTCTAGAATTAAATCTCTAGATGCCTTTATTTCTTTTTTTTATTTAGTCCAAACATATAACGTTTAATATTTTTTATGTTAAACTCTTTGTCAAACCTTCCTTTTCCCCACCGTCCATGTTGTGAACTGCAGTGGATGAAGTTGACTCTCTTCTCTTCCATGCATGCTCATTACATGCGTCCTTTTTTTACCTGTTTATATTTTTATACATATTTATTTATTTTTAATCTAGCATTGTTCTATATTTTAAATCAGTGTTTTTGAAGGGATAACGGTTCTATTTTTGCGTTTGCCAATTAACCAATAAAAAAATTACCGCTTTGAATGTCATTGGGATATTTCCCCGTTTAATAAACAACATTCTATGATATTCATTTCATAATTATTCTTTTTTTCGTTAGGTGAGTTTCTCTCTCTATATAGGTTCATTTATGGGTACATTTAGTTCTACAGAAAACCATTATCATCACAGATATTTAAATTTAATTGAACGATTGACTTTATATGATGTCAAAATGTGAAATACCTTTGGGATATCATTAATATGTGTTGAGTTAAATTTATAGTGCCATCAAACAATAGTAAAGTTTAAAAACTAGTATAGAAGAAGAGTACCTAGCGTTCCACATGCTTTATTTAAGGCGTTTAAACATTCTTAATCAATTTAAATTAGCTTCTAGTTTGAATTTAACTGTATATATGTTCTTCAATGTGGATGAGATATGGAGAGAAGAAAGAAACAGGGGATTACTTCCATTGTGCTTTGTACAACTTACGTTATCCGAATTAAATTATCGAAGAAAAAATATTCACCAAATCTAGAAGGCTACCCCCTTCCCATCCCGATTATTTTTAATTACATTTCAAACCATGAGCAGCATATTTCTGAAACAGATCTCATGTACGAATACGGATCCTCAATATATTACAAAAATACATTTATACTCAATATCCCATATGAGACAATTTAAATTTGAACGTAATTAATAGAACTAAACATTTTAAACAGGGATATTACTGTGTCGTTACAGAAGAAAATAACTTCTATAACTCTGATATTCTCCTTGTCAACAAAATCAAGAATATTAATATTTCTATTTAACTTGTTTAACAGGACAGAGCTAAGTGTAAAGGCGTAAGAATCATATCCTTGAGGACAATCAATTTTATAAAATTTAGAGTGCAATTAGGAAAAATTATTTCCAAATTTTATTGTAATTTCAGTTACAAGCACCTTATCCTTATGATGAAACAAATACTTTTTCTTTTAAAATATATAATTTTGAAATATAAGTAAATACAAGAAAATTCCGTTTATAATCATTGTCCTAAATATAAATGAGAGAGTTGCATGAATACTAACACTATCTCTTTCAGTCGCATAGGATACTTTTCATAACTAACAGAATCGCACAGAAAATCTGCCACATACCGGGCGATCCAAAAGTCAGAGAAAGCTTTAAAAATTGATACTTCGGAAACTAATAAAGATAAAAAGATATTGTTTGTTCCGAATCACTAATTCTTTACGATGAAAGCAAAAACAATGTTTGAATAGTTTTTTTTCCGACTAAAAGACGTCTGGTGTGATTTCACAGCTGATTTCTTAAACGGTACAGATTTTTTTTCGAGGAAGTCGGAAGAATGTGTTTAAAAATAGTTTCTGTCACTGCTGAGCGTTAATCAGCTTTGTTACAGAACAGCATCATTCCACCCTTTTATGTGGGAAACTATATCTTCATCACCTGGCGCATCAGATGTAATCAAATTTTCGTCGCAGCATTCAAAATGTTCAATTTTGCTTTGGTAAAAAGCATTCACTCTGTGCATTTCTAACCATTTAGTTTGAAAAGTGGCAATTTTGGTTCGCTATATCCGAATTCCTTGCTTTTGAAGGTAGTTACAAGCATTTGAAATACATTAGTGACATAGGACTTCTGTTAGAACCATTTGAAAAATTCGTTATACCCCAGATTCAACTGTATTATAATTCGCACCCTCGTCATATTTGGCTTTAAAAAGTGAAAAATAAAACCTACCAATATTTTGTGATACAGAGCACATCCATACCCCCCCCCGGTGGCCGGGGGACTCTTGGGTACAGAACAAAGTTACTAACAACTTCCCCCTGGAACGTACACTAGAATCACCCTAACGAACACCCCCGCCGGTATACACATCAGATTTCCTCTATGAACGCGTACTGCTCTTTACTGTGACTCCACCCCACTCAATTTACTGACTATGACTTCCTCTGAAAACCTTTTATCCCTCCGTTCCCTGCTATTGGTAACGCCCAGTACTTTCAGTAGCCTTTCTGATTGCAACTGTGAATTTTGTACTCCAGCGGATGTCTGACCTTTAATGCTTTTATAGTACTTGACCTTTCACGCTTTCATGGCACTTTTATAGTAGCTTGCTTTGTTTTTAAATAAAGCGGCAAGGTGCTCAGAGAATAATTCTTAATTTTAAACTATCCTCATCAAAATAAGTTATATAGCAAAGAGGTTGTAAAATTTATATTTAGCAAAATTAATCGGATTTTAATTAATTGAAGCGTTTATCAGATGCCTGAACTTTAATGCTTTCATATTACTTGACATTTATCACTTTTATAGTAATTTTAAAGTATCTTGCTTTGTTTTTAAATAAAGCGGCAAGGTGCTCAGAAAAATTTTTCTTGTGTTTAAATTAACCTCACCAAAGAAAGCTATATAGCAAAGGGACTGTAAAATTTACATTTAGAAAAATTAATAGGACTTTAATTAATTAACCAAACTGCAACATTGTAAGAGAACTTCTCATAAATAGAATGAACTGGTAAGAATGTATTGCTTCACATTGCTAACTATTTATTCAGTTTGCATTAGCCTTGTTTTAACAATGTTATTCTTTAGATCAATAAAGATTTTGAAAGTAGAATATTCAATTACACTCATCTTATGGAAATTTATCAGTGTTAACAAATAATTCAGAGAACAAGAAATATATAATATGTTGATTAATGTGCGAGTAAGGAAGAAATATCCATCCTTAACAAACATGGCAGAATCATATGGGTTTATATTTATTTGCATATGGTTGTTTCCAAAGTTGAATAATTGGGACATTCTATTTTGAAATATTTCTAGATACATGTAAATGAAATTGTGCTATCGTATGCTTCGTTATAACGCCTGTTGCTTACATGCTCATCATTATTAAATCCCGCAATGCGAACTAACATCTATAACAAGAACAAATATAAAATACCACTTTAAAAAGATATGGACCAAAGAAGAACTTTATTTCTTTTAGAAAAGTTGAATCAGATGGACTCAAAATTCTAGATGAGCATTTAATATAAAAACGTCCATCACGAACTTATGCATCAGAACAAAATATATCTAGAAAGTTCCACAAGATCGAAGAGTTAATGCGAAAATTTTCACTGCTAGAAATCTGAAGTTGATTGACAAAAGTAAGGAAGCTATCTGATAGATTTTATTTCTTCCAGAAACTTTCCTTTTCTTGATAGCCGGGCGGCGTAACAAACTGCCTTAACTTCTAGAAAGATAAATTTTGGAATCGAAGGCTTGCTGCTCGTACTTCGCCGTAAGCTCGTACGACTCATTCTTGGTATCTTTCTCTCTTTACTCATGGGAGATTCCGACTCCCAGTACCCACTGGGTGGCATGAAAAAAAAAACACCCTTGAAGTCAAGCTTTTGGCAAGATTTATTTTCTTTGAGAATGTTTGGTAGGGAATCGAGGTGTTATTCGTGATATTTTTAGCAGCAAAGTCTTACAATGAAGAAAGACTTGCTCGATATTGTCATGGTGTGTCATTTGCGCTGAGCCTCTAGGGTGCTTACAACTATTTATGCGGACCAATGTTTATCTTGTTTATTTTTCTTCGGATATCAAAGGATGCAACTATGTTCTTTTACAAACAACTAAGAGCTTCTAAGAAAATTCATATAAGAAACAACTTTTAGTATGTGAAGAAATTAGGAAAACTCTCCATTAAACTCGTATTCTTTCAAATCTTGCATATCAGCCCTCCAGCTTCTTAACTCGTGATTTATGCAGGTGGGAAATTTGTCACAACATGTTTCTGTATGCTTCTTCCAGTACATACTATTATTAATATTTTTATTATTATAGCTTTGCATATAAATGGTATTTCGCTTCGATGCAAAAGTTTTGAGAAATGTTTGCAAGGGTTATTTCTATATAGCAATCAGAAGCAGCACAATGTCGGAGGATTATCATTTTGAGTACGGTACATGGATAATTTCAAGCTCGGAGGGATGCAAATAGCTTTTATATTCTCAATAGATAATTTATGCAAAATAAAAGTAGCATGTTAATAGGCATTGCAATCTGCTTATAATATATAATTTTTTTGAAGTGGCTTCTGAGTCAGATGTTTGAAGCAAATTGAGTTTGAAAAAGATACCCATTTCTGCATAGCCTGTCAAAAAATTTCTAATAAGAAATCTCTTTTAGATGTTGTAATGTAAGAAGTGTCTTGTTTCAGTATAAAATTTCCAGCGTTCTTTATAAGTGCTGTCATATGTCTCCATCCTAGTACAAAAAAGCGGTTAAAATTGGAAAATATTTAATGTGTAACTTTCCATTAAACACTCTTCTAATTGAGCGCAGGACTTCGTTCGCCTATTAAAGATCGTTATCATGACGGCAGTGTGATGAGTTCAAGACCCGATTCAACCGAATAGCTAGCCTTATATGCGGGACTGGGGCACACCAAATTCATAAAGGTCGAACTTCCTCTCGCTGGTATGGTGTGGATGGTTGAAGAAGTGGGTATCAGCTTAGGTGTCCTGCTCATCATCTAACCACTGTTCCAAAATCAAAACAGACGACCCCAAATATCTCTCATGAAGCTTCCTAACGGGATTTGATTAAACTGAAAATGAAATTAAGCTCGCAACATTCATAACGAAATTGGCTAAAGCATTAATAAAATTATTGTTTATATTAAATTCTAAAACTTTATTATGCTTACACATAACATAATATTTTTTTATAGATTTAAGTGTACACTTACAATATTAATATTCTACATCTAATATGTTCTTTAGAATACCTCCGGTGTGTAAATTACGGTAATTAAATACATTTCCTATATACAAATATTATTCTCAACTAATTAATTTCAGAAAAATTCATAAAGACAGTGTTTACGTTGAAGTTATTGATTTACTTGTATCTCTCCATAGTAGAAAATGAAACTATGAAAACTATTTTAGAATTTAAGCTATATTTAGTACATATATTTTATTATCTTTTAATGGGAATTTTACAGTAAAGTCTCTGGACATATTTAAAGCAAAAGGTGAAAATGCAAAGTATAACAGGAATTAAGAGCAAGACTTCTACTCAGTATTTAAAGTAGGAAATACCTTTTTGAAAATTTAAAATATCAGATAAGTTATCTTGAAATATTCAAAGCAATTAACATTTTGCAGAACAGACTATGACAATTCTTGGTCATCTTACTATGTATTACACATTATGTTTCAGTTTGTGTTTTCGAAATTTTTAATCATTTTTTAGTTTAATAAAAGTTAAAATAATAAAATTTCATTTTAATTTATTAATAAAGAGATAAAAATTAAAAGAAATATTTAATTTCATCACAGCAATTGTCAGACAATTATTCGCCATAGAAATAGTAAATATTATTAATTACAAGAACTTCGCACATAAATCTCTAATCCACGGAAATCTTTTTAGTTTCATACTTTACAAGGGTATGGAAGCAGAAAAAAAACTGAAAAAATATAATTATTGAAAACAAAATGTGAAACGATACTGTCTCTTAACAAAAAATAAAATTTCAACTTTAAATAAATGTAGATTTTAATAGTTATATACATTATGGTGGGCCGAAAAAAATCAAAGATTTTTTTTCCTGACGCTATACCGAGGAAAAGTTGCGAATTCGTGAAAAATTAAATGAGGAAAGAAAGTAAGGAAATTGATTACTATCTTCCGTTCCCGCATCGACCTAAAAAAAGTAAAAATTGATTAAAATTGACTGTTTTTTAATATTCTTTAAATTTCTCTCTATTTGTGTATCATAGCATTAGCTGTTAAGTACTGGTCTTCTTAAGAGTAATAAAGTTTATTTTATCAAAATCGGTACGTAATTTCCGATGGCACTGTCCATCCAAGGTTGACAAAAATATCCGAAATGAGTTGAATGTGCTGTTTTTAGTTTCTAACACTCAACATATTCTTCATATATCATCTCTTCGAGAATTAATAGTCGAATTGCAATTTTAATTACGTATTTAATTTATAAGCGCACATGGGTACTCAGGATATTCAACTTTTATAAAATTCAATATTGCTGTTCAAAGATTCAAGTTAAAAAAATATTGATTTGTGGAAAAACACTCATCATTTTGATTCGCTTAGAGAACAACAGGAATTCTATTCGGTGAAATGCCGACAGCTTTTCAAATCTTAATGGCATTCAGCTGGAATGTTTATATAACTTGCCTTAGATATCTGGCTTTGACGTTATGAAAGAGAAATTACGCTATGTTTCGCGCACGCGCAGTTAAAAATTATTTCCCATTTCCTCAAATATTAAGGTATTTACCTAAATTTTCAATATAATGCTTTTCTATTACATTGTCATGTATTCTATAAGTTTCGTATGATTTGGTTGAAAACTCTGTACGTTATAAGAAAAAAAATGAGGAAAAATTTGGAGATTTTATTGAAATTATCGAATATTTATTCCATTTACGAAAATGCATGTGTGCAATGTGCATAAGAAACAAAACCGCTGATGAAAGTTTCAAATCATTATTAGCTTTATATGAAGAGGAGTAAAACAAAATTCCTTTTCGTCTTCATCAATTTCTTGACGGTTCCCTAAATGCCCTCGTGACAAAATCTTCACTGAAAAATGTGAATGTCAACGATTATATGTCCCACGATTCGCCACAACTGATTGTGAACCATTTTATTAAATTTAACTTAAAATGTTTCTCATTTTACCAATCTTGTAATACTTTGGCCAGTAGTGTATATTGTAACTTTTCAAAATGCGCGTAATATTAGAGTCTTTTGTAAGAGTTTTATAAAGAATTTCCTTAACGCTGACTTAGCACTGATTTATATTTTCATTTAATTATTCACTGGCCATGATAAAATAGCTTCGATATAAGAACATGAATGAACTATTGTGCACCATAATCAAACTCAAAGGAACGTCTTAAAATCTAATGCATAAAAACTGGCTGGCAACAATTTCTAGACTATACTATATCTTTCCAAAATGCGCGTATGTTGCAAGAGTTTTACAAACATTTACTTTAAGAGCTGTCTATAATAAGCATTGATTTATATTTTTATTTAATTATCACTGACCGTAATAAAATGGCTGCGATATAAGAGTGGTATAAAATCTTCTTTTCGAACTATCCGTGGCATGAATCAATTCCGAGAGCCTGTGTTCTATTTACAGTATCTCTTTCTCGGCTGCATGCGAGCTGAGGAAGCACACATAAAACAGGCAAGCAAGAAATATTTTAATCTGTTTAACAAGATAATAAGGAATAGTCTGTCGAAATGAATGAACTAGTATGCACCATAATCAAACTCAAAAGAATGTCTTAAAATCTTATCTTTAGTATAAATATCTTATCTTTGGTTTAAACATCTTAAAATATTTTCTTAGTGTATCTTTTCAAAACGCGTTTCTGTTGCAAGAATTTTACAAACAATTCTTTTAAAGCTGTCTATAAAAAGCATTTATTTATATTTTTATTTAATTGTTCACTGTTAGTAATAAAATAGTTGCGATATAAAACCATAAATGAAACTATTGTGCACCATAATCAAACTCAAAAGAACGTCTTAAAATCTTGTGCTTGAAAACTGGCTGACAATTTCTAATCTATAGTGAATCTTTTCAAAACGCGTTTCCGTTGCAAGAGTTTTACAAACAATTCCTTTAAAGCTGTCTATAATAAGCATT